>CM024552.2:47716608-48239138 GCA_014182405.2 Eucalyptus sideroxylon | reverse complement strand
ACTTATGCGGAAGACGAGCCCAGGAAAAAACATGTATCACCGATCCTAAAGCACACCACGGAATCGAGCGTACCTTGTTAGCCATAGATTAAACACCAACGCCGATATGAGGAAGAGAAAACCATTCTCATTTGATCCGATGATGTCAATTAGCCTTGAAGGGAAGAGAGCGTCGCCTTTTGCATTTGTTTTTCTTTTGGAGGTGTTTCAAGGGAGAATGAGAGGAGGGAATGTACGTTAAATGCCAAAAGGTGCGTTCCTCCCTCTCTTTTCTCCCTTATATACGTCCCCTTCAAAAAGAAACGTGCCCCTTCATCATATCCCTCCATTCATGGGCCCTAATCTTGTGGGCCGGGCTTTTAGGCCCAACATGGGCGGACAGGCCAACTTAGGCCCATCACAATTAATAAAACCATTATCTCCCACTCGCACATGGTGGGCCGAACAGGATTCTCTTTACCTCTCTTCAGCATTCATACCAGTGAATAATCCATGCGACCAGCATACTTTGAGAGCTCGTTGCTAGACATCTGTTAGGAATATATAGCAGCTCATAACGAGCATCACACTCTGAGTAGATTTAGTATGCAGTACCCTAAATCGATCGATCACATTTATATCTCTCTTGATCTCTTTTAAACAATGTATATTGTATTCACAATTATGATTATCCCAAAAATAATCATAATTGGTTGACTAATGAATACAAAACTTAGAATGTGATTCTCCAAATTCGATCTTCCTCTTTCCTTCAAACTCTCAATTTCAGTTCATCTTGCTTTTCTAGAAATGTCCCATTAGATCGAATCAACTCATGACTATTGGCAACATCCTAAGATAGCAAACACTAAATAGAAATCTTGAGAATAAGTAAAAGTCATGAGGGCACTAAAATTGAGGAACTCTTTTCCTCAAGAGTCTCACATGACATAAAAAGTTGAGATCAAACTTTTGCCACTCTTATTGATCGTCTCATGCATATGTAGTATGAAATACGTATTATGGTATTTACTCCTTTCCTATGGAGCGTATGTCTATACCTTCAATACCGTACAGATGATAGTTCAGATATACCCAATGTCTAACTTGATTTCATGTATCTACTCATTCACAAAATTTATCAGAACTCACATCTGGCATCATAGACAGATGAAGTAAAATATGTGGGTTATTTTACTTTCGGACATAGTAATTATTATGTCCTCATCTTAACACTCAGTTAAGGCGACATACGTATTTTAAGCTTGAGCTCTCGATTATCACCTAGATAATAAGCTTAAAAACACTCTCATCTCTATTTATCACATAGTAAATAGAGGCGATTACCCGTGTGAGTGGGCTAATCTTTTATCTGTCTGACATACTTTCTCAACTTGAAGTAATGCACTGAGCATTAAGATGCATAAAGATCAAACAAAGATTCATAGGCATTAATGATGAAAACACAAATTCATCAAATGTGAACACTTAGGGAAATTACAATATTTAGTACATTAGTCTCTACGCAATCCTAGATATATCATATGGCCACAAAACACATCTCTAGGTATTGGCTTTGTCATAGGATCCGCTACCATTCTATACGTAATATGTACTCTAAGTTCACATCCTTTCGTGCAACCATATCTTTGACAAAGTTATACTTTGTATTTATATGTTTGGTCTTGCCATGATATTTTGGATCTTTTGTGTACGCTATAGCTACTTGGCTATCACAGTTAACCAATAATGAATTTGCAGCTTTCTCAATAACACCTAAATGATCCAAAAATCTCTTAAGCCAAACTCCTTATTGTACCACTACCGATAATGCCACGAACTCAACTTCCATCGTAGACAAGGCTATACACGTTTGTTTCTTACCGCTCCAACATATTGCGTCATTATTTAGTAAGAAAACAAAGTCAGAGGTAGATTTCCATTTGAATCTCATCCATAATCAACATCAGAATAGCCTTAGAGTTGCAGATCTTTTCTTTGATAATTCAACTTGTAATCAGCAGTTCCCTTCAGATACCTCAGTATTCTCTTAACGGCCTTCCAATGTGCTTGTCTTGGGTTGGATTGGTATCTACTCACCATTCCAACTGCAAAACATATGTCAGGTCTTATACACATCATAGCATACATCAAGCTCCCAACAGCACTAGCATAAGGAACATGTTTCATTTGTTCCTTCTCTTGTGGAGTCCTTGGACACAGTCTATGGCTCAATCCTTCACCTTTTGCAATGGGAGTGTCTATGGGTTTACAATCTTGCATACGAAATCATTCAAGAACCTTATTTATATATGTTTCTTGCGAAAGAGATAACGATCTCTTCGAACGATCTCTTGAAATCTTAACTCCAAGAATGTATGCAGCCTCACCCATATCATTCATCTCAAAGTTGGAAGACAACCAACTCTTGATAGTATTAACAAACTCCATATTGCTTCCGGCAATTAGTATATCATCAACATATAATGATATGATCACAAATTGATTGTTGGATCTTTTGATATATACACAATGATCCTCATCTATCATTGTAAAATTATATACAATTATGGCATTATGAAAGCGTATATACCATTGTCTCGATGACTGCTTAAGGCCGTATATCAATCCCAAAAGTCAACATACCTTTCCTTCTTGGCCTTCTATAATGAAACCAGCAGGTTGTTCCATATATATTTTTTCCTCTAATTCTCCATTGAGGAAAGCAGTCTTTACATCTATTTGATATAACTCAAGATCCATACTAGTCACTATTGTCAGAATAATGCGAATCGAGGTAAATCTCACTACGGGAGAAAATGTTTATTCATAATCAATTCCTTCCTGTTGGTTATACCCTTTCGCCACAAGGCGAGCCTTATGTCTTTTTATCGAGCCATTAGCTTTTCGCTTTATTTTAAGAACCCACTTGTTCCCAATAGCTTTGCGTCCCTTTGGAAGATCAACCAGTTCCCAAACTTGGTTTAACTTCATTGACTCAATTTCCTATTCCATTGCATGAATCAATTTTTCCTTACTAGGGCAATTTAGAGCCTCATGTATATTTCTTGGCTCATCCTCATCTTGTAGAGCAATCATAAAAGTTTCCCCTTCAATGTCAAAACGTCGACAGGGAATACTTTGGCGACTTGTTCACCATATGGGAGATTGTACACTGTGCACATCATTCCTCATTATGCTCCCATTAGGATTAGCTAATGATGATACCGTCTCATTATGTGGTTGTAATTGAGAATGAGTTGAATTTAATTCGTCATTTCTCATATTACTCCCACTTGGACGGACTCCACTAATATCATTATCTTGATTCAATGTTTCAAATAGGGAGTAATCTTCACCTATTTCGCCCTTCTTAGGAAATTCATCCTCTTAGAATGTGACATCCCGTGATTCAAATTCAATTATACTCCCACTTTCCTGTTCACCTACGAACACATACCCTTTCGAGTGTTTGAAGTATCTTATGAAAATACTCTTCTTTCCTTTGGGACCCAATTTCCCAAACTTGTGAGAGGGCTCATGAGTATAGGCAGCACAACCTCATGACTTAAGAAAACTTAAGTCCGGTTTTCTACCTGTCAATAACTCATATGGAGTGGAAATAACTGATTTGGAAGACACACGGTTAAGTATATAGGCAGCAATTAACAACGCATTACTCCAAAAAGTGATAGGTAAGTTAGCATGGCCATCATGGACCTAACCATTTCTAGTAGGGTTCTATTTCTTCTCTCCGCAACACCATTTTGTTGAGGAGTATATGGAATAGACAATTGTCTTTCTATTCATTTTTCATCACATAATTTTCTGAACTCATCAAATAAATATTTTCGATCTCGATTGGATCTCAATGCTTTTATTTTCTTGTCTAATTGATTTTCTACCAAGTTCATAAACCTTCTGAAACAAGTTATTGCTTTAGATTTATGAGAAATCAAATAGACATATCCGAATCGAGTATAATCATCTATAAAAGTGATGAAATAAACAGCCCCATGCATTCCTCTCACATTCATTGGACCACAGACGTCAAAATGGATTAAATGCAGAGGAAATTCAGCTCTTTTACATTTTCCAAATTGTTTCCTTGTCGTTTTCCCTACTAGGCAATGCTCACATATGGGCAAATCGACTTTTTCAATGTTGCCCAACAAACCCTCTTTGGCTAATCTATTCATACGTTGTTGGCCAATATGACCAAGCCTAGCATGCCACACATTCACATCATTATCATATGAATTAGGAGACGTGAGAAGGGAATAACAAACATTTGCATTAACATAGTCAATATCTAATACAATGAAACCATCTAGAAAATAACCACAACCATAGTAGTTTGTATCCAAATACAAATCCACACCTCTATTATGAAAGTTCATATTAAAACCTAACTTGACCAACACTAAAACAGACACTAAATTCCGACGAATCTCTAGAGCATATAACACATCATGTAGGAATAAAGTGCGTCCACCATGCATGTTCAGTTGGCAGGTGCCAATTCCTTTTACTTCAGCTCTGGAGTTGTTTCCCACATAAACCCACTTAATTCCAATTGGTACTTGTCGAAATTCCACAAAGGATCCTCTATCCTTCGCTACATGGTATGTCGCTCCTGAATCTACAGTCCACAAAGGATTAGACTCAATTAAGAATACAGAACTCGACACATAGACAAAGTTCTTAAAAGCACAAGGGGTGTATATCTTCTTTGACTCACGACAGTCGCGAGCATAGTGACCATTCTTGTCACAGTTGTAACACTTCACCCTCATAAGCTTCTTCATTCGAGGACGCTTTCCTCTTTCATATTGGTTAAACTTAGGTTTCTTCCCTGAATGACCTACTTCCTTGCATTTCCCTTTATCAAACCAGTTAGGACATTTGCGCTTGGAGCCCGAAGCTCCATGTGAGCTAGAACCAACATGATAGATTTAAGCTTCCGGCTTAGCCGCCAAGAGGCGATCCTCTTCTAGCTCAAGATGACGCACTGCATCCTAAAAGGTTTTGATATTTTCATTATGGGTCAGGTGCACCTTCATATGCTCCAACTCCGAGGCAAGGAACGAATCACTGCTTGCACTTGCTGCTCATCAGTCAGGACATGGTCAGCATCTTTCAGGTCATTAATCATGTTTGACATTTTTCTAAGATGTTGCTTCATGGTCTGGCCATGAGGCTTCTTATAAGAGTCAAACCTAATAGTGAGCTGCCTTAGTTTAGTCACAGAAGTGTGACCAAATCTTGCTGCCAATGCTTCCCACATTTCCTTGACATTGTCAAAACGCCTAAACTCTCGCATGACATCATTGTCCATGCTGCTCAGCAACGTAATACGAGCAAGAGAGTTCTTTCTGTTCCATGCAGCAAATGCTTCCTTACCTCTCTTGTGCTGTGCAGTGTTTCCTTCTTCAAGTTCTACCATGGTCAGGTTAAGTGCCTCTTGCTCTTCCATCACATATTGGACTTTTATGTGCCATATTTCATAGTTATCGCCATTGAGCTTTTCACCTTTGTTTAGCTCGGCAACTATGCTCTTTGTGGCTGAAGCCATTGATCTGAACACATCAGACATATATGCACGAATTATTAATGTCTATCATTTATGCATCCATTTTGCATAGACCCATCATATTAATGAACAATTTCAAGTAAGGTTTCAGAATCAAAAGGTCACTATGTTTCCAATCATCCTCCAAAAATCCTAACTTAAAACTATCATTAATATAATTGTCTTATACAAAATAAATTCTATAAAGCTACAAAAACTTCTATGAACTACCCACAGCAGTCAACACTAACAAAAAGCAACTAATATTTGACATCCAATAGAATAATAATACTTTCACATAATACAACTAACATATCAGTTGCTACACCAACAATAACTAGGTAGTAAACATTACATAAGATGTTCACAAAGCATACTTAACAAAGGCCAGCCAATACATCTAACACCAAGTCAATACATGAACTGGGAAAGATCCTCTTTTATTCAATTTCTTGATCTTTTCCCTTATAACAATCCAGTAATGTTCATATATAAAATCCATCACAATTTTCCCTATATGAAGCGGCTCTGTTGACATCCCATATGCGATTCAACACTCCTTGCCATTCTGATGGAAGGGTGTTCATGAAAAATCGCATCATCTCAAACTGTGGCAAGGGATGACCATTCCATATGACCTTTTGAATTTTCCCGTTGACTTCAAGGACATGATCAATTAAGTCACCACTCTCCCATCGATGATCAGTCAGCTCAGCTATCAACTTAGAAAGCCTTTTCCTTTTGTTCATCAGTAATTGCGCAAATAGGTGTGCGCAACCTAAGGGAAGGCATTGTTCCTACAACAAATGCAGAACAAATAAGGGATCACATATAATCCACATAGACTTAATTGGAAAAAGAAACACATTCTTTTCCTCCTTTTTTTTTTGTCAATGATCAAAGTCAAAAGTCAACGGTCGTCAACGGTCGTCAACGGTCAACAGTGGTCACCGGTCAACGGTCAACGAGTCGTCAACGGTCAACGGGCGGGCCGGTCGGACCGATCAAACCGAACGGACCGATCGGACCGGTCGGGTCAGGTCGGTCAGACCGTTGTGCCAATTTAGTTTGTCTGGATTTTGCTGACTAAACGTCAACCAACGTAACATAATCGATGCCGACATTGACAAAAATAATATTTTAATTTTTTTTTTTTTTAATTTTTGAATTTTTTCCTTCTCCTCCTCCTTCCTCCAGCTGGTCGCCAGTGACTAGCCAAAGGCTATTGCCAGCAAGGTCAACCTCGCTAGTGGCTGCGAGGGCGACCTTGCGTTGGGCAACGAGAAGCCAGCTCGAGGCCACCCAAGCTACGAGGGTGGCCTTGCACCAGGCTGGCGCCAGATCTGGTGAGGTCAAGCCTCACCAGCCATGGGCAAGGCTTGACCCTTGCCACTCAAGCCTCGAGGGCAACCTCATGACCGGATCCGGCAAGGTTGAGCCTCGCTGCCATGGGCAAGGCTCAACCCTCGTTACCCAGGCCTCGAGGGTGGCCTCTCGCCGGCCATGGGTGAGGCTTGACCCTTGCTGCCCAAGCCTCGCTAGGCCAATGAGGCTCGACCTTGCCAAATTCGGCAGGGCGAGCCTCACCAACCTTGCGTGAGGTGGCTGGTGAGGTTGACCTCAACGTTGTCGGCCGTCGCCTCTAGCTAGTCGCCGAGGTTTGGCGATCGTCCGGAAGAAGGAGAAGGAGAAGGAAAAAAAAAAAAGAAAAAAAAAGACAAATTAAATTAAAATATTAAAATATTATTAAAAGTTGTCAACATCGGCACCGATTAGACCACGTCAACCACCTGGCGTCTAGTCAGCAAAATTCGGCCAAAATTGGCCGGAATGACTGAATTGGCACAACCTAAAAATGTTTATGACTAAATTGGCACAAATACAAAATGTTTAGGACTTTTTTAACACTTCTCCCATATTTGTGTATATTCAACTATTAATCTAGTATATGTCCTAAAATATCTACGCCATTACTTATTTGTTATTTAGTTGGCATGTCTTAACTTTTTGAACAAGTATTCATTCTCTTCCCAGGGCTGCACACGGAAGCTCCAAAGATTGGAAGTCAAAGGAATGGCTTGGTGATGGACACGACACATACGGTCCCGTCTCAAGATCTCGACTTTGCATTATGCCAATGCAGGTACGGATTCGATCCTAAAAACCACATATGCAAAATAGTATTGATCTGGTTAGTGTCACAACTGCATACCCAAAGTATATGTTTTTTAAATAGTTGTTAAGTCAAACTTTTAGTCGATCCAATCAAGGATTTTAAAATCTAACGATTTATGTAGTCAGTCCTTTCACCATCGGTGCACCTAAATTATGCCGGTTTGTCAATTCTCACTATTAAGAAATAAAAATTGTAGGAAATACTAAATTTATCAGAAAATAAATAAAATACTAACGGAAAATAAGGGGGAAAGGAGGGCGCGCACAACTCTAGCGGTATTGCTAGCCAAACCCAATCTTCTCCTCGGCTATTTCAGCGGCAGTCGAACCTATGTATGGAGATAAAAATTAATCTACGTATGTCAGATTTTCTTCTCCACTCTGCCAATACAAATATCAAAATTTTATTTCTTCGAAATTTTAGGGAGAGGAAACAAAGATAAAATCTGGGGAGGATTTTTAGATATTTCCTTCATGTCATAACGTTTAATAAGTTTTACCATATTTGGTTATGTTCTTTCTTCACAAAAAGAAAACAATCTAAATCATTAAATTCAGCGAGATTCAGGTAAAATTCACATACATCCAAGCAGTTATTCGAATCAGTATACTTAAATCTCTCACCGAAGACCTTCTTCCTCCTCCCGGTAGTTTCTAAGTCAAATTTTAGGAGAAAAAGCTCTCCACTGGAAATTTCATGAATGAAACGTAAAAAGCTCTCCCCTGGAAATCAATTGCTGAGGTTGCGCGTGAAGTCCATGACAATTATTTGTTGGGGGCCAACGTAGAATTCTTCGAGAACATCGACGTACTAAACGAGAGCTTTCCATTATCCACGCGATTGGTCTTGGCCTCGTCACCTCGGCAATCTGTCTGATTGCGCCAGATTAATTATCTTTAAACCAGTTATCCAACCTTTAATATCTTATCTTTAGTACAGTAATTTAAATGAATATAAACCTCTATTTATATCTTGTCCTGTGACCATTCCAAGCATGGCAAACCGTTAGGTCTCCCCAGTTGAAAGTTGCAGAAAAGTCAACATGGAATTTAAATATCAGCAAAAAAAAAAAAAAAAAAAAAAAAGCACTTCAAAAGCACGTTATAGGATAAAATAATTTCTGTAAACTCAATCTCCACGAACTTCTGTCTGTAACAAAATGAAGAACTGCTCTCTATCTTTTGCAGCAAGAAATATGCCAAGAAATATGCCTAAAATCACTCATTTTAGTGGAATTAAGCACCATCCGACAATAAAGCTTTATGATCAACAGTGTACCTAACGCCAAGAGTTGTGTTTGTTCGGAAAAATATTCATAATAAAGGAAGAAATCATTTTTCCAGTAAATATTTTCCCTTTTTGGGGTTAGGGAATCATTCTCCTAACTTTAAACATGCATATTTACTTTGATCATAAATGGTCTTCTATTGACTAACCGTTTTTAGCAAATCAAATATGTGAAAGTCTCAAAAACTAATTCACAAAAAATTCTCACTGAAAAAAAACACACCCTAAGGATAGATTGTAATTCAAATATTGAACCTCCAAAGCAACTTGCAACCCTCGAGGCCGAGAGAGACTAATAAAGGAAAGCTTCATTCTTGATGTCCCTCTGAGTCGTGAGTCTTGCATCTTGAGTATCATAAAGAACTTCAATAATGCTTGCAAAACAATTTGCTTGGAAAGATTTGGAAAAGAAACCTCTGTCTTGGTCTCTCCTAGTAGATGATAGAGAATATTCACTTTCTTCCCATTCATCACTGTCAGGGCACCTCGAGAGATCTCCAGTACTTCACCTTTAGCAATGTACCTACATCCGATGTCATCGAGTGTCTCCAGAGAAATAAGGTTTTTCTTGAGCTCTGGTACATGCCTCACATCTGTCAATGTACGCAACACCCCATCGTGCATCCGAGTCTGAATTGTCTTTATCCCCACAACCTTACAAACTGCATTATTTCCCAAAAGAACTCTACCACCATCTGCAATTTGGTAAATAGTAAACCAATTTTTATGAGGCGCCATATGATAAGAACACCCCAAATCTAGCACCCATTCATCTCCAAACGAAGTAGTAGTCACCTATGAAGCACGGACACATTGCCCGTGCTTCCATTTCATGTCCAACACGTGTCGGAGCATGTTGGACACGTCGACACGCTCGAACACGCAGTCAACGCATGTCGAATTTTCCAACACGTGGTCAATCTTGACACGTTTCGACGCACTTGTCCAGAAGATGATGGAGAGTGGAGGCGAGGGAGGGTGAGGGAGCAAAGACGAGGTTGTGAGCGATGGCCAGAGAAAGAGCCGAACATAGAGAAAGAAGAGAGAGAAAGCAAACTCCCGCTAGCGAGACGAAGCCACGCAATGGACCACAGCGATGGTGAGAGACAGCCAGAGAGAGCAAAAACTGAGGTGAGGGCCACCACTATTGTGATGGATCGGCGATGAGGAGGAGGAGGAGGAGGAGGATCAAGAGGAAGAGGAGGAGAATGATCAAGAGGAAGAGGAAAGGAAGGTGGTCGTGCAAAGAGGAAAGTGGTTGTGCAGCGAGGAGGAGGAGGAGAAGGATTGAGAGGAAGAGGAACCGAAGGGGAGGGGGTCGTGCGGCCAACAACGAGAAGGAGGAGGAAAAGGAGGGTGGCTAGGGTTTTTGATAAGAGAACTAAAAAGTAATAAAAAAAAAAAAAAAAAAAGAGAGGGGGCGCGGGGACCGATGGCATGACTTTTGAGTTTGGGGGAGGGGAAGTGACAGCACTGTCTGTCGGTGGTGGGGGAGGGAAAAAAATTAAAATAATTTTGGGATGGAGGGCAATGGACAAGGGAAAGAAGGGGTGGACCTCTAGGGATTTTTTTAATCGAAAATTTAAATAAATGAGATTAAAAAATAATTTCAAAAAATAAAAGTACTGAATTTTGAATAATAATAAATTTTGGTCATTGTAGAAAATCATGGATTTATTTAAAAAAATTGATTCTAATTTCTTATTAGTCATTCATTTCATCAATAACTTTTGTTAAAGTTAAAAACATGTTTCGCATTAACTATGAATATATCTTTCGAATTTCTAATGAATTGATTTATTGATATTATTAGCGTAAATGCCACCGTACTGAGTAGCGCTGTTGACTTCGCGCTTTCTCCCCCTCACGAAGGGAAGAAGTTTGAATCCCTAGCACGTCGCAGGTGGATTTACCCGCTTCACGGGAGTGGTGGATTCCTTCGTGGGCCTCAGGATTTGTCTGCCAGCTGTCAGCTTACGGGTTTCCCGAGTAAAAAATAAAAAACATTATTAGTGTAAATTCATTATAGGCACTTTTTTAATTAATTCACAAATATCAAATTAATTAAAAATAAAAATATTCATTTAATATATAACATGTCGTAACATGTCAGAATTCTCTTATTTTATAAATGACATGTTAACGTGTCATGTCATGTCGTATCGCATGTCCGTGTTGCGTGTCGGTGCTACTAAGGTAGTCACACATAAAACAGTTTATGCATTACTATTGCTCCCCTTAGCAACATTTGCTATCCTACTTATGGCATTTTGCCTATCAACTTTATTCATCCGCTTTGGACAATCTCTCATTATGTGTCTCTCCTCATGACACTTAAAGCACTTCACGCGTTCCTTAGATTTTCTATGGCTTGATTTCGATCTACTTTTATCTCTGCTGCTACTAGGCTCTTGATATTGTTCTCTACCCCGAATCGTTAGTGATTACCCTACTCCTTGCGCTAGACCGTCATCACGCAACTTTCTCTGCCATTCCTTAGAGAATAAGACGGACTTTACATATTCTAAGGTAATTGTAATACGCCCCTGCAACGATGAATCAGTAAAATGCTCCAATGACTCTAGTAAAGAAGTTAACAACATCATGTCATGTTCTTCATCATCAAGTATCTTACTAACGTTCTCTAAATCCATAATAAGTTTATTAAATTCATCTAAGTAGGTTCTGATAGACGTACTAAGGGTGTGCATGGTTTAGGCGGGTGGTTCCCAACCTGGAATCGAGAACCGCCTGTTAAAAACCGGTTCCGAAAAATTGGAACTCGGAACCGCCCTCTAGTTACATGGATTCACCCGGGAATTGGACCGCTAATTTGGTCTGGTTCTCGGTTGGATCCATGAAACAGGTCCAACCTCCATGCTTTCCCTTTTTTTCCTTCAACTAGTCGCAACCCTCGCTCCACTTCCGTCCCAGCCACCACCATCTTGGCCACCGCCTTCGTTGTCTCCCACTCCTCCCTCAAAACCGACAATGAGGAGGATAACGGGGACGATGAGCCATTTTTAGACCTAGAGTTTGCTCGTCCCTGAAGATGAAGATGAAGATGATGAGGAGAAGCCCGAGGAGGGGGAGGAGGAATAGGGAGGTGGAAGTGGGATGAGCCCAACAACGAAAAGGACAAAAGTGATAGTGAATGCGGAAGTGGCGACGATGTGGAGAGAGAATTCAAATTCAAGGGAGGAAAGAAAATTAACTCACTGTTTCGCCGAGTTCAGATTATGACTCAAAGGGAGATGAGTAGATTTGGAGGTGAATCAGAGAGGAAAAGGGAACTTGGGGAGATTTTGAACTGAGAGAAACGAGATGGAGTAGGAGAGTAGTGAATTGAGACAAGATGGTGATTGGAGCCTTAAATTTTAGATTTGCTAATTTCGAATTTTTTTAATATTAAAAATTAATATTTTATTATAATATAACCGGTCCGGTCTGGGTGAAAGGGTGGGCGGAATCCGCTCATAGAACTAGAAATCGGACCAGTACCCACCGATTCCCATAAATTGGAACTGGGAATCAGACCGATTTCCTTAAGAACCATCGATTCCAAGCGGTCCAAGCGAGTCTCGGTTCTTTTGCACACCCCTAGGATGTACTTTTAGTATATCTAAATTAAAACATTTTTTTTAACATGTACAAGCGATTATTCAAACATTTTTTCACATAGAGTGTTTGAAATTTTGCTCATAATGCTACAACATCCTTCTCCTTAGCAGCCTCTATCAAAACCTCATCTAACAAATTTAGTCTTTGCTCTTTCCATTAGCTCTACCCTCTCAAAAACTTTCATCTTCATCATCCAATGCCTTAGCCAAACTTGGATTATCAATAAAGCCCGCATCTTGATATTCCATAATACAAAGTTGTTGCTCTCATTAAACTTCTCAATTTCAGATTTCTTCTCAGATATAATTGTAATAACAAAATTTACAGATAATAATTAGACAAGCAAAAGCTCAAAATCACAATCAAGAAATCTGATCCCAAGCTTTGATACCAATTGTTGGAATATAATACGCGGAAACGACAGGATCTTGCAATATACATCAACACAAAATCGTTAGAGAAATAAACGAGAAATAATAATGATACTGGAAATTTATGTAGTTTGGTCCGAGTTTCGGTACCTACGTCCACGAGGAAAGTCAACAGCAAATAATACACTACAATTAGAGAATCAATATTTACAATCGCTCACACGTTCAAGTGTTTCCCACACTTAGATTTAATTCCAAACCTAAAGTATTTATAAATAAACAACTCACTTAAACATAAACTCACGGCACAAAAAATTATCGCATGTTTTTTTTTTTTTTTTTTTGGTAATCCAGGGAACCAAAAAAAAAAAAAAAATTTATCGCATGTTCAAACTCAAAAAAGTCGAAAAACAAGAACTTCTTTTCTTGATCGCGTGGGTGACTCCTCTTCAGCTTGACGTTGTGCGTTAATGGCTCCTCGTAGGGTTTCAGTAGCGCTCACCAAAGGAAAGAAGATGTGCATAATCTATTTTATATGTGTGCCCAAAAGTCAAAGTTTGACCGGGCCACCACCTTTTGGCTTCACGTGTGATGACTGCTTTCTTTTATCTCCATCGGCCACGTAAAAGTCGGCCACGTAAAAGAATTTTGTATGCCCAAAGTCAAATATTTGACTTTGGGCCCCACCAAGAAAATTTGTGAGAGGTTCGCTCCTCCAAAGCGGGGAGGAAACTTTTGCTTCTTTTATTTTATTTATCTCCTCTTTTGTATATCTTCAAGAGTTCAGTGAAACTTTTCTATTAACCAAAAATATCCAAGTGAATCGTCTTTTGCAAACACTCAAACTTGAGATATAATTTAACAAATCGGACAAATCAATCCGATTTCCAAATGGGTTTAAGAACCGGTGGCCATACCTTTTCTTACTTCCTATTCCCCTACCGGCAGAGGAACGTTGAGTGAGGGCTAGGGCTTCGAGTCTTTTGACTCAACTAAGAAATGTTTAGTGACAAAATAATAAGAATTCTATATATAGAGAGAGAGAGAGAGAGAGAGAGAGAGATTTGAATGGTTTGGTCCATATCTGGCGATTTTATTTCAGTGCTCAACCCTAAGCTCTAGACTAATGCAAATAGATTTAGGACAAATAACATCACGTTCTATCTAAAAGTAATAACGACTAGATATACATTGAAAAAGAAGAAGAAGGGGAATTTGCTCAAGCCACCACTCCGGCTGCAATGTGGCTCCCTCAACCTCAAGTGAGACTCATCGGCGACGTTGCAATGACATTGGTGAGGGCAAAATTTAAATTAAAATGGTTTAAAACGAAGTAAAGTTAGAAGGATAAAATAATCATTTAGCTCTGAATATGCTTGCCGGGGATGTGCGATGCATACGCGATAAATGTCAATGAGACAAAATTGGAATTTAAATAGTTATGAGAATAAAAAAAATCATAGTTCAAAGGCAAAATTAAATGGGACTTGCATACTTTGAAAATTGTAGAAGTACAATGTAAGTACCAAAACTAACATAGGAGAATATTTAAGTGCAAAAAGTTATGAAATGTATACATAATTGTCACTTTCTTTGAAAAATGAGACATTTAAGTACTAATTTCGGCGAAGGGTGCCGTGAATCTTACATGGCATTTTTTTAATAATATAACTCGCTTATGTGATGCGTCGAAGAGCTGAGTCAACAAAGAAGAGCTAAAATAATGTTGTTTTGCATATTATTTTAATTTTAATATAAATATTAATTTAATTTAATTTAATTTAATGAGAGGGATGGGGGAAGGGAGATTGCATAAATGCAAGGGTTGTGCAAGCCCTTGCCCTAGATTTGGGCAAGGGCTTGTAGGCCCTTATTGCCGCTTGGCCATGGCTACCGGCGACCCTGTTCAACCTTCTTCCTATCGTCGCCGATGGCAAGGGCTTACACGACCCTTGCCGTTCTAAAGTCTCCCCCTCTCCCCCTCCTTTTTTTATTTTTAAAATTTAGTTTCAATTTTAATTTAACTATTTTTTATAGCAAAATTGAAACCCAATGCAAAATAACGTTGATTTTAGCTTATCTAGCCATATCAACGTACAAAATGACGTTATTATTTATTTATTTAACTACGTCAGCATATAAAACAATGTCATTTTGAACTCAGTTTTTCAAGAAAAATGCCACGTCAGCATTTTTATTGAATTTTCTTGTTGTTGGTACTTAATTAATTTATTTTGCTCCAATTTTAATACTTGAATGTATCTTTCCGAACTTTTAGCATTTACGTATTCCATCGTATTAAGTTTTAGCAGTACATATGTTTGCTCCTTTGAAAATGCTAATTTTGGCTCAAAAAATTTAAATTTTGCCAAAACTTCTCAACCCAACGGAGCCAAAGCCATGGCTTCTGGCTCCGACGAGCTTTCCAAAATCGATGGGCCTCGAAGGAGCCAGCGATTTTTAGAGCACCGCTAACGACACGTCATTAGAGAAGCTTCGGTGGTTTTTTGGTTTTTTTTTTTACCAAAAGATTTTTGGGATTTGGGTTATATTTGGAAAAATCAAAGAAAAATGAAAACCAAAGTCCAGACGGAGCTTATGACGAAAGTGCTCCTGTCGCTGTCCGGCAAATGACACAGCACGTGCACTAGCCGTCGTGGGACACCAATTTTAGTGTGGGTTACTTTTCATTGCACCGGGGCGGCCGCGACTTTCGCCCCTTTAACCTCCCTCCCCATCACTGCACAAAAACAAGAAAAAACCTAACACTCCGTGACCATATTTGCCTGTTGGCGCTCGTGCATTGTCTCTCCCACGAAAGCATCGAGCATCCAAACCTAACGATAACACCTACACCCCCCCCCCATTTCTCTTCCTCCTTCTCTTCTCTCGCTCTCCTCAAGAACAGCAAAAACCTCCGAGCTAACGCGCTGCCTGAAGCAACGCCACCATTCTGCGTCCCTCGCTGCTCGCTTCCGCTGTCCTCCATGGCTTCGTCCTCCAGTATGTTTCTTTTTATTTCGTGATATGTTCGTTCTTTTGTGTTTTGCTCTGAGAGAGAGAGAGAGAGAGAGAGAGAGAGGGCGAAGTTTGAGGATTCAAGCAAATCGTTTCTTGTTCTCATCGTGTGAAACGGCGTGTTTTCTAAAGAGCGGCATACACAAGACAGCACGATCCGACTTCGATCACTTCCTTACATGGATCGCCAGTAACTCTGTCGTTGGTGTTCTTGCGTTTCGAGCTGAGCCTCCTCGTACATATTTGGTTTTGAATTCTGGCGACTCTCCTCTCCCACCGATAGTCGCATATGCGCTTTGTGTTTCTTCTCCATGACTGATTCTTATCATGCTGAGTTTACATTATTTTCGTAAGTGAATTTGATGTTCTTCCTTACACTAACTTGTGTCTTACTATTTCAAATCTGTCAAAGTATTTCTTTGAAATTATAGTTTTGGTATGCAAGAGTATGTGTGCATGGCCTAGTTGATGTAGAGGAATGGACAAGGGTAGTTTCACTAATTGATAGAAATGGTTCTGGTGGAGGTGCTGTTGGAGGAATAGGGTATGGAATTTATTCTTGACTCCCCACACTCGCACAAGAATGAGTACAAGCTCTATCTATAGAGCCACTCCAAGAAGTCACAGAACTTCGTAGTTACTATATTTTGGATAGAAAAAAGGTAATATTATCAGCTGCATCCGGAGCACATAGGACAAATGCATGGGACCGTTGGTTTTGTAGAAGAAGTGACATGACAGTTTTCTCCCAACTCTTTTTGACAATATCCTGTATTCACGTTGTCCACCAATTCCTAGAATTCATTATGGAATTTCCACAATTCAATTAGCTCTAAGTATAAACAAATTGTGCATGGACGCCTTTTTGTCATGATAATTTCACATGAAGTAGGTGTTGACTAGACATTACAATGAGATTCTAGTTTCTGCTGTTGTACAAAGTACTTGTGGTTTTATCTACATTATCTTCTTTTGTTGGTCCACTCTTGTGGGAATTTGTTCATGAACGTATTGCACCATTAGAATATGTCTCATGCATTTATTCAGAATGTGAGGACACTCGAAGTGATAGGATTGTTAACAGATCTTTTACATGTGACACGAAACAGAGTGTCTAATTGGGAACGGCTCTTGTTCACCCATATTACTGCTAGCCGAGAGGAACTGGGGCTAGTAATCCCACCGGAAAGTTCCATCAGTATAAACTGTGGCAAGTACAACCTCAATGGAATAAGCTGCAACGCGCAGATAGCGATATTTTTTGTTGCCGCTGAACCTGAAACAGCTGCAAATGGTGCTGATGTGGCAACAGCGGGACCGGTCTATCTTCATTTTGAACTGAAGGCCAAGGGTCAACTCTACCTTATTTGTGCGGAAGGAGGGAAGGTCACGGAGGTCACTGACAATGCCGGCATCGAAGAGATCAAAATGACCATAAAGCAGAATACGAAAATGAAAGGGAGGTTTCCCTTTTCTTTAGGTAATTAGTTTAAAAATCTGAAATGCCTTCTTGTCTTTTTTTATTTCTGCTGTTGCCATTTGAAAAGACCGGTCGCTGTTTTGACTGATTACCATAGTTCCCAGTCGATTCATCTGCGAATGAGTGGACAAGGAGGTTATTTATGGCAAGCTGTGGTGACTTCTTCACTGTATGCAAATAACTCAAGTGCATTATTAAACCTGAAAATCAATCTGATCCTCAGCTACAATATTTACCTCTCTGTGTATAGGTTTTGAGGTCCCACATCTAGGTATTTAGAAATTATTAGTCAGCTGTTGACACAATATGTTTTAGGTGGTATCTGATGAGAAGCTAAGGATCGAGATATACGGTCCACTCGGTGCATGTTTTTTCTGTAATGGTACCTGTATTTCGACTATTAGGTTTCTATTCCGATAGCATTCTAACAGCTTTGGAAATTTCTAGGCGTTGCTGGCCTTCCCCATTAACCACAACAAGATTCTTAATTTCGATAAATATGTAGAACAATGATTCCCGATTTTGAGATTGATATGCTTAACAATTTATCAATACTCTGGCATATTATGTAGTATAGTCCTAGTCAAAATGCCTGTTGCTTTATTTACACTGTTTATTGTATGCTTGAGCGTTGGTTGGACAGTTTATTGAAGTGTTAACGCATCTAATGTTTCATATACGGCAAGTATTACACAACATTAGCTTCTTTTTTCTTTTTCTTTTTTTCAGGTCTGGGTGGCCTCTTGTCGTGGAAGTTCTTCTGGAATCAACTGGGCGCGTTTCCGGCATCTTAGGTTGTAATTCATTTTTTCATAAGTTTGTTGAAAGATGATAGAACTATGCATCCGTATCTTTTGTTTGCATGACCTTCTCGGCATTTTGAAGTTGTTCCTTTTACAAGAGATGATTAGTTCTTTACACGAATCAATGAGTTGGATCTCCCTATTTTTCGGTGATAATTGAATAGAAGATGATAGAACGATAAAAGTGTAAGTAGGCTTATTTATTTATTTATTTATTTGTTTCGTTTTATACGACTTTCTCTGCATATGGTTGTGTATGACCATAAACATAGTCATGGCATGAGCCTTAGTACCTACACGGTTCTTTTGCTGGATCAATATTATGGCTCTGTCCTCTTCGGAAGTCAGCTATTCCCCCTCGGCCTTAGATTATACAAAACCGTGGTTGGTTCTGGCCTTAATCTAGAAGCGATGAGATAGTAGAATTACAAATGAATTCGCATTGAAGAATTTGTACCTTTTGAGGGCTATTGAACCGTAAATGCGGAATATAATATTTGTTTCCTGCTGATTGTTTTCATGAGGCAAATCCAAAAGGGCTTGCAGCGGAAAACTAACCCCCTCGTGGGCATTCCAAGTTGTGATCTGATTTGATTGTATCACAGGAGCGCTTGTAGTGAGATCAGTCCTGCTTGTATGGATAGTATCATGCTTGCAACTTCTCCCAATTAGATAGATGTACGGTTGGAAAAGGCTTACGAAACTTTGAGACTAGATATTCTATGTTGAAGGCAGCCTCACTTGATTGAGTGTTAGCACAACCTTGTTTGCTCTCGTGACTTTAATACGCATCCTGCTAGTTTAAGAGTGCTTGAGACTTATTCATCAGTGCGATAACTCAAACTCATGCCTCAGGGAATCAAAAAGACGTTTTGAAATCTAAAAGAAATCATGTGTTGACGGTCTCAAAAGAAGTGGATACATGTTTGTTTATTGATCATCGATCGATCTCTTTTGCGCAACAAGTCCTACACATTACATGTATTGTTGAGAACAGTAAATCCGTGCAATGAAGTAAATAATGTACTTATATTCCTCTAACCTGCCAATCCCACTTCTCATGGGTGGGTTGTGAGCCGTGGACATCATCCGCACGAAAAATTAACTACAATATATAGCGAAGTAATGTCCATAGTTGTATTGTAACTCATTGATTAAAGGGAAATTGTAGGATGTTTCGGACAACAAGGATAAGTGGAAAATTTTGGCGATAGGTAATTCCCTATCAAAGTAACGGTCTAGATCCTTGGCAATAGGGCAGAACTCATTGTGGTATATTTCACATCTACATTGAGTTGCTATGGATGTTTTGGCCCAAGAAAAGAAAAACTTGCGATGGAACTTATATACACTCAAGTCTCTCATCACTCCACTTAATAGTAAAAAAAATTCTTCGGTGCGATTTATGTGCTATATAGCATATCATTCACGGTGAAACTTGCTTCTCTGTATTCTTCCTGATATGGTTGTAGCCTTGTAGGGGATTTCTCACTACTTTATACGTCAAATTTGTTCCCACCGAAAAATCTAGCTTTTAAGACTTCATTCCAATCTCGTACTCGGTTCTATTAGTATCTCTATATTTTACCCAACCAATAACACAAATGAGAAAAAAATGTTTAAACACAATGTTTAGATATTATACAAACTGAAATTAAATATCAAATACGTTATGAGCTCTCTTGAAATTTTTCTATAGGGTGCACTTTTGAAATTTAACTCTTGAAGCTGCGTGCTAATGAAGAAAAAAAAACATTGGCCTTCAAAAAAGTGGACTACAAATATTTTTCCTACTCACATGGCAGACATCAGATTTAGACTTTCTAATGATGATGGGATGAAGAAGAAGATGATGATGGATAAAATTAATGGGCAATGTTCTTTAGTATTTACTAGAATTAACATTAAGTACGAAAACACCTTATGATTAGTCAAGAAAAGGGCAATTTTTCTTTAATTGACTTAAGTGCAATTCCTTTTAGCTTTTGTGTTTGGTTGACAGATCTACGGTAAAGTTTCAGTGAAGTTCAACCAATCCTAGACTCCGTGCAAAGGCATTTTTCAAAGAGATTGAAATTACTCACAAATAAATAAATAAAAAAATCCATTTCTTCTTCTCTCTTTATTTTCTCTGTATTTTCTTCTCAGCCCCCTTTTTCAGCCGTTGCCTCTCGACATACATGAGATGTAAATTTTAACTTAAAAGTAAAAAGAACAGAAAAGACAGTCAGCAGCGGCGTGATAACGAAGAATAAGAAATTTTTTTAAGAAATTATATATTGTGAATTATACCAAACGCATTTCTATTTTTTTTTTTTCATTCCAAGAATAAAAATTTTATGTAGTTACCAAGTGTATTCTTTTATTGAAAAATTGTTTTCGTGAATAAAAATTTTTAAAAAAAAATATTTCTGAAAAAAAAAAATTATTTTATGAAACAGAAGCGTTAGTAAACAGATTCCAATTACTTTTACAGATATCTTTGGGGAAGATTCTTGATGAAGATGAGATCTGGATAATAAAAAGACGACTTTGATCGCCAACTAAGAATGATTCGTTTTAAGGGTGGCCTCTTTTGCTGTTTTTGCGGTTTTCTGATTTGGTCAGTGTCAACAGTTCAAATGGGCTAAGAAAGCAAAGATATTTACGTTGACCGTAGACCAAATGACATTGATCTTACAAAATTAGTCCAACAAGCCCATGTATAATTTGTAAAAATAAAAAAAAGGTGAAATCTAGGAAAATGGAAATAAAAAGAGAACGGTCCTACCTAATAGATTTGATAATAGGAGCATCGCTTCTTAGAAGATATGCCGCTTTCAATTGCCTCGTGTCCCAACATAAATTATTGTCGATATTTCACTTTTTGATAGATTAATTATATTGAGCGACACAATAGAACGTTTTTTAAATATATATATATATTTATAATATTATATTTTGCGAAATAGACACAACGGAAATAAAAAAGGATACGAAACCACGTTCGACAAACTTCCCAATGGACCGGTAGGAGAACGTCCGCCGACTTCACCCGGGTCAAAGTGCTGACTCTACCAACCAAAAAGCGTTCTTCCCTTTTGTTTTTATTAATTTTTTTTTTGGGGTCAAATTCTTCCCTTTTGTTGACTACTTCAAATTTTTTTCTTCTCTCAGCTAAATTTGACCTTATTCAATCCAAGGCCAACTCTCGTTTTCCTTGTCGGTCCGTGAGGGTTCATGTATAGCCTATGTAGCACCGGCACGCGACATGACACGAGTATCCGACATGACATGACATATCGACACATCATTTCTAAAAAATAAAAAATTTCAATACGTTGCGAAACGTTGTATATTAAATAAATATTTTTATTTTTAATTAATTTAATTCAAATTCATAAGTAACTAATTAATTAAAAAAGAACCTATAATAAATTTACACTAATAATATTAACAAATCAATTCATTTGAAATTCAAAAGATATATTCATAATTAATACGAAATATTTTTTTAATTTTAACAAAAGTTTTCGATGCAACTAATAATTAATAAGAAATTAGAATCGATTTATTTAAATAAATCCATAATTTTCTACAATAACAAAAATTTATCATTATTCAAAATTTAATATTTTTATTTTTCGAAAATTTAATTTTTCGATTAAAAAACAATCCCCAAAATCCACTCTTTCTTTCATTCGCCCTTTTCCCTCAACCCTAAGTTTATTCTACTTTTTCCCTCCCCCATCACTTTACAGTGACTGGTGAGCCGTCACTTCACACCCTTACACTAATAATATTAACAAATCAATTCATTTGAAATTCAAAAGATATATTCATAATTAATACGAAATATTTTTTTAATTTTAACAAAAGTTTTCGATGCAACTAATAATTAATAAGAAATTAGAATCGATTTATTTAAATAAATCCATAATTTTCTACAATAACAAAAATGTATCATTATTCAAAATTTAATATTTTTATTTTTCGAAAATTTAATTTTTCGATTAAAAAAACAATCCCCAAAATCCACTCTTTCTTTCATTCGCCCTTTTCCCTCAACCCTAAGTTTATTTTACTTTCTTCCCTCCCCACCACTTTACAAAGGTGACTGGTGAGCCGTCACTTCACACCCCTCCCCCTCCCCCAACGCCATCGATTTCCTTTCTTATTTCTTTTGGATTTCTTTATGAAAAACCCTAGCAAGCCGCCGAGCCCTCCTTTTCCTATCCTCCTTGCCGCTTGCCGCACGACCCCCTTCCCTCCTCTCTTCTTCCTCTCATCGCCGATCCATCGCAACAAATGTGGCAGCCCTTGCTGCTCTCTCTAGCTGTCTCTCGCCATTGCGGTGGTCCGTTCGTGGCTTCGTCTCGCTGACGGGAGCTTGCTTTCTCTCTGTTCGGCTCTTTCTCTAGCTGTCTCTCGCCGTTGCAGTGGTCCGTTCGTGGCTTCGTCTCGCCGGCGCTCGCAGCCCGTGCTCCCTCGCCCTCCCTCGCCTCCACCCTCCATCAGTGTTCCGAACACGCGTCGACACGTGTGTCGAGAAAAGTTGACCGCGTGTCGAAAAATTCGACACGCATTGACCGCGTATCCAACCGTGTCCGAGCATATCGACGTGTCAAACACGCTTGGACACGTGTCGGACACGACACGGAAGCACGAACAACGGACAACATGTCCGTGCTTCATAGCGTATGGCAACTCTGAAGTCAACCGCTTACTATGAAAAAATAAGATCGATTATTTTTTAAGAAAATGATTGGATGATAATTTTTAATTTACTGTAAAAATAAAAGTTTATTTTAAATTACAAGAAATTAAATGATAAATAATTATATATTGCTTTGGAATTCACTCATTGAAGAATTTGTGATTCATATCGAATTGTTATATTCATAATAGTTCAAAATATTCATAATAGTCCAAAAATCGTTATGCTAGTGGAGCTCTTATTTTTATATCATGCTTTCAACTTCTTCCAATATGGTTGGAGTAGGCTCATGAAAGGCATTAGCCCATGATGGTCAAACTTTGATTTTTGGTGTTGAAGATAGCCTTGCCGGAGCATTAGCATGATATTGTTTGTTTCGGTCGCGGTTCGCTCAGCTCTGATGGCTTTGATAAGGGCCATACTAATTTAAGGTTGTAAGAGACTTTTTTATCAACGCAATAACCCGCATCTATACTACGTGAAATTAAAGACATATTCGGAATCCAAAAGAAATAATGTACCAACATTCCCAAAATAAGTGGATTCATGTTTGTCTACTGAGTTTATACACGGGTTTATCGATCGATCTCCTTTACCCTATGAGTCACACAGATTGCGCATATCGTTGTGTGGAGCAAATCTACACTATGAAATACATAATGGACTACATTTTTCTCCAATCGTTTTTTTTTTTTGTGGGTTACGAATTGCGGACATCACCCATGTGTAAAATTTACTAAATATAAATCTAGATGATTATTAACACCTAAATTTTGGCGACCCATTTAATTATTTATTAATTTCATAGAAAATTAGGGATTAAATTTTAAACCTTAGTAAAAATAAATTTCTTTATATTGCATGGCATATAGGTATTAGGAGCATTTGCATTAGTAGTAATAGAGCCTTTTTGTTAACATAAAAAGAAATAGAAAATTAATTAAAGGAACGATTATTTAAAAAAAAAAAGGAAAAGAAGAAAAAAAACACAAGCGAGACCAGGCCGGGGCCAAGGCGGACCCAGCCTTCTTTCCTTTTTTTTTTTTTTTTTTTTTTATCTTTCTTCTTCTTTTCTTCCTCACTCTTCGCCCGGCCCTCTTCTTTTCGGGCGTACCACGCACGCCTCTGCTTCTTCCCTTCTCGCCGCTCACGCTTTCGCTAAAAAGGAAGAGCGACGGAGGTACAAAGACAAGGTCGCAGCGGGTTGCATTGTGATCCCGTGGTCGGGGATCGGGCCGGCTGCGACAGTGGCGGTGGCGAAGCCATGTGCACCTGTCACTTTGGTCAAGCTTAAAAGAAAGAGAGCAAAAGGTTTTAAGGGGGCTCTTTTTTGGGTTCGGAGAAAGTGAGCCGGGGGGAGAGGGAGGTTGAGAAGGTGGCTCGTTGTCGTGGGAGGTCCATCCACTAGCCCCCGTCCGCCACCGCCTTTCCGTGAACCAGGTAGGTCTTCCTCTCGAGCGTAGGTGCTTGTTATTTGTTTTTTTTTTTTTTTTTGGGATCGGGCCCGAGCTCGCGGCCAACGAAGGGAGTTTTGGTCCCGTTGGTCCTCTGTGAAACCTACTGTGTGATCTAGTATGCATGTTCGGAAGTTAGGTCTGTGTTCGAATTCCCATCGAGTTCGAAATCCCTCGTTTTGGTAGCGCACGCCAAATGCTTGTGAAAATGTTTCTGTCGGATCCATGACCACCTCCTCTGACTTTGGTTTGCTCTTGAAGTGCTGGTTAATGTCTCGTTTTTTTGCTTCGTTGAGTCCCGGTCTGTGCGAGCCCCGACCACATCCATGTGGTGCTGTGCCGTGTTTTAGTTTTGCGCATCAGTTGTTAAATATTTCGGTGCGTTTGGAGTCTCGGTTGATCTCGTGTCCTCTCTTCGGTTGATGCCCGTTAGGTGTTCGTTAAAGTATTTGACTGAGCTTGTGTGGATTTTCTTTGATTTACGCTTTGCTTCTGTACATCGGCTTGTCAATTGATGAGGTGTGTCCATTGTTAAGAAACAAAGCCAGAACAGAGAAGCTTATAAAGGAAGAGAAGCGACTGACAAAAACAGCAAGCTCGGAGGAAACTGAAAATTGAGCTGGCAATCCTCGATCCAAGCCGAGATGGCAATCCTCGTGAAGGATCTGGTTATACAACAGATTAAAACCAAGATCAGAAGCTGATCAAGCTACACGAGTGGCTGAGATTAATCGTTTTGTTAATAAGAGTTGTTAAATCTGTTGTAAAGGAAGTTTGAGAAGGAAAAGTCTTAGTATAAAAAGGGGCTGGGGAAAATAGGAAAATGTAAAGTGATATAGAGTGAATTGTTTTTTATCTGAGTTTTCTCTCCAAGTCTTCGATAAGAGATCTTTCTTTAGTTTTCTCCTTTTGATCTTCTTCATATCTTAGAAGTTCTGTGAGATAGAACTAGAAGAAGGTTAAACAGATGTGTAATGGAGTTTACAATGGATTTATTCAACAATTACAGTTTACAGAAGCTTTCTCACATACAGGTTATATTCTAGATTCTGCTTCTTCTCATGGTATCAGAGCTCGCTTCCTGGAAATTGTAGATCTAATGCTTGTATTACTGAAAGTCTGTATAAAGATTGTATGAGCAAGACAATACGAAGAGTTGGTTGATTCTGGATAAGATTTTCTGAAATATTACTTGAGTGTTTCTTCGAATCTTCAAAGTTGTTCTGAAGATATAATGGCAACTAGATTGCAGAAGTATCCGTTTCCTATCCATGTGAACATAGCAAACTTTGTTACAATCAAGTTGAATGAAGAGAATCTTCTATTATGGCAAGCACAATTTAGTAGGTTTCTGAAAAGTCAAGATCTAATTGGCTTCATTAATGGTGAAACATTACCTCCTGCACAAATGATACAAACTGAGGTTGGGGAAGAGATGAATCCTGATCACCTGGATTGGATAAAAACAGATCAGTTAATCTCATCATGGATAAGCAGTGCAGTATCATAGAATATCTTGAGTTTGATAATTGGGTTAGAAACTGCATTTGAGGTGTGGCAAGCACTTATCAATCGCTTTACTCAGAAATCTGTAGCAAAAGAATTTGAGTTAAGGGGAAAATTACAGGCTTGTAGAAAAAGAGATAGACTTCGAGTGAATATCTTCGAGAATTTAAGACTATCTGTGATCAATTGAATGCTATTGGAAAGCGTGTTGATGATATAACTAGGATGTTTGGTATACTTGAAGGGTTAGGTCCTGAATATGAGACCTTTAGAACAACTATGTACTGCCTCAAACCCCAGCCAGAATATGATGAAGTTATCTCTCAGCTTGAAAGATTTGAAACCAGATTGCAAACATATCCTGTGAATCAATACAATACAAACCTAGCATATTATGGACAAAGAAAGACTGAAATAGGTTTGCAGAAGTTTAATCCCAGAAGCCAAGGAGAAAGTATTCAAGGAAGATACAATTCTGGCAGAGGACAATTCATCAATAGAAGAGATCGAGGAAATAGTATCACTGGAATAGGAAGAAATCAACAAAGTAGAATGAATAATCTGAATCCAACAAGACAAGATCAGATCAGTAAGAATAACTGGTCTAACTATGGACAAGGATTTAGACCATACACCAACTCTACTCAGAGATATCAAGGTGTTAGATCTTACCCACCACAAGGCGTAAATGGTGATAAGCGCATACAGGAAACAAAGCTAATGAGTAATGATCCTCTGGAATGTCAAATCTGTAAAAGACCAGGTCATACAGCTCTTAGGTGCTGGTATCGCTTTGATAATTCATATCAAGAAGATGACATACCAACTGCATTAGCAGCTATGCATATTGAAGAACAATGTGGTTCGAAATGGTATCCGAACACGGGAGCCACATCTCATATTACTGCAGATCTGGTAAGATTCGAAACTATGCTGCATATAGAGGTAATGATACATTATGATAGGAGATGGCTCCTGTTTATCAATCTCATGTATTGGGAACGGAACATTAAACACAACAACTAGCATATTACCACTAAAAGATGTTTTGATTGTTCCTAAAATCAAAAAGAATCTCCTTTCTGTATCAAAATTAACAGATGACTACCCTTGTTCCTTTATATTTGATAAGTATGGGGTGTATATGAAGGACAATTACAATCATACAACAGTGAAGCTAGGAAGGAAAATCAAGGGGCTGTATCAAGTGGAATCTAGAACTCCAGAAGCATACTTCACTCAGACCCAACATGAAGTAGGAGAAGATATTTGGCACCAAAGACTTGCTCATACCAGTTTAAAAACAGTGAAAGTTCTGCAAACTCAACAGCTAATACATTGTAATTCGAAAGCTCAAAATATGTGTAGCAGTTGTCAAATAGCTAAGAGTTCAGCTCTGTCTTTTCCTATCTCAGACCATATCTCTAATGTTCCTCTAGAAAAGATACATTGTGATGTATGGGGACCATCACCTATCCCATCGGTTCAGAAGTTTCATTACTATGTCATCTTTGTTGATGATTTTTCTCGCTTTAGTTGGATATATCCAATAAGAAAGAAATCAGAAGTATATGATGTGTTTGTTATGTTTCAAAGACTAGTTGAAAATCAGCTTGATCAAAAGATCAAAGTTTTTCAGAGTGATGGAGGAGGAGAATTCACTAGCATTGAATTTCAGAATCATCTGCAACAGTATGGCATTAAACATAACATTTCTTGTCCTTATACACCAGAGCAGAATGGTATTTTAGAGAGAAAGCATCGACATGTAGTTGAGTTGGGATTAGCAATGCTGTATCATGCAAAAATACCATTAAAGTACTGGGTAGATGCCTTTATAACAGCAGTATATATAATCAATTTGCTTCCCTCAACAAAACTACATATGAAATCACCTCATTATAGGCTTTATAAATAGCAACCAAGTTATACTCATCTACGAGTTTTTGGATCAGCATGCTATCCATGTTTAAGACCTTATATGAAGCATAAATTTGACCCAAGATCTCTCATCCGTGTGTTTCTTGGGTACAGTGAAAAACATAAAGGTTACAGATGCTTGTTGCCTACTAATGGATGTGTTTATATAAGTAGACATGTCGTGTTTGATGAAAGGGTCTTTCCCTTTACTCGAAGAACTACTACAGAGTATCAGCAGGGGTCAGATCTATACAAACAGTGGATAAGAGGATTGGTGTCTCCTATGTCCAAAACTACAGAACAGATTCAGTCACAAGTTAATGAGTCGATGAAATCTTTGAAGTCTTTGCCGAATACTCAATCAAGCCAAATTGTGCAAGAAATACAGGACAATGGGATCAGCATACTCAATTCAACAAATATATCACAGCCGAACATATCGTCTAATGCTGAGCCACAAATCACTCCTGATAATGCACTCAGTAATGTTGAAACAGTTCAGATGGATTCAAATAATGAAGAGCAAGTGTCTATTAGTCAAGATTCTAACACGACATCTCATATTAATACAGAACAAGGACAGATTAGTTCTGTATTAGAGACTACTTAAGGTACATTGTCTACTCATCCTATGCAAACTAGATTAAAATCAGGGATTGTTAAAGTAAATCCCAAATATGCATGTCTAGTTGAATATCGGGTTCCTGTTGAACCAAAGTCAGTAAAGTCTGCTTTAGCACACGAAGGATGGCATCAAGCAATGCAAGAAGAAATGGATGCTTTGTATGAAAACAACACCTGGGAGTTAGTTCCTAGAACTGATAAAATGAATGTAATTGGCTGCAAATGGGTGTTTAAAACAAAACTTGCACCTAATGGGAGTTTAGATAGACTGAAAGCTCGGTTTGCAGCCAAAGGTTTCCATCAAGAAGAAGGTCTTGATTTCACAAAAACCTTCAGCCCTGTAGTAAAGAATGCTACAATTCGAATTATTCTCTCAATAGCAATGATGAAACAGTGGCAAGTTCAACAGTTAGATGTTAAAAATGCCTTCTTACATAGCAATTTAAGTGAAACTGTTCATATGGAACAACCACCAGGTTTTAAAGACTCACAGAGACCCCATCATGTTTGTCTTCTCAGAAAATCTCTCTATGGGCTTAAACAAGCTCCCCGAGCTTGGTTTGACAAGTTCAGCAGCTTCTTACTAGAGTATGGATTCTTTTGTAGCTCAACCGATCCCTCTTTGTTCATCCTACACACTAGCACAGAAACAATCCTCTTACTACTATATGTTGATGATATCATTCTAACTGGAAGTTCATCTCAAATACTCTCCAATCTTATTACTGCTCTACATCTTCAGTTTCATATGAAGGATCTTGGTTCACTCCATTATTTTCTTGGCATTGAAGTTCAGCGTACTCCAGCACATTTGTTTCTTTGTCAAGCCAAATATTCCTTTGATCTTCTCACCCGAGCCCATATGCTTGAGGCTAAACAAATTTCTACTCCCCTTTCGTTAAAACCAACTATCTTGATCAATGACTCTATAGCTATATCTAATCCTGCAGAATATAGAAGTCTAGTTGGTGGACTTCAGTACCTTACGTTAACTCGACCAGACATTTCTTATGCCACAAATCTACTATGCCAGAAAATGAAGACACCTACTGTTGCAGATCTTCATAGACTAAAAAGGGTACTGAGATATGTTAAAGGTACAATCAGATATGGCTTATTCATTCACTCGCAAAGCACTATGAATCTATATGGCTTCTCGGATGCTAACTGGGTAGGATGTGCTGAAACCAGACAATCAACTACTGGGTTTTGCACATATCTTGGTTCGAATCTTATCTCCTGGGCAGCAAAGAAGCAGCCTATTGTTAGTAGGTCCTCTACAGAAGCTGAATACCGTGCTATTGCATCAACTACTGCTGATCTCACATGGATAAGCTTTGTTTTGCGAGATATAGGTTGCTTCCTTCCATCTCCTATTACTCTATACTGTGATAATAAATCAGCTATCTCACTCACTTTGCTAATCCTATCTTACATGCTCGAACAAAGCATATTGAAGTAGATTTTCATTTTGTTCGAGAGAAGGTATCTTCCGGGTCATTACGTGTCCAATATGTCCCAAGTCATTACCAACTTGCTGATATCTTTACAAAACCTTTGACACGGGTAACACATTCCTATCTACGAGTCAAATTGGGAATCTGTGTCCTTCCCATTCCCAATTTGAGGGGGGATGTTAAGAAACAAAGCCAGAACAGAGAAGCTGATAAAGGAACAGAGAAGCTAATAAAGGAAGAGAAGCTAACCTGACAAAAACAGAGCAAGCTCGGAGGAAACTGAAAACTGAGCTGGCAATCCTCGATCCAAGCTGAGATGGCAATCCTCGTGAAGGATCTGGTTATACAACAGATTAAAACCAAGATCGAAGCTGATCAAGCTACACGAGTGGCTGAGATTAATCGTTCTGTTAATAAGAGTTGTTAAATCTGTTGTAAAGGAAGTTTGAGAAGGAAAAGTCTTAGTATAAAAAGGGGCTGAGGAAAATAGGAAAATGTAAAGTGATATAGAGTGAATTGTTTTTGATCTGAGTTTTCTCTCCAAGTCTTCGATAAGAGATCTTTCTTTAGTTTTCTCCTTTTGATCTTCTTCATATCTTAGAAGTTCTGTGAGATAGAACTAGAAGAAGGTTAAACAGATGTGTAATGGAGTTTACAATGGATTGATTCAACAATTACAGTTTATAGAAGCTTTCTCACATACAGGTTATATTCTAGATTCTGCTTCTTCTCATCCATGAGGTAGTGGTTGGCATTCGTTGATGGCGTGAGGTGTTAGCCGAAGTGGGCATGGTTTGTTTGGCTTTGGCTCGATGAAGGAGATGATCGGCAAAGGAGGCATATGGTTTGGGTGAACTTCGGTGAAAATGTTGCAGAGAAGAGGGGGACTTCGAAAAGGGGCTGAGCGTGGAGAAGAAAGGAATGAAATAGGATTAAAAAAACAAAAAAACAAGAAGAAGAGGAAAAAGCAAAAGCATAAAGAAAATAGAATGAAAGAAAAGAGAAAATGGGCTGTGGTTTGTCTGCTTGGGCTGGTCGATGGGCCAAAGTGTGGTATGGGCCGTGGTGAAGTGGGTTAGAATCTAAGTGGGCTGGGCCGTCCCTTTTAAAAAATCTGCGTGGGCCTTTTCGTTCTTCCTAAGTGGGCTTTGAGGGCAGCACGATTTTAGCCCAACCTGACCGATAGGGTCCGGTCCGGCCGGTTGAGACCCGGCCATAATTTTTTTAATATTAAAATAATACAAAAAATAAAAAAATCCAGAAAATTCTAAAAAACATTAAAAATTCGGAAAACCGAAAAAATATTTAAAATTCACAAAAATTTTAAAAATTCAAAAAATCCACAAAAATTCTTGGAAATCAAAAAAATTTAAAAATAAAATTATCTTTTGAGAATTCAAAAATATTGAAAATATAAAAGAACTTAAAAATTTCTAAAAATCAAGGAAATTTAAATTTTTTTTTAATTTCTCGGAAATGGCTAAAAAGTCCTTTAGGTAGTCTTTTCTTTAAATGTGTGAAAGTCCTTGGTAAAAAGTATAAAATCGACACTCCTCCGACAGCAATCAACTTTGTCTCTCCAAATTTGATGACAGATCTGAAGAGAGCAAGAAGCAACAGAAGCAAACTGATGAAATGCTCAAGGAAGGATTTGGAGAATCCCTAAACACTAGTAGAATGTTTTTTTCTAACATATTTCAGATATTAGGTATTATTAGGGTTGTTATCTTCATTTTTTCGACTTTTACTTGTTCATCAAGCTTAAAAACCCTATAGATGGAGGTGTTCTCTTCAATTGTAATAAAACTTAGTAATATGTTAATTTGAGAATTCAAAAGAAAAGAAAAGAAAAGAAAAGAAATATGAATCAACAGAACCTCTTGTCATTTATAACCATGATCCAAAAGAAAAAAGAAACGCAACTTCATGTCACGGAGGAAAATCAAGAAAACTAATAAGCAAGGTAAAAGAAATCAACATAAAAGGAACTCAAGGCCACTTAGGCCCTGTTTGGTTCAGCATTTGGAATGCTCTTTGGGGCTCTAAAGGGGTTTGGTCAAATGCAAGTGGTGTTTGGTTCAATTTTTTGAGGACTTTGGGAAGATACAATGCATCTTTAAAGGGCTTCAAAGGCCTTTGGGGGAATGGAGGGGTAAAGGTCCATTAGGAACTTGCATTTTCAAAATGCAAGTTGTACTGTTAATGCAGTTGGTGGAGAAGCCGATTGGAGGTTGACAACCGTCAGCCAAGGGGTCGCGCGCACCGGCGACTGTCGTCGCTTGACCCCGACGACCGTCACCGGACCTCAAGTGACTGATGGCCTGAATCACGCGACCCAGGCAGCCACCGCCTGGGGTCATGTGACCCCGGTGGCCATCTGGGGGCCAGATCCGATGGTCCGGTGGCCGGACTTCAAAAAAAAAAAAAAACAAATAGTTATGTTGTTTTTTTAATTTAATAAAAAGTCTTTCACAAATGCAAATTTTACCAAATGGTATTTTGGCCAAAGTTGTTTCTCAATATAAATTTTACCAAACAATATTTGCATTCGGAAAACCCCATTCACCCAAAGGTATTTGCATTTTTGCAAATGCATTCCCCAAAAGCCAAACCAAATGGGCCCTTACTGAGTTGCAGCTCCAGGATGAAGGCCCGAACTGCTCTCAGACATCCTTGTTGCACGCTCTGATGTATTGATTCTGAGGAAAAAATTGCGTCACTTCTAAAGCTGGTATGGAGAAGACCTTTTATAGTTTTGAACGAAATGCGAAAATTGCCGACCTAGAAGAACGGAAGTAAGTGCGAAGCATCCCATTTTGTCAACTAGGATAACGTTACTCGACGAGACGAAATTGGTGTCTGTGGCTCCCTTGAGAAACTTCCCTCCCTTGTAAAATCCTTTAAATATTTCAGAAAAAGCTACGACTTTCGTCCATGGCAAAAATATTGACATACTTTACACATTCCGTCCATTCTCACCATTAACCATGCTAAAGTGAACAGTGAGTCACATCAAACAACACCAGGAAAGATGTGGTTCTTAATTTACAATCTTTTGTCATCAAATTTAAATTTATATCTTTGCTACCAAATTTCTGGCATTTTTTTTATTTTTATAGAAATGATCGATATTACATGATCCGATATACATTTTAGCATGGTGAGCCCTGTAGGATGACGCATGGTGATTGAATAATGAGAACGGATGGAATTTATAATTGGTGGTAATTTTATCTCACAAGTAAAAGGTTGAGCATTTTTTTTGGATGCATGAAAGGTTGTGCTTTATTTTTATCCAGGTACAGAAAAATTGGGTTTTTTTTAGACATTTGACCCAGGCAAAATGTTCGGTTTTTTTATTTTTGGGACTTAGGCCTATGTATATAAGAGAGTTCATATGATGATGAATAGACGTGTTGTCGCGACCTCCCCGAAGCGGGTTTGGACCACCTAAGGGTTCGGCTAATGGATTGCTAAGCCTAGACTTAGCTCGAGCTCTCCCAAGCCCATACCAATTCGCGACTTAGGTTCAAGTTCTTAACATGCAATTGATTTTCAATTAGGAGTCGCCACTAATCTGTTTTTGGTGGGTCGATTAGAAACCCAAGTAAAGTAATGGGAGAATTACTTCACTCCTACGAACCAGAGATTAAATGAGTTCGGGGACTTGGTTACGCTAGATTTCTCTAACGCCCTTTCGGTACCTTTCTCTTTTAAAAAAACATGTTTTGCAGGCAGCTTGGATTGATTTTAATTCACTTTCCTAACATGTGAAGTGATCATGCGGATGCGCAAACCACCAATTTAACACCCAAGAAAGCGATGAATAAATTGCAAGACTTACCTCATAGCGACGAAAGCATCTGCATTGTTGAATCAGAATCCACATCAACAAACCTAGATGTGATTTCTAATTAACAGGTAATTTCCCATTTTTTTTCTTATTAATATGCAATGCATGCTACTAATCTAGCATGGAATGGCATGACAATGTGTTCTAAACTACATGACATGAGTAAAATATTATTATTTTTTTTTTGTGTTTTCTTAATGAACATGCAACAATTAAATATGCAAATTAAAATGACCTAATTATAATGACGGGCAATTTTTAATTAAATGAGCCTAATTCTACATGACGTGCACATGATATTTATATTCCTAAAAATGCAATTTATCCTAAAAATTGAAACTAATTTATCTAAAGACAAGTTTTTGAATTTTTCATGATATTCGAAATTAAGACAAATGCAAAAATTACCTAGCTAAATTAAAATTCCCTCCAATTTAAACTTAGGATTAAGTCATGCTAAATCCTAATTTAAACTAAGACGTTATTTTAATCTAGCAATTTCTAACCTAAGATGCAAATTGATCTAATCTTAAAATGAGACATGTAATTCTATTCTAAAATGCATGATTTTTTTGTTTTTCTTTTTTATACAAAATTCGAAATTTTAAAAATTTGCACACAATTAAACATGCGACCTAAGAAAACTAGCAACCTAAATTAATTAATTTTTTTTTTTTTGAAATTTTTTTCTTTGCTATATAAAAAAAAAACCTATCCTAAACTGACACGTGCAATTCTTAGAAAAAGACTAATATCATAAATGCATTTTTTTGGGTTTTTTTATGCAAAATATCCAATTCAATCAAGATAAGATTAATACCCAAAATTGACAAACCGTATCTCGTGCATGAGATCGGGTCGGTCAATTTTAAATTAAATCGCGAATCGAATCTCGGGCATGAGATTGGATTGTCGATTTTTATACGGGATCGTGAGTCGGATTTCGGGCGCGAAAATCGAACTCCTAATCCCTAAATTGAGGGATTATTTCACATTGGAACTTCAATCATGCATTAATGGATAATCACACTAAGAAACTATATAAAAACAAACTATAAACTATATAAAAGAGGATAAAATAATAATAATAAAAAAACTACCTAGTGCTCCCCTTTTGCTTTTTTTTTCTTTTTTTCTTGTTTTCTTCTTTTTTTTTTTCCCACGCTCGGCTTGCTCGTGGGTCACCGAAGGGGAAGCGGGTCGTCAATCTGGAGGGGCAGCTCCGGCGTTCGGGTGAAGGCGTCGCGGTCGGAGCTCCGGCGAGGTCCGACGAAGGGCAGCAGCGCGCGGCAAGGGAGCAGCAGCAGATCGGCGTTCGGGTGCTTCGGGTCTGCCGGCGTCAGTCACTGGCAGAAACGAACAGGGCAGAGGGCAACGCCGGGTCGTCGGATTGCTGGGTCTGTGGCGTCGGGTCGCTGATCGGAGCAGGACCAGAAGTGGTGTCGCGGGTCGGAGCGAGGGCTCGGGCCTCGGCTGTTGCAGGGGAACTCGGGCGCTGCTGGCGTCGTTCGGGCACTGGCGAAGGGGCGGTGGCAGGAGGAGGCTGACGGAACGGTAAGGGCAACGTCGACGGGGCCTCGGGCGGTTAGAGGTGCCGGGTCGTCGCTGGTCGGTGCGCACAACAGGCGAGACGGCGTGCGGTGGAGGTGGAGGTGCGGCGTCGGGTCGTCGAGGGCAGAGGCGGAGGCGGAGGCTGGCTGTGGGTGCAGGTGTTCGGGGCGGTGCTGCTTTGGGGTTCCAGCGACGACGGTGGTGTGCTCGAGACTCGCTGGAAGGCGGTGCTGGCGCCGGGCTGAAGTGCAGCGACGGGCGCGGCGATGGGCGAGGCGCGGCGACGGGCGAGCGAGCGCGGGTGGTCGGCTTAATGCAGCAGCAACGGACAGGACTCGGCGGTGTGACAGCGGGCGCAACAACGGGCAGGACTTGGTGACAGGTGTTACAGCTCGCGGGCGTCACTTGTGGCTTCGAACGGTGGGTGCAGAAGCGCGGTGGAGCGAGCGCGGACGCGGGCTGCAGAAACCGGCGAAAGTCCAGCGAAGGAGAAGAACAAAGTGGCCTCCCTCTTTTCTCCCCCGCAGCCGCACGTCCCCTCCTTTAAGAAGACCACCCTTCTCCCTTTTTTATTCTTTTCCTTCCACGTTCTTTTCTCTTCCTTCCCGCCTTCTCGACTTCACTTTTCTTTTCTCTCTGCAGTTCTCTCTCTCTTTCCCTCGAGTACTTTTCCTGTTTTTGTTTAGATCTTGCACCCGATTTGTTTCTTTTTTTTTTTTTTTATTTCTCTCGACAAACCCCTATTTTTAATCCCCCACCTTTCTCTCCGCTTGCGTGCACGAAGGAGAAGCCTTCCACCATTTTTTAAAAGACCTCGTCCAGTGAACTTTCACTCCCCTCACGAGACCTCCGAAATGAATTTTATTTTTTTCCCCCTGATCTTCAGCAAGGCAAACGCCTGTCCCATTTCGTGCGTGCATGGTGACGCATTAATGAGGAGGTTTCTTCTTGGTGTTACTAAAACTGACATATTGTATAATATTATGGACATATTATAATAACACAATATGGGCATATTATATAGTATGTTGTGAGCGGCTTTTGCTTTTTTTTTTTTTGAAGATTTCTCCCAAATCCGCACTCCACCGAGTTTGTGTATGCAATCGACCGCGAGCCCCTGCTTCTTGTTGTCCTCTTAGTACCGATGCAAATGCGACTACATGAGATGCAATTTTAATATTTTTCTTAGGGGTTAAAGATTAATCCCTAAATTTTTATGCAATTAATTACTAATTGATTAGTCAAAATTTAGGTGTCAACAGCTGCCCCTCTTTGAAGGTGAGCTCGCAGAGGTTGCATTCAAAGACAATATGATACCTAAATTTTGACCATGCATATGCAATGGATGATATTTTGGCAGGCCATGGATTTTTCTTTTTTTTGTTTTTTTTGTTATGTGTTTTTTTTTTTTGAAATGCAATTTATATGATGCATGGACATGCTAATGCCACTGATAAAAGGAACTTACCTGGAATAACTTACCTTCGAGGAGGGTAGAGTAACTCGAGATAGTTGGTGTTACATGTCCAGGACCCGTACCATTCTACGGTCGCCTGGAATAGTAACATGACTTCACAAAGAAACTGCTTTCCTAGGACCCGTACCATTCTACGGTCGCCCAGTATGGCATTGCTTGGTTGTGTCTAGGACCCGTACCATTCTACGGTCGCCTAAACGGGGAAAATTTTGAGACATCCAGATCCAGCCTGAGATGTCAAGAATTTGTGAACTTAACCAATAGACACTCAATGTTAGGTGAGATGAATATTGGATTAAGGAGATTCGAAATACCTAGATCCAGACTAAGGTATAACGAAAGATATCGAAAAACATTCTCATCCAGAGTGAAATGTTTAACGAAGAGTTTTGAGACATCCAGATCCAGACTGAGATGTCAAAAATTTTGGGAACTTAACCAATAGACACTCAATGTTAGGTGAGATGAATATTGGATTAAGAAGATTCGAAATACCTAGATCCAGACTAAGGTATAACGAAGAAGATCGAAAAACATTCACATCCAAAGTGAAATGTTTAACGAAGAGTTTTGAGACATCCAGATCCAGACTGAGATGTCAAGAATTTTGGGACCTTAACCAATAGACACTCAATGTTAGGTGAGATGAATATTGGATTAAGATGATTCGAAATACCTAGATCCGACTAAGGTATAACGAAAAGATCGGAAAGCATTCACATCCAAAATGAAATGCTTAATGAACATTTTTGAGTCATATATCAACAATTTGGGAATACCTAGGACAAACCTGGGATATTCGTGAGGGTCACTTACCTCTTGGTAAACAGAAATTTTGGAACATCGAGGATGTACTTCAAATATTCATGGAGGTTTCTCACCTCGAGGCTTCGAAAGGCAACATAAATGTCGGAGCTCTTGGGTCTTCTTACCAGTCGGACATGATTAGAGCAAAAATACATGCATTTGCCAAAGAAGTAAGCAATTCAGCACACTCCAAAATCCACTGAAGCTTTTATCCATTCAATCAAGATTTATGCATGATGGTTTTACCATATTTGCACCATCGAACTTCCGCTGGGGAGAATCATCGCTTATGACAATTTTCACTCATGACATGGATTTTCAAGAACACCAAATGAGAGACTTTCAGTTAGAAAGGACTTTCACTCACTCTCATTAAGAAGGCCATTTTGTCCCGACCATTAATGTGGGATCACAGGAATCACTCCATCTTACTTTCATCATGTCAATAAGGGTTCGAGTATTCTCGCAAGCGGTACGACCTTGTCAATCTGAGAGGTCTTTATCAGGACTGTAATGTAGGCTCGGTCAATGGCTCAACAAAGAGGGACTCTTCGAGTCAAGGCTAATGAAAGAACAATACTTCGCAATCATATTTGGGTTTACAAGCCAAGGGACCTGCGAAATGAGATAGAAATGGTCTTGCTTGCACTTCTTCGAGCAATGCTTTTAAGCATATGAATTCCTATGTTAATTTCAGTGCCCTAATCTGAAGAGACTTTGTAAGGGACGTAGCGTAGGTTAAGTTCATGGATTGGGAAGTGAATGAATCATTAGGCTCAACATGTGTATAGGGGGATGGGAATTGGTGATCATCATGGCATTGTCACCAGTTTTCTTCTTCATCATTGGGATTTTCCTCATAGGTACTATAAAAACTTGGCATTTGAGTTCTTTGAGTACCACTCCATTGGGAACACACCCTTTTACAATTGATAGTCATTTATCTTGACTCTTTCTTTCATTTTCTATGGGCATTGGCCTTGCTTTTACCAGGCACACTGCTTTTTCATGCCCCCTTTGTTTTGTTTTTTCTTTTTTTGAATAACCACATAATGCTTTAACATTTGGGTTCTTGAGGAGTTTTCATTTTTTGTCAGCACTCGGGATTTTGCTGCTTGAACATTTGCCTTTTGCCTTGCCCCGGTGTGGGGGATGATCACCAATTGGGTTTAAATGAAACGAATTTACAGGCTCAAGGGGCTATGCAATGGATAAAGTGTGTAGGATAGAGAAAGAACTGCTCTTCATCATCCTAAGGCACTTGAATTATCGTATGAATTCAATGTAATAGCAATACCTGAAGATTGATGCAAGTGAGAGCAAGAATATTCATATCAAATTCCTCACCTCATGATGTCGTCTTACCTCCAGCTTGCCCCAATGTGGGGTGGTTCTTGACAGGGGTAATTTAAAAATTATCCACGTGTGTGGGCTCAAAAGGGTTTAAACAATGGATGATCACGTAGTGTTTGGGATAGAGAATGAACCGTCTCTTATCGTTTCGATCATCGTACCTTTCGCGAGAAAACTCTTTTCCTTAGAAACATGGAACTTCTACACTCGTCTCACCAGTATAAGGGACTGTGTATAGGATAAGGCTTGCCTTTCATCATCCCGACATGTCTCATTTAGCATGTTCAATTCATTCCACATCATTCATTAACTTGATCGATGGCGACGATCCTCAGTGAAATTGGTAATTAAACAGGTAAAACTATCATGCAAAATTCTCTTTTGAAAGGTCACAATTATTTCATGAACTCATCAGCTTTGAACACAAAGAGTTTGTAACTCAAAAAGAAAGAAAAGGATTTGGTAAAAACAATGTTTTTTTTTTTTTGTTTTTTTGTTTGTTTTTTTTTTTGGCGGCAAACTTGTTGCCATTTCCAGGGATCGAACCCTGGTCGCTTTCGGACCTTTTCATTCCCCGTGCCACCAGGCCGAGGCGCTGGTGGTGTCCTCAGGGCGTTTCCTTTTTTTATTTAACACGTCTGACATACCAAATGAATTCGATATGTGTATGGAACAGGGCCTACTTCTCATCTCATTCAATCCATTCCCACGCAATTCAACGAAGAAATGAGTTCCTTCAATTCACAACAATTTTTTTCAAGGGTAATACTTCTTCACAGCATCAGAGTTAACAGGATTAGAAAGCTCACGACCATCCATTTCTGTAAGGATTAAGGCACCTCCAGGAGTACCCTCTTCACCATATATGGGCCGCTATAATTTGGAGCAAATTTGCCTCCAGGATCAGGAAAAATCGGCAACACCTTTCTTAGAACTAGATCATTCACTTCGAAGTGTCTCGGCCGTACCTTCCGATTAAAAGATCTGGCTACTCTTTGTTGATACGTCTGACCATGACAAAGAGCTTTTAATCTTTTCTCATCAATCAGGTTCAACTGCTCGAACCTTTGTTGTGTCCATTCTGCTTCGGATAATTCCACTTGGGATAAGACTCTCAAAGAGGGGATTTCTACTTCCACAGCAAGACTGCCTCCATGCCATAAACTAAGGAGAAAGGGGTCGCCCGGTAGATGTTCGGATCGATGTCCGATACGCCATTAGAGCAAAGGGTAACCTGTCATGCCAATCTCGATAATTCTCGGCTGTCTTAGCCAGAATCTTCTTGATGTTCTTATTAGCTGCCTCAACAGCTCCATTCATTTGCGGGCGGTAAGGTGATGAATTCAAATGCTTGATTTTGAACTCACTGAACAACTCATCAACGAACTTGTTATTCAGATTTGTTCCATTGTCAGTGACAATTGCTTCGGGGACACCATAACGGGCGATTATGTCACGCCTAATAAATTTCACCACGTTTCGAGCTGTGACATTAACATATGATGCGGCTTCAATCCACTTTGAAAAATAATCTATTGCCACTAATATGAATCGGTGCCCATTTGAAGCTTTGGGATTTATTGGGCCAATCACATCGATCCCCCACATTGAGAAAGGCCATGGCTCAGATAGCTGGTGCAACTCCATTGGAGGAACATTTATTTTATCTCCATGAATTTGGCAACGATGGCAACTTCTAACATGCTGTATGCAGTCACTTTCAAGCGCAAGCCAATAGTAACCTAGTCTCATGATCTTCTTGGCCAACATGTGCCCATTCATGTGTGGGCCACAAACTCCTTCATGCACTTCATGCATGATTTGGGTAGCTTCTGCTTCATCTACGCATCTCAATAAAACCGAATCATAAGATCTCTTGTATAAATTCTTACCACTGATGAAGAACTTTGAGGCCATCTTCATTATGTATTTTCTATCGGCTGGAGTGCTCCCTTCAGAAATTCCTGCTTTTGAATATAGTTCATGATGTCATAATACCATGGCTTCTCATCAAGCTCTTCATTCACGGCCATGCAATAAGAAGGTTTGGCTAGAACCTCAATTTTCAAAGGCTCAACTTCTAAACCATCGGTAACTTGCAACATAGATGACAACGTTGCCAAGGCATCGGCGAACTGATTATGGGATCTAGCCAAGTAGTCAAATGAAATTTCATCGAACTCCTTCACCAACTCTTCGAGGTACTTATGATATGGCAGTAACTTGGCATCCCTGGTTTTCCATTCACCTACGGTTTGGAGTATGATCAATGCAGAATCTCCATATACTTTCAATTTGGCCACTCCCATTTCAATTGCGGCCTGAAGTCCGAGAATACAAGCTTCGTATTCAGCTATATTGTTAGTGCATGGGAATATTAATTTCGCAGCTACTGGGTGATGTTGTCTGTCTGGGGATATTAGTACTGCCCCCGTACCAGAACCGGACAAGTTCACAGCTCCATCGAAGAACATGGTCCATGCATCTTCATTTATAGCCAAAATACGATCATCCAGAGGACAATCATCATCATTGAAGGTTCTAGGATTCTCAGCCAATATATCAGCAATTACTCGGCCTTTAACTGATTTTTGTGGCATGAACTGCACGTCGAATTCCGAAATCAAGACCTGCCATTTGGCTAGTTTACCCACCAAAGCTGGTTGATTAAATAAATACTTGATGGGATCGTTCTCGGTCCACGAAAACGTCTGTAATGCAAAGTGTACTGTCGCAGTCTATGCAATACCCATACTAGCGCAAAGACACAAGTTTTTCAGCATCGAATATTTTAGCTCCGAGACAGTGAACTTTTTACTGAGGTAATAAATGGCCCGCTACTTCTGATCCACGGGACTTTTCTGAGCTAACATCGCGCCGAGTGACTTACTATGGATTGTGAGGTACAAAATCAAAGGATGCCCCGATATTGGTGGGACAAGAACTGGTGGATTCATCAAATATTGCTTCAGCTTATCGAACGCCTCTCGACATTCATCATTCCACTCAACTCGTACGTTTTTCCTCAAGAGTTTGAAGAATGGCTTAGCGGTCTCAGAGAGTTGGGAAATGAATCGTGCAATGTAATTCAGTCTCCCTAGGAGACTCCGGACCTCCTTCACTGTCGACGGAGGTTGCAACTCGCATATTGCCTTGGCTTTAGATGGGTCAATTTCAATCCCTTTGCTACTCACCATGAACCCAAGTAATTTACCTGACGTTGCCCCGAACACGCACTTGGCAGGGTTTAAACGGAGTTTGAATTCACGAAGTCGATCAAATAACTTCTTGAGGGTTTCAACATGACTTTTCCCAGCCGGGTTTTTGCAATCATATCGTCAACATAGACCTCGATTTCTTCATGCATCATGTCATGGAACAACGTAACCATGGCTCGTTGGTAAGTTGCCCCTGCATTTTTGAGTCCGAAGGGCATGACCTTATAATGAAAGGTTCCCCACGGGGTGATAAATGCTGTCTTCTCTTTGTCTTCATCTTTCATTCTTATCTGGTTGTAGCCAAAAAACCATCCATGAAAGAGAATAATTCAAATCCGGCAGTACTATCCACGAGAACATCGATATGTGGCAATGGGAAGTCGTCCTTTGGGCTGGCTTTGTTCAAATCCCGGTAATCAACACACACTCGGACTCGGCCATCTTTCTTCATGACCGGTACTATGTTGGCCACCCATTCAGGGTATTGCGAGACTTCGATGAATCCCACTTTGAGAAGTTTCATTACTTCCTCTTCTATCTTCTTCGAGAGCTCGGTTTAGTCCTCCGAAGCTTCGCTTTTGGGATGCACGTCCTGGATTGGTGGGCAAACAGTGTTCCACAATCGACGGATCTAAACCCGGCATATCAGCGTATGTCCAAGCAAAGATATCTTGATATTCTTTTAGCAATTGAGTCAGGTGCTCGGCCTCATCTTTGGGAAGATTTGCCCCAATCTTTATCTCTTTGGGCTCTTCGGCATCACTCAGATTGATAGTGACGGTTTGCTCAGAAGTGAGAACTTTTGGTTTTTCATGTTGCTCCCAACTTTGTTGTACTCCAATGGAGTCACCATTTGGATCATCAGGGTCATCGCCGTCATCGCTCATGACATTGGATTGGATCGTTTTCTCCTCTTTGCCTATCATAAGGCTGCTCTCTTGTGGGCTAGCACCCGTTTCCTCCGATGGTTCTTCATCAATGGCACCTATGAGGAGATCATCGAATAGAGTCGTAATCCCTTCCATCCCATCATCTGGATCCTCTGTCTTTGTCGGGTCATCCATGCCACTCGATCCATCAGGCGCGATACCACGGGTGTTGATCATTCCTCCCTCATCATGCATCATTCTAGCAGGGCCCGGGAATGTCTCGCGGATATCGAGGAGTAATGGGTTTCTCCTCTCTTGTTCATGTCCTCCACCTCTTCCATGGTATCCTAATCCGGCGGAACGAAACCTTCGAGGGGCTTCAATAGGATTCCGGATGCTCTGTTCTTGTCTACCAAGTCCATGGCCAGGAATAAAGCCATTTCCAACCATCACTCTTGCTACCATAACTGCTACATTTGACACATCAGGGATGGGTGCTCTCGATCCTCGAGATGCATGGATAGTGGATACAAGCTCAAATAATTGGTAGCTCGACTCCTCCCTACGTTCCGGCTCGACATAGGGGATAGCCGTCTCATGATAGATCCGATGATCCTCCTCGCCATGAACAATGACTAGCTTTCCTTTGACAACAAATTTCACACTTTGGTGGAGACTTGATGGCACAGCTCCAGCAGTGTGAATCCAAGGACGCCCTAATAGAAAATTGAATGCGGTAGGAATGTCCATCACCTGGAAAAGGACGTTAAACATCACCGGCCCTATTTGCAGATCAAGGTGGGTCTCCCCTATCACCTCCTTTCTTGTACCATCAAAAGCTCGGACGGAGGTCTTCGCAGCACTTATTTTTGAAGGGTCTATTTTCAGGCGGTGAAGAGTTGCCAATGGACAGATATTCAAGGCAGACCCATTATCAATGAGTACTCGAGCCACATGGGAAGCCTTGCACTTGACGGATATATATAATGCCTTGGTATGTCCCCTCCCCTCAAGAGGGAATTCTTCATCAGAAAAGGCTATTAAATCCTTAAGAAGAATCGATCCTACAAATTCCTCCAACCTGTCTTCCTCGATCGTCTCTGGTACGCGAACTTCGCTTAGAACCTTCATTAGAGACTTTTGATGTGTAGGAGATGTTTGCAAGAGTTCAAGTAAAGAGATCGAGCAGGCAATTTCCGCAACCGGTCGACCACGTTATACTCACTTGCTTTGATTATAGCCAGAAATTCCTTGGCCTCTTCGTCGAATTGGCTTTGCGGGTTGGGCATTAGCTTGAGCATAGGTCCGACCAGATCTTGTAATCGGTCAACATCTAGCTCGTATGACCAAGGGACCGCTTTGTTATCCTTGTACTCATATAGCTGGGGCATCTCAATAATTATTTCTTCATCAGTTGAAGGCACTTCCACTATCAATCCTTCATGGTCGGAGGCGTCCTCAAGTGGGGGCATGTCCTCGACCAATGGATTTGGTTTACTCTTTTCAGCACTTAACTTAGCAAATTCCTTCTCCCAATCAATGACGACTTCGGAGATAGTTGACACTATTCCAGCTTGGTCAGCATATATGATCATGCCAGCCTTAACCATTTCTTGAACCCTTTCCTTCATGGTAGGTAAGGGAGGATTCTCATCTGTCGGATAATAACCAACTCTAACTAATCCGCTATAGATATCTTTGACAGGCACCTTCAAGTTTATCTTTTTGCTAGCATTGAACTCGAAGATTGCATTCACGTTTCCCTGATGTTCCGGCAACGGATTCTTCTTGACATTCGGTTGGGTGGTACGGAAAGAAAATGCCTTAGTATCCAACAAATTTTGGATCTTGTGCTTCAAAGTCAAACATTCATCAGTTGAATGGCCGACCTCTCCCATATGATACTCACATTTTTTGGAGGGATCATAGTTGGAGAATTTTTCAACATTGGGCCGCTTTGGTTCGTGGGAGATCAATCCCTTGTTTCGGAGTATCGGTAAGACCTGAGATAGAGGGCCAGGAAGAGGAGAGAACTGCCTTTTGGTGAATTGCCGTGCAAGCACTCGGCCTCCATCTTGCTGATTCCCGGGGACACGAACCATCGGAGGCTTACTAGGGGCTGGTTGCACATATGCAACATTGACTTCAGTGATTGGTTCTTTATCTTTCTTCATGGTGAACCTTTTGCCCTGAAGAGTTGGTTCATTGAACCATCCATCCCTTAGCCCCATCTCGATCTGTTCACCCACTGGGATAAGCTGGTTGAAGTTCTCAACGTATGTGCTAGCCATCCGGTTACGGAACTCATATGGGAGAGTCTTGACGAACAACTTCATCAACTCCTTGTTTGTAGGCTCAGGAGTGATTTGAGCTGCCAAGTTTCGCCACCTTACAGCGTACTCCTTAAATGACTCACTTTTCTTCTTCTCCATCCGCTCAAGATCCTCTCGGGAAGGTGCAATGTCCATGTTGAACTTATATTGCTTCGGAAAGCATCAGCCACTTCACTCCAGGTGTCGAGAAGGTTTACATTCTTCATTATGTACCAGTTGAGTGCGGGCCCCGTCAAGCTTGCATGAAACGATTGGATCATGAGAGGCTCATTCTTGACGTATTGGGCCATGCGTACGTGGTACATCTGCAAATGTGCTTTTGGGCAGGAAGTACCATCGTATTTCTCGAACTCCGGCATCTTAAACTTCTTCGGCACTTTGACTTTCTCATAAACTGACAAGTCGAACGGGAGTGAATTCTGTGATTCTTGCAGTTGTTTCAGTTTCTCTTCAAGTTTGGCGAAGCGTTCATCTTGCTCCGCCTTAGGGACATTGTCGGGCTTAGCCTTTTCAGCTGTGACGAACAGTGGGTCATCCTCCGCTTAGGCATGTCATCATCACCTATTTGGGCCTTGTTCGTCTGCTTTGGGACTACTATCTCGGGGAGAACGGGTGCAAGAGTCTGATGCACTTGGAGGGATTGCATTTGATCCGTCATAAGCTGCATGGAGGTGAGCAACTGCTGGAGTTGATTTTCCACAGCGGTCATACGATCACGCATTTCGATTTGGTCGGCCATTTTTGCTCTTGATCGTGTAATGATGGGCGAACGTGGAGGATCCGTTATCACCTAAATTGAAGAAACGGACAAAAATAAGTATCTCATATGAAATACACCGGTCCATGGCAATGGTCTAAGACTTTTATTCATTAATGGAGTTTTTGACAATCCTAACAAAATAGAAGCAAGATTGATTCAAGCACTTCATTAATGAAATATAAGCTCAAAATGCCCTAAACAAACAAACTAGGAAAGTAAATGACTCAACTTCCTAAACATTAATCTAGAAATGAAAACAACAAGATTGACTCAAACACTTCATCTAGCTTGATCAATATACACTCGGGACACCACTCGGCGCAATCGCTTATTCTCCTCTTGAGCTTTTTCAGCAACCCTTTTGAGGCGTTTATTCTCGCGCGGTTGGTGATCTTCGGGCGCCTCGGTATCTTTGGAAGTAACTCCTCCGGAATCTTGTGTTGTTGAATGTACTTAATTGAGGCATAGTACTTCAATTCTTTGCCCTTCAGTTCCTCCTCGGGCCACTTGAGTTTTCGTGGATGGCACATATCCCACATTGATTTAATTGTGAGAATGGAATCTTCATGGTCTCGGTCTCCATCAACGAAGTTGGCTTGGAGTGGATCTACTTGCAATGCCGGGGGAAGCTCTTGCACAACTTGATACTGACAGGTCACTCTAGTTGGATAGTATTCCGTTGCTCCAGTGAATCCCAATAGAGGGACTGGGCCAACACCTCCACATGAAAGTCTCGCCACACGAACTTGGAACCACTTAGCATGCCATAGGAAACCCTTGGAAGTTGGTTTTTTCATGAAAGCTAGCCATCTAGAATAATGGTAATCCGGTGCATGTTTTTGGTTGTTCTCAAATCTCATAATAGGGTGATTAGAATTATTAACATCAAGTATAGTCATTGAACCACCAAACCCTTTTATATGAGAAAGAAACCAAATTTGTAAAAGCTCAGGAGAGGAATGGAATGTCTTATCACCGCTTCCTTTAAATCGAGTGAGGGAAAGAAAGGTTTCAGCCAAAATAGTGTTTACGAAATTTTTTCCTCCCAACACTTGTTCAACTAAGTGAGCCATCAAAGGGTTAATAGCATTCTTACAATGAGGAAAAAGTATAAACCCAAAGAAAGCTAAAAGGAAAACCCTTCTCATTTGAAATGAATTGCCATTTTCAAAACATTCTTTTAGAAAAGATAAATGACATGTATTGCGATGAGCTTTTAAAACCTTTCTTATATTATCCTCCTTAATTCTCAAAAAATCAGATAAGGCCACAACGGGGTCTATTCCGATAGGTGGACTAATTAATTCAGCTTTCAAAGACTTTCCTATGGCAATGCTATACTCTTCCAAGGTGGGCGTGAGTTCATGCTTACCGCCGTAGATGAAAGTAGAAGTCTTGGGGCACCAACAATGAGCAAGTGCTTGGATGAGGCCGCCATGGATGTTGATATGCAACAATGGAAGTAGTCGACTAATGTGTGACTCTACAAATTGACGGCCAGCTTGGTCTAACTTGTCCCACCATGCGCTAAGCTCCTCCTTTGGAGGGAGAATAATTCGAATGTCCGGTATTCCCATTGTATATTGATCAAGACTCAAGACAATCCTAATGCCATGGACCGACAAAATGATATAATAAAGTAAGTAGATTGCAAGAGTGCGAATTTAGAAGACTTACTTTACCAATAAACAAAGGGCAATCACATAGACATGCGCATGGTAAGTGGCTCGATTTCTAGTCTATCAGGCTTAACAAAGTGAAGCCACAAGGATGATCAGACTAGCCACAGGCGTGCGGACTAAGTCGGGTCCTCATGACTTCGGCTTGGCCAAAGAGCCGACCTGGGTTGCGGGCATGCGAACCGAGGTGGGTACTCTTGACACCAGAAAAGAAACTTCGGGATTGAGATGGGCGACTCGTACCGCGGGCATGCGGTCGAAGTGGTATCCATTTCAATACCATCCTAGATGATCCTATGCGGCCCAGGTCCGGCGGCGGGTTGTGTGTGCAATGGTGTAGTGTAAATGCATAGGCATGCACAACAGTTTATATCAAACAACACTTCGTTCATGAAAATAAACCATACATTCCTACACCTCCCTGCAAAACAAAGGTCAGCAAACACTTCCCCTTATACCTCCCATCCTGCAAGAACATTTAACACCTTAAATGTTAGGGACGTACACTGGATCCTCGCTGCCAAACAAAAGTATTTTTCAAAAGAAAATTGGCCTAAGTCCACTAAGAATTTCAACTCAGGTCCCCAGCGGAGTCGCCAAGCTGTCGCGACCTCCCCGAAGCGGGTTTGGACCACCTAAGGGTTCGGCTAATGGATTGCTAAGCCTAGACTTAGCTCGAGCTCTCCCAAGCCCATACCAATTCGCGACTTAGGTTCAAGTTCTTAACATGCAATTGATTTTCAATTAGGAGTCGCCACTAATCTGTTTTTGGTGGGTCGATTAGAAACCCAAGTAAAGTAATGGGAGAATTACTTCACTCCTACGAACCAGAGATTAAATGAGTTCGGGGACTTGGTTACGCTAGATTTCTCTAACGCCCTTTCGGTAGCTTTCTCTTTTTTAAAAACATGTTTTGCAGGCAGCTTGGATTGATTTTAATTCACTTTCCTAACATGTGAAGTGATCATGCGGATGCGCAAACCACCAATTTAACACCCAAGAAAGCGATGAATAAATTGCAAGACTTACCTCATAGCAACGAAAGCATCTGCATTGTTGAATCAGAATCCACATCAACAAACCTAGATGTGATTTCTAATTAACAGGTAATTTCCCATTTTTTTCTTATTAATATGCAATGCATGCTACTAATCTAGCATGGAATGGCATGACAATGTGTTCTAAACTACATGACATGAGTAAAATATTATTATTTTTTTTTTTGTGTTTTCTTAATGAACATGCAACAATTAAATATGCAAATTAAAATGACCTAATTATAATGACGGGCAATTTTTAATTAAATGAGCCTAATTCTACATGACGTGCACATGATATTTATATTCCTAAAAATGCAATTTATCCTAAAAATTGAAACTAATTTATCTAAAGACAAGTTTTTGAATTTTTCATGATATTCGAAATTAAGACAAATGCAAAAATTACCTAGCTAAATTAAAATTCCTCCAATTTAAACTTAGGATTAAGTCATGCTAAATCCTAATTTAAACTAAGACGTTATTTTAATCTAGCAATTTCTAACCTAAGATGCAAATTGATCTAATCTTAAAATGAGACATGTAATTCTATTCTAAAATGCATGATTTTTTTGTTTTTCTTTTTTATACAAAATTCGAAATTTTAAAAATTTGCACACAATTAAACATGCGACCTAAGAAAACTAGCAACCTAAATTAATTAATTTTTTTTTTTTGAAATTTTTTTTTCTTTGCTATATAAAAAAAACCTATCCTAAACTGACACGTGCAATTCTTAGAAAAAGACTAATATCATAAATGCATTTTTTTGGATTTTTTTTATGCAAAATATCCAATTCAATCAAGATAAGATTAATACCCAAAATTGACAAACCGTATCTCGCGCATGAGATCGGGTCGGTCAATTTTAAATTAAATCGCGAATCGAATCTCGGGCATGAGATTGGATTGTCGATTTTTATACGGGATCGTGAGTCGGATTTCGGGCGCGAAAATCGAACTCCTAATCCCTAAATTGAGGGATTATTTCACATTGGAACTTCAATCATGCATTAATGGATAATCACACTAAGAAACTATATAAAAACAAACTATAAACTATATAAAAGAGGATAAAATAATAATAATAAAAAAACTACCTAGTGCTCCCCTTTTGCTTTTTTTCTTTTTTTCTTTGTTTTCTTCTTTTTTTCTTTCCCACGCCCGGCTTGCTCGTGGGTCACCGAAGGGGAAGCGGGTCGTCAATCTGGAGGGGCAGCTCCGGCGTTCGGGTGAAGGCGTCGCGGTCGGAGCTCCGGCGAGGTCCGACGAAGGGCAGCAGCGCGCGGCAAGGGAGCAGCAGCAGATCGGCGTTCGGGTGCTTCGGGTCTGCCGGCGTCGATCCACAGCGGCGAACGGGGCGAGGGCAACGCCGGGTCGTCGGATTGCTTGGGTCAATGGCGTCGGGTCGCTGATCGGAGCAGGACCAGAAGTGGTGTCGCGGGTCGGAGCGAGGGCTCGGGCCTCGGCTGCGCGGGGAACTCGGGCGCTGCCGGCGTCGTTCGGGCACCGCGAAGGGGCGGTGGCGGGAGGAGGGCCGACGGAACGGCAAGGGCAACGTCGACGGGGCCTCGGGCGGTTAGAGGTGCCGGATCGTCGCTGGTCGGTGCGCACAGCAGGCGAGACGGCGTGCGGTGGAGGTGGAGGTGCGGCGTCGGGTCGTCGAGGGCAGAGGCGGAGGCTGGCTGTGGGTGCAGGTGTTCGGGACGGTGCTGCTGGGGTTCCAGCGACGACGGTGGTGTGCTCGAGACTCGCTGGAAGGCGGTGCTGGCGCCGGGCTGAAGTGCAGCGACGGGCGCGGCGATGGGCAGGGCGCGGCGACGGGCGAGCAGAAGCGCGGGTGGTCGGCTTAATGCAGCAGCAACGGACAGGACTCGGCGGTGTGACAGCGGGCGCAACAACGGGCAGGACTTGGTGACAGGTGTTACAGCTCGCGGGCGTCACTTGTGGCTTCGAACGGTGGGTGCAGAGGCGTGGTGGAGCGAGCGCGGACGCGGGCTGTAGAAACCGGCAGAAAGTCCAGCGAAGGAGAAGAACAGTGGCCTCCCCTTTTCTCCCCCCCTGCAGCCGCACGTCCCCCTCCTTTAAGAAGACCACCCTTCTCCCTTTTTTATTCTTTTCCTTCCACGTTCTTTTCTCTTCCTTCCTGCCTTCTCTGACTTCACTTTTCTTTTCTCTCTGCAGGTTCTCTCTCTCTTTCCCTCAGAGTACTTTTCCTGTTTTTGTTTAGATCTTGCACCTGATTTGTTTCTTTTTTTTTTTTTTATTTCTCTGACAAACCCCTATTTTTAATCCCCCCACCTTTCTCTCCGCTTGCGTGCACGAAGGAGAAGCCTTCCACCATTTTTTAAAAGACCTCGTCCAGTGAACTTTCACTCCCCTCACAGACCTCCGAAATGAATTTTATTTTTTTCCCCCTGATCTTCAGCAAGGCAAACGCCTGTCCCATTTCGTGCGTGCATGGTGATGCATTAATGAGGAGGTTTCTTCTTGGTGTTACTAAAACTGACATATTGTATAATATTATGGACATATTATAATAACACAATATGGGCATATTATATAGTATGTTGTGAGCGGCTTTTGCTTTTTTTTTTTTTTTTTTTTTGAAGATTTCTCCCAAATCCGCACTCCACCGAGTTTGTGTATGCAATCGACCGCGAGCCCCTGCTTCTTGTTGTCCTCTTAGTACCGATGCAAATGCGACTACATGAGATGCAATTTTAATATTTTTTCTTAGGGGTTAAAGATTAATCCCTAAATTTTTATGCAATTAATTACTAATTGATTAGTCAAAATTTAGGTGTCAACACGTGTTGATTGAATTCCACCAAAAATTGAAACCACAATTACGACAAGACACAATACACGAAATTCCAGTTGATTCCACCAGTTCAACCGCAGCCGAATCATGGGGCTTCAAGACGCGCACAAATGACCAAAACTTGACCTTGTTGACTTAGGTTTAGGGTCTTGCTATTTCCGGACGGGCTCAAAAGGAATCCTTCATCTATTCTAGCAGGAATCAATACGATTCCCTAAATTTCTTGCTCCTACCCAGAAGAGGTACAGACATTTGTGGAAACAAAAACTGGGAAGGAATGATACAAGAAAATGAAGGAATTTGTGTGATTTGGGATATTGTCCCAACATAATTTAAATTGTTGTAGGTGGAGAAAATATATTTACTTTGAATTTAGAATCTTTCAGAGATTTGTGAAAATCTAAAAATTGTAAAAGAGTGGAACGCGCATCGTCGCTCCATTAGACAAAGTACGTAACTTCACCGCTCAGAAACATAAAGCATGATGGAAGTGTGAGAAACCCATGAATCAAACACAATAGTTTACACAATAAGCCGTGTCGAGAGTAAAGAGTCAGCATGTTAGACATCACCGGCAGAAGTAGCATGAGATTTGACAAACTTTTCACATGACAAATTTGGAATTCGCAAACTATTCTGAAAATGTAAATCTAAAATTGTTCTGAAATTTGTAATTTCATAGTGAGTTAATTTGAGAAAAAAGTTCTTATAATAGATACTCAGATAGTGATACTCTACTTCTTTGACATTTACTGTGTGTAGGAGTAATTTTATTTACTGGTAAAATTTGAAGGAACCTAAAACATATGGAATACGAATAGAGTGGTAACTTCTTTATACATGGTAGTCCGTAATTTTGGGTTTAGAAATGTAATTTTGAATATATCGTTAAATCTAATAAATAAATTACAACACCGTTGGTAGCTTTTTCTTCGTTGGAAATGTAAGCAGGCTTTATTACTAACTATAAATCTTATTATGTGCTCACTTCATTTTCCTTAAGGAAAGGTAACTTTTAACCTATTATTAAAATGAAAGATTAATCTTCCACGTGGTTTTTTTTTTTTTTTTTTTCATATGAAGAAGTAAATAATTCTAATTGGCTGCTTACTTTTACCAAAAAAAAAAAATCTAATTGGCAATTTCTATATCTTTTTATCTCTAAGAACGAATCTGTATTTGATCAGTAATAATGTAAAAATAATGGCAATTTTCTGCGAAGAAAAGTGTCTAAAACTAAAATAGGACGAACGACTCTTTCTTTTGTCTGGATAACATAATGTGCACATGGCCCATGGTACAGGCTTAGCGAAGATCTTGGGCAATTAGTCTTCCAAACATGTGCTGATTTGGTAAAAGATCATTTGTAGGTTATCGAATCTATATTTGATTAATGAAATTCTATTAAAAAACAAAGAAAAGAGGAAAATTTCCACCAAAAAATGTGAATAAATTAAAATAGAACGCCTGGCTCCTTCATTTTGTCTTGAGAACATAATGTGCACATGGCCCGTTATACTGGCTATCAGGGAAGACCTTGGGTTATTAATCTTAGGATTCCATGTGAAAGTAAACTTCAACGAAGATTCTTGCGCTCTTCTTGGGAAATGAAAGGTTGAACCCAAAAGCGACAGATCGGATTCATTAATCGTGGGTTTGGCTCTGTGGAAAATAATATTAAGGATATTCCTATTTCTCAAGTTGACCGATGGCGTTTGAATCTGAATATCGGAACCCAAGAATAATGGCAGATAGGATGCATGAAAAGACCAATGCCAGTTTGACTTTGCGCTCACTGAATGAAAAGAAAGATATAAATCACACCATTTGCAGTAGAGATAACATTATAGAGGACTCGTAATAGATTTAAACAAGCCTGAGAACAGGTTCTCATCAGAAAATGAAGCAAAGAAGACATTTTATTTCATAAGTAAATTGGCAGAGAGAGACAGTTAGCATAGATATCTCTCCATACGAAACGTTACCATGAGAGTCTCATGCTCATTACTGAAGATTTTGCGTAACTTCTAGGTGTATGAACTTGTGACTGTAGCTGTGTCTAAGTGCCAGAAATCTAGGAGCATGTAGATAGTATAAGGCACAAGTTAATCAAAGGTTCTCTCACGACATGAGTTGCCCTTGTGATTTTATAGATGACAATATGACCCATTTAGTATAAGTACATAGCAAAATCAATAAATGATAGACAAAACTGCTACTTTAATCTGGACAAGATTAAGGGTAGATGTGTTCATTGGGATTTTGGAATCAATACAAAGGAAACACATTTTTTATACGAACACGTGTATAGCAACATCATTCATAAAATTGTCGCACAAACAAGAACACTCTACAATTGTATGTTTCTATTTCCGTCGCTAAAGGGGAGTAACTCTTTATCAAATTCTCCAAAAAAAAAAAAAAACAAGGTGAACTTTGTGGCCAGAAAATAGGTAAAATTGACATGTTTCTTGTCTTCGAATCAACAAGAAAAATTTGTCCAAAAAGTCCTAAACCTATTACACTTTTACTAATTTAGTCATAAACATTTTCACTTATTATCAATTGAGTCAATCCGTCTAATTTTGACGGGAATTTTCTGACGTGGACAGCCAACACTAATGTGGCATGATTTTAATAATATTTTAATAATTTTTTTGAAATTTTTACAGTATTTTTCATTTTCTTTTTCAAGGTTTGGAGTTTGGTCAGTGAGGGTGGCCGATCGACCCTCACCGGCCATAGGTGAGGGTCAGCGAGCCCTTGCCTAGCCAGACCTAGTGGGGGTGTCGTGGCCCTCATTGATTTTGGACGAGGGCTCGCATGCCCTCGCTTTGGCTGGTGAGGGCGTCTTGATCCTCGCCTAGAGCTAGCAAGGGGTCCAAGGCCCTTACCCCTCACCAGCCCATATGGACTTAATTGACAAGAAGTGAAAATGTTTGTGACTGAATTGATAAAAGTGTAATAGGTTTAGGACTTTTTGGACTATTTTCCTGGAATCAACATTAGATTGTGAATAAAACCCTAGTCCAAGAACATTTCCTCTCACCTTACTCACACACTCTTCAATTAATTCTTGTTTTGAATCATTCAAATTATTCTTCGGTTGCCAGCCTGTTGAAAACCGAGGACAACGAACTATAAAACTCATCTACACCCGTGACTCGATTGAAATTGGCGCATGTTCCTAGAAACCCTAATTTCTATACGCTTATAATGACCTCGTCTCAGCACGGAGGACGGGAGAAGCTAGAGGTTACTTAATAGAACATGCACATGGGCGTTCCAAACTATATATGCTGGCATGGATCTTGAAGGCATTACTGCAGACGCTCTTTCTATTTTCTCCCTCTGTCATTCAGTAGTCGTAAATCCATGAAGGTAGTACTGAGGACGCTCTTTATGTTTTCCCCTCTGTCGCTCGTTAGAGGGCTCTTTCTGTTTTTCACTCCGCCTCTCCCCAGCTCCTACACAAACACCCATCAGAATAGGGAATTCCAAATGCCGAACCCAGAGCAAGGCACCACACGAGCTTCTGAGCAAGTTCAAAAGAGCATCGAGAAACTTAACGAGGCCAGCCAGAAGCAAGAAGAGCGGATTGCAATCCTCGACAGTAAAATTCCCGATTACGTGAATTTGTACTTCATCTTCCAAGGTGTGATATTTTCTTCTGTTATGTCATCCTCGACAACCATCAAGTGCGAGCTGAGATGGATTCCGTCTGCCCTCTCTCTACTGGTTTTCATATTCAACTTTCTCGCGATTAACAAGAACATCTTGAAGTTACTGAGATACTATGAGGAGTTGGACCGAAACTGGGAGCAACTGGACTTGATGAGGCGGGCCCTCCACGACATTGGTAGAACTTCCGACGGCTCCCGTGAACGGCCGGTGCAGCCCAAAGAAAATAGAAACTCGCGACGATGCTACACTATATATTATCCGACACTGCTGCTGCTTTTGGTGTTTACAGGTGTAATGTTATATGGCTGCCATCAATTTGGGTGTCATCACTGATGTAATTACAAAAGATTAATGTGATTCTTATAAAATTTAAGACTAGATCGCTTAGTGTTCTTGGCAAGTAGACTTTTTGTCAATCATGTTAGTAGTATTCATGTTAGTAATATTATATAAGAGATTTTTTAAAATTTTCTATAGGATATTAGAGACAATTATGATATTATTATTGATTATATATATATATCTCCAGATTGCATGAATATTTTCTTAGATAACCATCTCATAAAGCTCATAAATATGCTGATGTACTCTTCATTATAATACATCAAAATATGTAGAAATTCCTCAATTTTGTCTTCTGCAGTGTTATTCTTAACTGATCATATCAAGGTCAAAGTACATAGTTGTGGCCCAATTGGTTTTCCATTTGCAAATGCTTCTTACGTGAACTTAATTAATTTAATCTAGACCGAAAAACTATGCTTCCATTATAGAAGATGAAAGTTTGTATCGTGTAAAATACGAAATGCTTGGCAATGGAAAAAATGAAAGGAATTCTAATCTCGTTGATTATGTGAAGTATAGATTACCCAAGTCGATGTAGTAGGTGGATGTCATAACACGTCTTTTGAATTTTACTTTTGGAAACTGAATCAACTTGTCGAACGTTCAAATGCACAAATGATGTTTATTCGGATCGACTGGTGTAAACAGACTTCATAATTCATGAAACTAGTGCGTGGAAAAGGAAATTTTGAAATAAAATCATTAAAATTACTCCGGCTCATGGCAGAAGTATTAATGACTTGAATTCAAAGTTGTCCTTTTTTGGCCAAATTTAGAGTGTGCGTGTAGAATCGACATTGCAAGTTCCACTACGAGGCTCATATGTTAGAGGAAAACCCTAATCTCTTCGTTGGGAACCCTCTCTTTGAAAAAAAAAAAAAGAAAAAAGAAAAATCATCAAACTTCATCTGTAGGCTCTCAATCATTTTTCTTTGCTTTTCTTTTTCTAAACCTTGATTTCCTAATCTCTAGATCCAATCTGGAAGTCTTTTTGTCATTTGGTGTCTTCTTTTGCTCGTTGTTGTTGTTGCTTTTATCCACTCATCATGGCGAATAAATCTGTTTATAGCTAAAAATTTTATGGGAAAGTCGTATTAATCCAGCTAATGATTCTATAACTTGTTCGAGATTCGACATAAGCTCTCTCTATTTGGTGTAGATTTCAATTTGAGAAATTTTCTCTCTCAATTTAAATTTAGATCTAAGAGTTCTTTTAAGATGTTCGATTTGTGGTGGTTCAACATGTTGTTGTTATTGTCATCTCAGTATAGCGATAGTGTTAAGGATGCCAATCTAGGCGCACACTACTAGCCATTGTGTTTAGATGGGAAAATCTTGGCGTGTGCCCATCACCGATGGTTCTAGCTATCGGCGACTGATTGTTTTTTGAAACTGCAATAAATCTGATTTTTTTAAATGAAAGCATGATTATGGTTATAAGTTGTACTTTTTTTTTGTGGGCTTTGTTTTGCTTTCCTTGAAAGCTTTCTATATTCCACTTATATTTGATTATGACAAATGAATGACATTTCTTTTGGAAAAATGAATAGAATATATGTTTCTCCCTTTTGTTTTAGTTTGTTCATTTTTAAAGAATATAATTTCTAGCATCTCTGATTGGAAAAACCAAATTTTTTATTGGTGTCACGGAATACGATCAGCTCTCGTATTTATTCTTGATTTATTATTGTATAAGTGATGTTCATATAAGTGATGTTCATCTTCATAACCCATCCACTTCAAGCCCCTCTCAATGAGGAACGGAGGAAAGAGACATCCAAACACTACTTCCGAGTAAATATCTCAAACGGTGAAAAAATGTCCTTAGAGTACACATTCGCTACAAAAATCTCGACATCATCAAATAGGAAAATATTATCCAAAAAAATCCTAAACCTATTGCACTCTATTAATTTAGTTATAAATATTTTAATTTTATCAATTGAGTCCATCCGGCCAATTTTGATAAAAAATAACTGATGTAAATGACAAACATCTTATGTGGCACGATGAGGATTGATGTGGATAGTTTTTAGAAATATTTTATTTTTTCGAATTTATATATTTATATATTTTTCTTTTCTTTCTTTTTTTTTTTTGTCTTCCCATTTTCTTCCTTTAGCTGGTTGCTGGGCCTTGGCAATTGGCCAGAGGCAAGGGTTGGTGAGATTGACCCTATCAGCCTTCGGTGAAACTCACTCCCTCCAACCACTAACAAGGACGAGCCTCACCCACCCAAGACAAGGCTTGACCTCATCGTCACTGGGCAAAGTCCAGTCTTGCCTAGCTACTAGTTATATTTTATTTTATTTTATTTTAACCAAATTCACTTAGTTGTTGTTTCATCCACAAAAGTTTAGCACAATAACTATCAAGAGCTACGTACTCAGCTTCACCATTGATTAAGGCACTGAATTTTGTTTCTTTAAAAGCTAAGAAATTAGCATGCAAACCATTAATTGATAACATGTGTTTTTAATATGAATATTGCATACTACAAAATTAGCGTCATATTATCCAAACAGCTTAAATTTCGAATTCTGAGGATACCACAATCCTAATATAAAAAAAGTTCCAATATATTTTATTTTTCTCTTGACAACAATTAAATATGATTTTTTGGATTTGACATAATTGAGTATACATGCATACACAACTAGATATTTGGTCTTATACTGTCAAATAAAACAAAGATCCTATCATGTTTCTATAGAGTTTATGATCAACAGACTTACCTTTTTCCAATCTTGTCAAGCTTGTTTGCATTCTCATTACTCATGTAACTACTTAGATTATACATGATGATTCAAGATTCAACACTTTAATGCATGTTTTTCCTTCATCATAGTGACTTTTGGCCTTCATGTAGAACATAGTGGTTTAATTAGAAAATAAAAATCCAAAAAGATATTTCATTAGCGTTTCATATAGATTGAAATAAACTAAGTTTGAAAGCCCCACTCCTTCAGTTGTCTAGAGAGCAGAATGTGCACATGGCCCGTTGTACAGACTACTAGGGAAGACCTTATGGGTAATTAATCTACGGATTCCCTCTGAAAAGTAAGCTCCAGCTAATTCGCCAAAGATTCTTGCGCTTTTCGTGGAAAATGAAAAATTGAAACCCAAGAATCAGAGTGAGAGATCGGATTCATTAAATGTCGGTTTTGCTATATTAGAAAATAATATTCACGATGTTCCAATTTTTCAAGTTGACTTTTGGCTTTTGGATCTGAATGTCGAAACCCAAGAATGACAGATTGGACTCATTAATATGAGGGTAGGCAATACTTGGGCGCGAAAAAGGGGAAAACCATTGCGAATTTGACTTTGCATTCGAGCGTCATACTCGGGAGGAAGTATGACGTAGCTCAATGAAGTGTTATTACTGAAAGTAGCAAAAAAATGAGATAAATCACTCTGTTAGGCAATAGAGACAACATTGTAGAGGATTGGTAATAGATTTAAACAAGCCTAAGAGCAAGTTCTTGTAGAAAAAAAAAATTAAAAAACCAAAGTAGTTCTTTTCTTTAAGAAGCAAAAGGGCAAGGAAGGGCGGTTAGGCAAATACCTTTGTGGGCATTACATCTCACACTTGATACTAAAGATTCTATTCATTGGTGTACGAACATGCCAAAAATCAGGAATCCTGTAGATAGCAAATGCATAAAACATAAGCTGACAGAGGTTTGCTACCACATATCTCAAACTTGTGATCTCGTGAAAGATAGCATGATCCATTTGGTACTACAATCAAGCATATGGCAAAATTAGTACCTAATACACAAAAATGTAAGTTAATCAGGACAATATTAATTGGTGATTTGTTTCTCAGGATTAAGGAATCAATACAACTTTTATATGTACATGTATGCATAATAACAAGGTATAGAAAACTGTCAAAAAGATAAGAACCTTCTAAAATTACATTGTTTTTTTTTATTCCGCCACGAAAGCGGGGTAGCTATTTATCGATTGCCGGAGAAAAAGGGGCGAACTTTGTGGCAAGAAAATAAGTATTTTGACATTTATTTTATCCTGGTATCAATATTAGACTGTGAATAAAACCCCAGACGAAAAGCATTCTCCTCTTTCTTTACTCACACACTCTTCGATTACTTCTCGTTTCGAATCCACTGAAATTTGTCTCCGGTTGTGAATAGAAAATTGAAAACCGAGGGCAATGAGCTGAAAGACGGATTACGTACGTACCTTGATCAACACTGGCGCATATATCTGGACACCCTAATTTCTATAAGTTTAAAAGGACTTCCTCTCAGAATGTAGAACGGGGATAGCTAGACGTTATTAAGTAGAACGTACACGAGTGTTCCAGCCTATATATATGCCGGTATGCACCATGAAGGAATTACTGCAGACGCTCTTTCCATTTTTTCCCACTGTCGCTCGTTACTCCCAAGCCCTACGCAAACGCCCATCAAGAGAGAGAATTTGAAATGTCGAACCTGGAGGCAGGCACCGCACAAGAAAGAATCCGATCAAGATGTCACTTGGAAACTTCTTAAGGACTGTTGACACTTAAATTTTGGCTAGGTATTTTGAATTAATAGAAAATTAGAGACCAATTAGGCCCTAACAAAAATGATTTTCGCATTACTTAGGTCTTTTTTTTTTGCATCCATTAAGCTTCATTTCCTTTTTTTTTCCCATTTTCGAATAAATTTATTATCAAAAAGGGGTTCTTATGGGACTGGGCATGAAAGCCCAGCCCCTTCTTCTTGTTCTTCTCCACACAGGCCTGAGGCCCATTATCTTTTTTTTTGCTTCTTCTTGGCCCAGTCTGTTGAATTATGACTCGAGTTTAAGTGTTTATGAAAACACGATTTACTGAAAGTATAAAGGAGGAAAGTTCTTTGCTGCGAAGCCTAAGGATTCCGAATTGAAGGAAATCAATTTGTGGGTTTTGGCATGAAGGAGTCCTCTGCACGCGTGAGGAAATAAAATGAAGCAGGTGGGGCCCAAAAATGGGCACACACGCAATTCTTCACGCGGATTCTCTTTGCTCGGCCACGTAAACAAAACAAAGAAATCCAAACGTGGTGGTGGTGGGCCCAGGTCAAACTTTGACCTGGGCACACATATAAAAGGGTTTTATTTTCTTTTGGAAGAATAGCGAGAAGCAAAACATGCCGCTGCAATCTCCGCCTACGTACGTGAGAAGTCGCACGTCTGTGCCGTTTGAAGAAGCCTTACAAAGAGGATACGTACGTGAAGACGCTGTTCTTGTTTGAGTACGTAGAGCGTTTTTGTTCGAGCTTGAATGCGCGGTAATTTTGTACCATGAATTTATACCCAAGTGAGTTGTTTATTTATAAACACTTTGGGTTTGAGGTTAAATCTAGGTGTGGGAAACACTTGAGCGATTGAGCGATTGTAAACTTTGATTCTCCGACTTTAGTGGATTATTTGCTGCTGGCTCTCCTCGTGGACGAATGTACCAATATTTAGACCGAATCACGTAAATTTTTGGTGTCCTTATTTTTCTCGTTTATTTCTCTGGTGATTTCACATTGACATAAATCGCAAGATCTTGTCGTTTCCGCATAATATATCCCAACAATTGGTATCAGAGCATGGGGTTGGATTTCTTGATTGTGATTTGGGGTTTTTGCCTGTCTTATTATTAGCTGGAAATTCTATTATTACAATTATGTCTGAGAGGAAATCTGAGATTGAGAAGTTTGACGGGAGCAACAACTTTGTGTTATGGAGCATTAAGATGCGGGCATTATTGACAACACAAGGTTTGGTCAAGGCACTGGATAGTGAAGATGAGTTGTCAATTATAATGAAAGCCTCTGAGAGGGTAGAGCTGATTGAAAAAGCAAATAGTATAATCCTGTTAAATTTGACGGATAATGTTTTAATAGAGGTTGCTGAAGAGAAGGATGCCGCAGAGTTTATGGGCAAAACTTCAAGCACTCTATGTGAATAAATGTTTGAACAATCGCTTATACATGTTGAAGAAGATGTTTCAATTTAGATATACTGAAGGTACGTCTATCAGAACCCACCTAGATGAATTTAATAAACTTATGTTGGATTTGAAGAACGTCGATCAGATACTTGATGATGAAGAGCAGGGCATGATATTGTTAGCCTCTTTACTAGAGTCATGGGAGTACTTACTGATTTGCTGTTGTAGGGGCGTACTACTATTACTTTAGAAGAGGTAAAGTCTGCCTTATTTTCTAAGGAGTGGCAGAGAAAGTTGCGAGATGATGGTCTGGCAAAAGGAGCAGCGCGAGTACTGACGATTTGGGGTAGAGAACAACATCGAGAGCTTAGTAGCAGCAGATGTAAAAACAGATCAAAATCACGCCATAGAAAGTCCAAGGGACGCGTGAAGTGCTTTGAGTGTCACGAGGAGGGGCATATCAGGAGAGATTGTCCAAAGCGGAGAAATAAAGTTGATAAGCAGAATGCCATAAGTAGTGTGGCAAACGTTGCTGAGGGGAGCACTAGCGATGCAAAAGCTATCTTATGTGTGACTACTTCTTCGTTAGGAGACTAATGGGTGCTAGATTCGGGATGTTCTTATTACATGACACCTCATAAATACTAGTTTACTACTTACCAAGCTGCAGATGATGGTAGAGTTTTTTTTTTTTGGGAATAATGCAGTCTGTAAGGCTGTTGGTATAGGGATAATTTGGATTCGGATGCACGATGGGGGTGATGTGCACATTGACAGATGTGAGGCATGTACCGGAGCTTAAGAAGAACTTTATTTCTCTGGGGACACTCAATGACATAGGTACACCGCTGAAGGTGGAGTACTAAAGATCTCTCGAGGTGCCATGACAGTGATGAAGGGGAAGAAAGTGAATACTCTCTATCATCTACTAGGAGAGACCATGACTGGAACCGCTGCAGTTTCTTCAAGTGAGTTAGACTCTAACTTGACTCAGTTATGGCATATGCATTTATGGCACATGAGTGAGGCAGGTATGACGATGCTAAGTGAAAGGGGGTTGTTGAAGGGTTAGAAAACAGGAAAGCTGGACTTATGTGAGCGCTGCATCTATGGGAAGTAGCACCGAGTTAAGTTTACTACAGCTATTCATTTGACCAAACGACTGGTTGAATATATTCATAGACATTTGGGGCTCGTCTTCGGTTCCTTCAAAAGGAGGTGCCCGATATATGCTGACATTTATCAACAATAATTCGAGGAAGGTATGGGTTTACTTTCTAAAGCACAAATATGATGTGTTTGATCGGTTCAAGAAATTTAAGGCATTGATTGAGAAGCAATCAGATAAACAGATCGAGTGCTTGAGAATCGATGATGGCATGGAATTCTATGGTAAAGATTTTACTGAGTTCTGCGAGAAAGAATGTATTGTAAGACACCGTACAGTACTTGGGACACCACAACAGAATGGCGTAGAAGAACGGAAGAACATAATTTTGCTTGAGCGAGCTCAATGCATGCTTTCGCATGCAGGACTTGGCAATGAATTTTTGGCCGAAGTAGTGAACATGTCATGTTACTTGGTTAATCGATCTCCATCATCTGCTATCGAGTGGAAGGCTCCTGAGGAAGTATGGTCGGGGAAATCTGTTGATTATTCCGGATTATGAATATTCGGATGTCCTGCATATACTCATGCGAGTGATGGTAAGCTTGAGCCGAGGTCGAAGAAGTGCACATTTCTGGGTTATGCACATGTTGTGAAAGGCTACCAACTGTGGTGCACTAATCCTAGATTACTCGGTTTTCTAATCAGCAGAGATGTGATCTTTGACGAGATTGCAATACTTCAACAGAGGAGTTCTAAGACACAACTAGTAGAAAAGACAGATCATGGTGTCATTAGTGAGGTGGAGCTTCAGGTGGAGACTCCAAAAACCTCAAAGGTAATAGAAGTTGAGACTGCAAATGAAGCCGCAATTCCTGAAGTTGGTGATAATGAACAACCAGCAAAGTCGTAGCAGATTATAGCCGCAAATAAACAGATAAAGCAAATTAAATCATCGGTACGTTATGGTTATATAGATATTGCTTATGCATTGACTGTAGGTGATGAGGTGGAGACAGATGAGCCTTCGTCTTACTCTGAGGCGATGGCTAATTTAGAGTCATTGCAGTGGCTAGGGGTTATGAGTGAAGAGATGAAATTACTCCATCAAAATCAGACATGGGAGCTGGTCAAAGTATCAAAGAGCCAAAAGATTGTCAAAAGTAAAGGCAGCGAGGTATAAGGCTAGACTTGTGGCGAAGGTATATACACAGCGTGAGGGCATTGACTACAATGATGTGTTCTCTCTTGTGGTAAGACATATTTCTATTCGTGTTTTACTTGCCTTAGTTGCTTTGCAGGATCTCAAATTAGAGCAGCTAGATGTGAAAACTGCGTTTCTTCACGGTGAGTTGGAGGAACAAATTTACATGAGGCAAGCAGTGAGATTTGCTATTTCGGGTAAGGAAGATCATGTTTGCTTGTTAAAGAAATCTTTGTATGGGCTAAAACAGTCTTCTAGACAGTGGTATAAACGTTTTGATGCTTTCATGGCTAGTCAAGACTATTCAAAAAGTTAGATGGATAGCTGTGTTTACTATAGGAGATTGGATGATTGTTCTTTGATTTATCTACTCTTATATGTTGATGATATGCTAATAGCAGCTAAGAATATGTCTGATATTGATGTGCTGAAGAAGCAATTAAATGCTAAATTTGAGATGAAAGATTTAGGTGCTGTAAAGAAAATTTTGGGTATGGAGATTTTGCATGACAAGACCTTAGGAGTTTTACCTCTATCTCAGAAGAAATATATTGAGAAGATAGTAGAACGTTCTAACATGCAGTCTGCAAAATTTGTAAGTACACTTTAGCAAAGCACTTTAAACTTTTAGATAAATTATCATCGCAGACTGAGGATGAGGAGGAGTATATGTCCCGTGTTCTTTATTCTAGTGTCGTAGGTGGTATTATGTATACTATGATGTGTACTAGGCCTGATATTTCACAAGCTGTGAACGTGGTTAGTCGCTATATGAAGCGTCATGATAAAGCTCATTGGGAAGCTGTGAAGTGAATCCTCTAATTTTTGAAGGGGACAACAGATGTGGATTCGGATCACGCCGGTGACTTGGATGATTGCAGATCTTTAACAGGGTACGTATTTATGCTAGTGGGTAGTGCGGTTAGTTGGAAAGCATCCTTATAGGATCACATTGCCTTATCTTCAACTGAGGCAGAGTACATGGCTCTAACCTTTGTAGTGAAGGAGGCGATATTGTTACAAAGTTTGCTCTCGGACTTTGGGTTAGAACAGAAAAGTGTGGATATACACTGTGATAACCAAGGTGTGATATATTTAGCGTATAATCCAGTTTATCACGAGTAAACGAAGCATATCAATATCAGGTACCACTTCATCCAAGATGTCTTAGCTAAGGGTATTGTTATTGTTAAAAAGATTGCTACAGCAGATAACCCGGCAGACATGATGACTATGTTTGTTCCTTTGATGAAGCTCAAGCTTTGCTTGAGCTCTATTGGCATCTGTGGAGAGTGAGCACTCGTCGGGGCGTTGGGAGAGTAGTATGGATGATGAGCACTATAACTTGACTTCAAACATCGAGCTAAGGTGGAGAATTGTTGAATTATAACTCGAGTTTGAGTGTTTATAAAAATGCGATTTGCTGAAATTATGAAGGAGGAAAGTTCTTTGCTGTGAAGCCTGAGGATTTCGAATTGAAGGAAATCAATTCGTGGGTTTTGGCACGAAGGAGTCCTTTGCACGCGTGAGAAAATAAAAGGAAGTAGGTGGGGCCCAAAATGGGCACACACGCAATTCTTCACGCGGATTTTCTTTTCTCGGCCACATAAACAAAACAAAGAGATCCAAATGTGGTGATGGTGGGCCCAAGTCAAACTTTGACTTGGGCACACATATAAAAGGGTTTTATTTTCTTTCGGAAGAATAGCCGTGAGAAACAAAACACGCCGCTGCAATCTCCGCCTACATACGTGAGAAGTCGTACGTCCGCGCCGTTTGCAGAAGCCCTACGAAGAGGATACTTACGTGAAGACGCTGTTCTTGTTTGAGTACGTAGAGCGTTTCATTTGAGCTCGAATGCGCAGTAATTTTGTACCGTGAATTTATACCCAAGTGAGTTGTTTATTTATAAACACTTTGGGTTTGGGGTTAAATCTAGGTGTGGAAAACACTTGAGCGATTGAGTGATTATAAACTCTAATTCTCCGATTTTAATGGATTATTTGCTGTTGGCTCTCCCCGTGGACGTAAGTACCGATACTCGGACTGAACCACTTAAATTTTTGGTGTCCTTATTTTTCTTGTTTATTTCTCTGGTGATTTCACATTGATGTAAATCGCAAGATCCTGTTGTTTTCGCGTAATATATTCCAACACAGTTCCCTTCTTCCTTCTTCTTCTTCCTTCCTTCTTCCCCCTTTGCCTTTGTGCCTCACGCGTAGAGATCGACAATGCACGCAGAGGACACGACCTATGGTAGAGAAAGGAGAGTAGGCCAGCAACGGATGGGGACACGCCTTCAATGCAAAGTAGAGTACACAGGTGGCCGGCTGAGGAGATGCTAGTCTGGTTGCACCAAAGCCGATCGACATGCCAAGGCCGGCGACCGAAGCCTCTGTTGAACTGCCCCCCTTGGCCTATAAATAAGGCTTTCGACGGAGGCCAAAGACATGAAGAAAGAGAGAGATCGAAGGCAGCAAGCTCTAAGGACTTCCCTCGAGAGACATCAGGGGAGGACCAAGAACGAGCAAGCCAAAGATCTAAGGAGGGGAGGTCGGCCGGAGAAGGAGGGTTAAATTTGAGCAGAGGCTGGCTGAAACCAGAGGAGAGAGAGAGAGAGAGAATCGTGGGGCTGATCCTTGCTGCTTGTTGCTGCTATGGTGTCACCCGCCACCCCGTTGATCAGCCGCGAGCTCTGCCATGCTGAAGCTCGTCGGCCCGATGCTAGTGGTTGCCATCCCTCCCCCTAACACATATCCGCCGTTGCCCTTGTGCTCGAAGCCTGGCGCAAATTGAAGCCCCTCATCACGAAGTCAACTTCCCATTGTGCCATTCGGAGCCGCGTCGTGCTGGACCCATTAGGCCAATCGGCGTTGCTCACTGCGGTCACACCGTGACGAGCTCGGCTATCCCCATCTGCCACCACCGGTTGCATCTCGCTCCCCCGGTCGAACAGCTCGCCACCACCTCGCCGTTGTGCATGCCGGTCCCCCGACACAAGTTGTGGCAGATTTGGGCGCATGCCAGGTGTTGACACCTAAATTTTGGCAACCTAGTTAGTTATTGCAAAAAATTTGGGATTAATTTTAACCCCTAAAAATAAAATAATAAAATAAAATAAAATAAAATTGCATAGCATATAATTTTAGGCATATCTTGTTCTGATAAGGAATAATGATTTGATATATTCAGTAAATCTTTTATATGTTCAAACAATATATACCGAGAGGTATATTTCGCAGAAAATTGGAAGGTTTCGATGGAATATTTTAGACGGGATATATATTTGGCGTTAATCTTCGGGTAATATGCATTTTTGACATAATAAAAGAAACATCAAATCTTTCAATTGTCGATGGGCGTGAACAAAGGAAAGAAAATGAAATAAAATCGTGAAGATTACGCCTTGGTTGCACGAGATGCAATCAAAAAGAAGAAGGAAATTTTGCTTCTTCCATATAGGGGCTCAATTTCATTGCATATAAAAGGGGGTTAGCCTGCACAAATGAGACCGAGAGGGGGAAATTAAAAAAAAAGGAGAATGAGAGAAAGAGAAGAAAAAATGCAAGCGTGAGAAGGTGCGAATAAAAAAGGCGTGAGAGGCAAAGTGAAAAAGAAAAGCAATCTTTCTTTTCTCTAACAAGCTATAGAGAAGAAGAAAGAAGCAAGTCAGCAATGGAGAGGAAAAGAAAGAAGTAAGTCAGGAGTAGAGTACGGAGAGAGAGGGAGAATAGACGTGAGAAAAGAAAAAAATTAAAAGAGAGGGTCTTCTTCTTTAGGTCTCCGTTTCTCGCTACAGCTCGACGCCCTGCCCCGCCTTCACCACCGTTGCTGCCGCCTCCCCCCTTCCGGTGAGTTCCAGTCGCCGCTGCCCCTGCTCACTTGACGCTGTGCCGCATCCGTCGACCCCAGCTGCCGCCGAACACCTGCAAGAACCACCTGCGACGCTTGCCATCGCCACCCGCGCACTTGCCCTACGAGCGTTAATGGCAAGCAGCCCCTCACCCGTGACTGCTGCTCGCTTGCCTTCGCTGTTGCCCGACGCCCGAGCATTACACTATTGTCGCCACCCAGCAACCAGCAGCTTGCGACCCAATGCCCGACGCCGTTGTCTACCACCACCCCGGACACTTACACCCGGAGTAGCTCGCCACTATGCCCCTGCTGCCCGCGCCATGCTTCAGCCTGCTCGTCACTAACGTTCACTCTTTGCAGCAACCTGACTCCTACAACGAACTGACTTGCAACGACAAGCTGAGCCAAACGCCACCAGTTGCGACCCTTCCACCATCTTGAGCCCCTGCACACAACATTGACCAGCTGCTGTTGCCTCTCCATCCGCTTGCCATAGGCATCTCGGTGTAAATCCCATGCACCGGCCCGGTTTTTTTTAATAAAAAAAGTGTCAAGGTAGTGTATTTTTTTTATTTATTTTTTATTTTTTATTAGGTTTCATTGTTATTGCTCAAGTTGGAACAATTGGATGTCAATATTCATTTTATAAATATTTAAGGCATTATCCGTAGGGTTTTACCCAAAAATATTGTAATTATTAATCTGATTCGTAATACGTCGGATCATTTTTTTTAATTATATTGATTTTTGGGGCATTTTGATAGTATTTTGATTCTTAAATCATTATAATTATTAATTTGATCCGTAAGACTTCGGATCAAATTTTTAATTATTTTGAACTTTTTATATGTTGTAATGTTTAGGGTTAAAATAATCGTTAATTTAATCTGTGAGACAACGGATTACTTTTTCAATTCAATTATTTTAATCCTTCATTTGCTAAATATCATGAGTGGTTTAGATATAATGTCTATAGTATAATTGCTTGTCATATAAAAGCACTAAAAAAAAAATCAAAACTCAAAAATCAAATCTTGCATCAGAATACATTGGTTTTGTAAATTAGGATTGTATTTTTTAGATTGCGTGACTTCATTATCTAGCTTGAGTAGGATTGCACATAGATTAGAGTTGGATTTAAATAATTTTTTTTTTATTATAGATAGGGTCTTAGACAATGTTTGCACATTTTAATAATCTCTTTTCTAAAAAAAAAAAAAAGGTTTTCTAAGATAGGATAGTGTTTAAATCAAATTAATCCCCAAACTAGGTTAGAAAATTATTCATTTTAGATAGTTTAATTAAGTTTTCTTTTTATTACGAATTTTAATAAAAAATACAAAAATATTAGGTGCATGTCAATTAGTTTGCATGTTAGGTTCATTTAATTAGAAATAATTTGTTAGTAAAATTAGGTCATGTTGTTAAAGTGCATGTTTTATGGTAAAGTTATAATTTCAAGATAAAAGAAAACCAAAAAAATAAAATAAAATTGCTTGCTTTGTGCGTTTAATTCTTTGATGCAATTTATTTGATTCGTTGAGTGTTTAATAATGATTGAGCACCCGTGTGATCACCCATTTGCATGATAGTAATTTAGGTTAAAATGAATTCAAACTGTTTGCAAAAATATTTTTGAAAATAAAAGAATGGTATCGAAATTGCATTAGAGAAATCTAGTGTATTCAAGTCCCCGTACCCAAAGTCTCTGGTTTGTAGGAGTAAAATAATTCTCCCATTATTTTACTTAGGTGTCTAATTGACCTACCGTAAATTGATTAGTGACGACTCATAGATAAAATTCATTTGCATGCTAAAAACCTGAACTTAAGTCGTGAATTGGTATGGGCTTGAGAGAGTCCGAGCTAAGTCTAGACTTAGCAATCCATTAGCCGAACCCATAGGTGGTCCTGCTCGCTTCAGGGGGGTTGCGATAGTTTGGCAACTCTGCTAGGGACTTAAATTAAAACTCATAGTGCACTTAGGCCAATTTTTTTTTTTTTTAAAGTTTTTGTTTGACAGCAAGGATACCAGGTACATCCCTGATATTTAAGGTGTTAAATGTTCTTGCAGATGGAGAGGTATAAGGGGAGTAGTCTTTGTTAATCCTTGTCTTGCACGGAGGTGTTGGGATGAATGATTTATTCCTGATTAGAAGTGTTGTTTGCATTTAAACTGTTGTGCATGTTTTACTACTTTTAGTACTACATTATTGCACACACAACCTGCTATGGGGCCTGGGTTGCGATAGGATTCTTATGATGGTGTTGAGAAGGATACTTCCTCAAAAGCGAGACTGCTATGTAGAGGTTGACCTTCTCTTCCCAGAAAGTTTTTCATCGTGTCGACTGTGTTTGTCCATATCCGTGAGATTACGTGATTATAGGACATTCCACTCGACTGAGCCGGAGTTAGGAGGACCTGACACATTAAACGTGAGACTGCGACGGTCAGATCATCCTCTTAGCTCCACTTTGTTAAGCCGTCTAGATAGAAATCAAGCTTCACACTTCATGCGTGTGTTTTTGTGATTGTCATCCTTTCCCGGTGAAAGTAAGTTGTCTAAACTCACTTTGAAATTTACATACTTCGTTGCAATTTTGTCTGTCCATAAAAGATTTTGTCATCAGTCTTGTTTTATATGTGATGGGGAAAACCGTTGTACAGTTCATTTCCATTATTCAGGTTTTAGATGCTACCATATGGTCTTGGAAGACAGAGACAACAAAGGCAAAACTTACCAACTGAGCAAGGGGCGAGGGAGGCAAAACTCATTACCTCCTAGCATTCGCGAGACATTTCCTAGCCCTCCTAGAATGATGCACAATGGAGTAGAAGTGATGGACACCCTAGGATAGCCAAGTAGCAAATTTGACTACGATGTGAAGTATTCGGCTCCTCCCAACTTTTACATTGACCCTTGAAATATTATCTCAGATGGATGGGGTGGCATGGACGATCCGACACCTGCAAAGACAGAGAACCCTAATGATGTACTAGAAGAAATCACGAGTCTGCCAAAGACCTTCTTATAGGTGCCATTGACCAAGGACCATCAGAAGAAATGGACCCTAGCCCATGAGAGTAACTCATTTATTACATTCGCGCATTCCTCTGAATGGGAATTTTCATTGCTTTCTAGGAAATGTCTTCAATTTCTTCTTTTTCGCTTTACTTTTAGGGATTGAGCATTGCATTTTCCATTTAATAAATGTAATTCGATTGAAGAATATCAATAAAATTATAATTTTTGTTTTGAGGACATGATGGGGTATGCCAAACTAGCCCGGTGACGATATCCAACAATGAAAAGAAAACATCATTCATGGAGAAATTATGAGGATTGGGCTTCTTCATGCTTTCTCATCCAAAAATTCCAAAAAATAAAATAAAATAAAATAAAAAATCATTTTTTTTTAAGTCATTTCCAAAAGCATGCATTAGGTTACCCTTGTTTGTTTTTCTAACTCATTTACTTTATGTCTCAGAGCATAACAGAGAGGCGTTTGAAAATAACGCGTCGATTTCCAGTGATAGTGGGCCGTTGATTTGGGAACATACATCCGAAGGAAAAATAGACATGGGGGCAAAGGATAATTTCCTAGCTAATTGTGATGACATCTCCCAAGAGTGAAGAAGACATTAAACACTACTTATCCTCTTTCTTGTCCTGAGTGATTTCTTTGCACATCAATAAGAAACCGATGGCAAGTCAAAAGAAGATCATCTAGATTCTAAAGTGTGATGTGTGGAAAATCTCATTACAATTTGTGTGAGATGTCATTCTCGAAAGCCAAATGAAGTTTCTCATTTCCATGATAAAATGATGGAACAAGTCAAAAGAGGATCATTCATCTTGGATTAAATGGATACATTGCGTTCATAATTAATTTTGGAATTGACACTTTATTCTTTTCCTTGCAGATGATGAATTGGGGGCACTACAGATTCTAGTAGTGACATGACTAAGATAAATTCTTGATCTGAGCCAAAATGAATGTGCAATTTGAATTTATTTTGATGTGTGTTGTTTTGTGCAAGGGTGAAAACAAAAATGTAGCGTCTATTAAACTCAAGATCGGATTTTCAGTCTCAATTGATCAATTTGTGTGTTTGTTCCCTTTCGATAGGGGCAATCCAAGAACATCCATTGCTAAGGCAATCCCATTGTGGAACAATCCCTTGCATGAATGCTTAAAACCATTTTTTTAGTGTGGTAAATTATTTGTTTTGAAGCTGACAATTTTTCATGCTTAAAGCTGTTGAGTTCTTTTAAAAAAGATTTTGTATGGTGACTCTTATATGTTTAGTTCACCAATTCCACTAAAGAATATCAAGATGGACCAATTTTATGAATGATGTGGAATGGTTTGAGTATACTAAATGAGACAAGTCAGGATGATGAAAGGCGAACCCTATCCTATACACAGTCCCCTACACATACACTTGTGAGATGAGTGTAGGAATGTTCATATCCACAAGGTAAAAAATTATCTTGCAAAAGGTACGACAACCAAAATGATGAGGGGAGTTTATTTCTCTATCCTAAACACTACATGTGATCCATTGCTTAACCCCTTTGAGCCCCATTGCTTATGGAGATTCTTTTCAAATTACCCCTATCAAGAACCACCCCACATCGGGACAACTAGGAGGTAGGATGTCATCATAAGATGAGGAAAATGGAAAGAAATTTTCTTGCTCTCACTTGCATCAATCTTCAAGTTGTGCTATTACATTGAATTCATGTGGTAATTTGAGTGCCTTAGAATGATGAAGAGCATTTCTTTCTCTATCTTACATATTTATATCCTTTGCATAGCCCACTTGAGCCTGCAATTTCATTTCTTCAAACCCAGTTGATGATCATCCCCCACATTGGGGCAAGGCAAAAGGCAGATCAAGACCCTCGAAAGTTCGAATGTCATTCAAAATGTAATTGCTTGACGTATGCATTGTGCGTAAGAATTGAAATCAAAATAGAGCTAAGGGGCATGAAAAAACAATGTGCCTGGTAAAAGCAAGGCCAATGCCCATGAAAAAAAAGTGAAGAAAAAAATGAATGAAAACTAGGGACATGAAAAAATGATGTGCTTGGTTGAAGCAAGGTCAATGCTCATAGATGAAAATGAAAAAAAAAAAAAAAGAGTCAAGATAGGTGACTATCAGCTGCAAAAGGTTGTATCCCTCATGGAGCAGCATTCAAAGAACACAAATGCTGAGTTTTTACAATCATTGAGGCATTATGAAGACAATCCCTAATAAAGAAGAAGACCAACGATAATGCTAAGATGATCATCAACTCTCACCCTTTATAAATATTTTGAGCCTAATGATCCTTTCGTTTCTCAACTCATGAACTCAGCCTACGTTATGTCCCTTACAAAGTCTCTTCTGATTATGGCACTTGAATTAACGTAGAGGTTCACATGTCTTAAGCATTGCTCGAAGAAGTGCATGCAAGATTATTTCTTTATCATTTTATAGGGTTCTTGACTTGTAAACCCCAAGATAATTGTGAAGTTGTTCTTTCAATAGCCTTGACTCAAAGAATCCATTTGTTAAGTCATTGACTAAACCCACATTACGGTCCTTGTTAAAGACCTCTTAGATTGGTAATGTCGTATCACTTGCGAGAATACTTGGGCTTTTGTTGATATGGTGAGATAGAGTGATTATCATAAAATAACCTTCTAAATGAGAGTGAGTGAAAGTCATTTCTAACTGAAAATTGTTGACACTTAAATTTTGGTGATCTGGTCATTTATTCATTGCATAGAAAATTATGGGTTAATTTTATCTCTGAAAAAATATTAATTGAATAGCATATAAATTTAGGTGCATTTGTTTTTAATTTGCATTTTGTGCATTTATTTATTGGATCGGTGGCAGATAGGTTGGAATTAATGGTTTGAGCTTTAACTTGGTAGGCCGGACTAAGCCCATGAAACGAGCAAATTGGCCCAAAAATTAACGATAAAAATTATCTTATAAAAAATAGGAATTTGAAATTTTTCTGGGACATGATGAATTTTTTGGATAGGGATAGGGTAGATGTAAAAAGCAAATATTACGTTCGGCAAAATGAATATTGTGTTTGGAAAAAGAATTTTCGTAGATATCAATTTGGAAAAATTGAAACTATAATCGGTGGCCTATAAATAGATTGTAGGGTTTTGGAAGGCCACACAATCGATACAAGTGGCCACGTTGAGGAGAGTGCGTTCATTCACAAAAAAAGAGAAAAAGTGTGAGAGGTAGAGAGAGAGAGAGAGAGAGAGAGAGAGAGAGAGAGAGAGAGAAGCGACTGTGTCAATTCAGATTTTTTACAATTTTTCTCTCCTCCCCTCATCACATTCACGCTTCTGCCCCCTTTTTCTTCGAGAAAATCACATACTCCACTATATTGTTTTTACATTTCATCATTATCATGGATGGTCACATGGGTTATCCCATGATCTGACCATCACTACTTGATGGCTACAATCTCGTGAAAAGGAGAGACGGCTATAGGACAAAATAGTCAACAAAGAGAGGGCCGGCAATTCGGAAGCCCATAGCACGGTAGAGAGGCCGCACCATTGGGACGTTCCTCTTGCCGCGCTCCCTCTGGACGAGACGTCTTCCGCTGCCGCAGGACAACACCGCTGCTCTGGTTTTGCAGTGCCGACGAGGAAGTTGCTGTCCCGAGAGCCCATGATGATTTGCTGTCCAGCCGAGGTACGACCTTCGGATGATCACACGCCAAGGAGCCTCCGATGACGATGGTTGAAAGCTCACGACGATCAGATTTTGGTGGCTCTAACAAGGCTCCACTTGGCGATGATTGGAGATCAATATGAAATGAGAGAAAATACATATTTCTGAACCATAGCAAAATCTAGCCCATAAGCTTCTTTGCATGTCTGCTCTTGCATGATCTTCAGCTTTCTCGGCCAATTTTGCAACATCAGCCCGTCCCTTTCTGACATGCGCATGCAGCTTGGCCACACCTGACGACTTTCTTGCAGATTTTCCAGGCATCCTTGACGTGCCCAAGACCTCCACCGATCCAGTTATTTTGCTTTCGTTTGAATTTTATTATTGCAGGTCTTCCTTGACCGAATCCAGTCACCGCCCCGGCAATCCCAGCGAATTTTTGAGCAGTACTTGTCCTTCAGCATTACTAGCAACAACCTTTCCTTGGGTGACCTATCACCACAGCCACTGCCCTTGAGCTGTGCCGTGCCGAGCCTCCATTGTTGGTCCATTCTACCAATTGGATTTTTTGGAAAAGTTTCAAATTTAGGTAGAGATTTATTTTAGGTAGATTTATTTTATCTTATTTAGTTTTTGATATTTTGTCTCATTGTTTGAAATATTTCTTGATGCCTAATTGAAATCCCTGATGTAGCATCCAATTTGCAACTGCACGAATTTTTATCCCATCTATAAGGCTTTAGATGAAATAATTATTCACCCGGGAGTAAAATTGATATCTTGATCTTTAAGGCTTAAGATCAATTTATCGATTTTATTAGCGAAATAATCAAGTTTGAATTTCAATTTGAATGGTGGATAACATTTTTGATGACCATGGATGATTTAGTGTTTATCTCTTAATTGTTTTGTTTATCCCAAAAATACAAAAAATTGCATTTGTTGCGTTCATGTAGATTAGGATTGATTGCATGATAGGTTAGTTATTTTTTAAAAATGCATGTTTAGAAGGCATTTAGAATAGATAGCATTTCACTTTAGTTAGATTTTTATTTTTTAGTGATTTAATTACGATTTTTCATAAAAAAAAATACAAAAAAAGTCATGCCCATGTTATCTAGAATTAGGTTCATGAAACGTATGTCATTTAGTGATTGTTGCTAGGTTCATTTAATTAGAAATTGCCCGTCAATAGAATTAAGTCATTAGGTTAATTTAGACTACACATTTGATTATTGGATTTCTTTTGAATAGACTGCATGTTTATTTATGTCATATAGTTTAGGTCATATTACCATGTCATATCATTTCATATTAAATTAGTAGCACGCATTGCATAAAGCATGATTCTTGTTAACTAAGTGAAAACAAAAATTGAGTGGTTATGTGTTCATTAGAAATCATATCTAGGATTGATGATGTGAATTTTGATTTAACATTGCAGATGCTTTCATTGATATGAGGTAAGTTTGCAATTTATTCATTGCTTTCTTGGGTGTTAAATTGGTGGTTTACACACCCGTATGATCATCTCACATGTTAGGAAAATAGATTTAAAATCAATCCAAGCTGCCTGCAAAAAACATTTTTGAAAATGAAAGAAATGGTATCGAAATGGTGTGATAGCCCAAGTGATGCTGCGCGGGGAGGAGGGATGGCGGTGTGTCTGCGCCTCGGCTCTCGGACGTGCGCAAGGAAGGGGTCCCTCTCTTGTCCCATATCGCCTAGGGAGAGAGTCTTGGGCTAGCTTATAAAGCAATGGGCCCTCTAACTGTACATACGCGTTTTCTTGGGGTAGTATAAGCTGCCCCGAGAAAAGCAAAACCATGAGGACTTAGTGTCAAAAGCAGACAATATATGTACAGTGGAGACCCAGGGTGTTACAAATGGTATTAGAGCCGACTCACGACCGCCTGTGGGGCCACAGTGAGGACGCTGTGCTCATAATGGATGGAGAGTGTGATAGCCCAAGTGATGATGCACGGGGAGGAGAAATGGCGGTGCGTCCGCACCTCGGTCCTCGGATATGCGCAAGGAAGGGGTCCCTCTCTTATCCCACATCGTCTAGGGAGGGAGTCCTGGGCTAGCTTATAAGGCAATGGGCCCTCTAATTGTACATACGCATTTTCTTGGGGTAGTATGGGCTGCCCTGAGAAGAATAAAACCGTGAGGACTTAGTTTTCAAAGCGGATAATATGTGTATAGTGGAGACCCATGGTGTTACAAGGGGCATTAGAGAACTCTAGTGTAATCAAGTCCCCGTACCTAAAGTTTTTGGTTAGTAGAAGTAAAATAATTATCCAATTATTTTACTTAGGTGTCTAATCAACTACTATAAATTGAATCTAAGTCGTGAATTGGTATGGGCTTGGGAGTCCGAGCTAAGTTAGACTTAGTAGTCCATTAGCCTAATTTTAGGTGGTGCACCCGAAAATTTAGGTCGCGACAGCTTGGTGACTCCGTTGGGGATTTGAGTTAAAACTCCTAATGGACTTAGGCCAATTTTCTTTTTGAAAAAATATTTTTGTTTGGTAGCGAGAATCCCAGGTACGTCCCAAACATTTACGGTGTTAAATGTTATTGCAGGATGGGAGATATAAGGGGAGAAGTCTTTGCTAACCCTTGCCTTGCAGGTTGGAGTTGGGGATGGATGTTTTAAATTCAAGTTATTGAAGTGTTGTTTGGTCTAAACTACTGTGCATGCCTTGCATTTAGCACTACACTATTATACATACAACCTACCGCCAAACCTGGGCCGCACTAGGACACTTAGGATGATATTGAGTTGGATACGACTTTGACCGCAAGGCCGTGTAGTAGAGGTTGCCCAACTCAATCCCGAAAGTTTCTTTCTTGGTGTCAAGAATGTTTACCTCTGCCCGCGAGACTGCGTCGCATAGGGGTATCATTCTTGACTAAGCCGAAGTTAAGAGGACTTGACTTAGTACGCGAGGCTACGACTAGTCATCCCACCCTTTAAACTCCACTTTGCTAAGCCTGTCTAGAGTAGTAATTGAGCCACATATGTCATGTGCTTGTCTATATGGTTGCCGTCGATTTTTCTTGGTGAAGTAAGTCTTCTATCCCTATACCATGCAAGTTTTTTTGTCGTACTTTTGGTCCATCCATGACAATCTAGGTCAATCATTGATTTAATTCATTTGTTAATTAGAAATGAAATGAGGAAATTGTCGTGCAATGAATCATTTGGAAAATAAAAATAAAGAAAACATTTGGAGAATTTGTTTTCAATTCATGTCTTTATTGTTCTTATTAAGAAGTTTCAGATTTTGGCTTTTCCTAGTTCATGTTTGAGAAATTTGGTTGGGTGTCTTATTTTTATTTTTCTAGTTATTTTTAGGAAATTCCCTTCTTGCATAGACCTTTCATGAATAAATGAAAAAAAAATGAAATGAAAAAAAATGAAATGAAAAAAAAAATCGATTAGATTGTTGTCATGGACCGGTTCCCTATTTACACCTCATGCTTACATATTCTCGTTCATTTGAATTTAGGTGATTATAGAGTGATCCTGCTCACTCATCCGTACATGGTAAAGAGCTAAAATGATGGATCAAAACAAGTGAGAAATTGTGACTCGAAGAAAAGAGCCAAGAAGACTTTTGAACCGTCTCATTTTCCTGAGATAATCGAATTCGATGCAACCATGAAGAGACTAGTGACATATCTAGAAGGAAGAATCTCTGACCCGGAGGGTTCGCATCACAAGACCAATGAGGGTGACGAACTCAAACACACATGAGTCATGGTCCTAAAGCATTACTTTCCTGGCCGGATAAGAAAGCACCTGAAAAGGCACATCGGGTTGCGATGATAGATCAATTGGTCCAACTGTTACTCAACAAGTTTGAGAACACATTTCTAATGACTTAATAAAATGAGGATCAAGTAAAAAGAGGACCATCCATCTTTGGTGGAAGAGGTACGTCTTGTCCTTGAACATAATTAATTTTGGGAAATGACATCTTTTCCTTGCAAACGACAAATTGGGGGCATAACAGATTTTATTAGTGACCTAATTGAGATAAAATCTCCACCCAAACCAAAATGGATATTCCATGTGCATTTACTTTGATTTTGCATAGTATCCTATTTATGTATGTTGTTTTGTGCAAGGGAAAAAGTAAGAATTCATCAAATCAAAGATCAGATTTTTAGCCTCGATTGATCAATTTGTGTGTTTGTTCCCTTTCGATAGGAGCAATCCAAGGACACCCATTGCTGAGACAGTCCGTTCGTGGGACAATTCCTTGAATGAACACTTGAAATCATGTTTTTCATACTTATGAGAGCATCTTTGAGTGTAGTAAATTGTCCGTTTGAAGTCACAAAAACTTTTCACTCGTAAAGTTGCTGGACTCTTTTGAAAAGAAAATTTCCATAGTGATTTTACCTATTTAACTTACCAACTTTATGTGGAGATTTGTCAAGATGGACAGTTCATTGGAGTGATCAAATGCTTCAGAATGCGAAATGAGACGTGTCGAGATGACGAAAGGCAAGCCTTATTTCATACACTATTTTATACATTAAGCCCCAATGAGTTGTGTGAAAAAATTCCATGCCCGCAAGGAAAAGGGTAATCTCGCAAAGGGTACGTCAACCGAGGTGATGAGAAGCGGTTTCTTCTTCTACCCAAAATATTATGGCTGCGTTTGGTCAATCGGATAAAAACCAGGATAGGATATATTTTATCCTATCCCATGTTTGGTAGCTGTCTAGGATAGGATAAGGAAGGATAGATACGTGATATAAATCGGATAAAAAAATTCAAGGGGGGTGGGATAAGGTTAGATAGGACTTCTTTTATTCGAAACATAAAACCCTACGCTTTTTTTTCTTTCTCCATCATTCATCCACAGACGACTCTTTGTTTCCAAAGTATCGACGTTGCAGCCTTCTCCTGAATAGCTCTTCGATTCTCATCGAAATTTTACAAAAGCCTTCTTCCTCCACCAAGGTAAGACCCCCCCGTCCGCTGGTGATCGCCCGCTAGTTGCCCTCCCGATCGATTCCCCCCTACCACGATGTTTTCCCTGCTTCAATTGTGCCTTGTTCGCCAAGGCCGCCGGCGCCCTGATCATCTCCATCGCGCCGTCGGGTTTGGGCGGTTGTGGCCCATTTCCACGCAGTGGGGATGCGGGGGAAGTACGTGAATTCTTCTATTGTTGTGTTTTTGACTTTGCAATAAGTATTAGAACAACATCCGGTTTTTAGGGAAACTGTCTTCTAGTTTAGAATGGCATCCTACTATTTATCTTGGAGACCTTGTAAACTTCTTGTTTCAAATACAAGGTTGTTTGGGAAACAAAGATGATGGTATAGTTGAGTTGTGTATGTGCTCAATGGGAAAAATTTTTTGAAGTAGTGACTTATCAATTATGTCGATGTATTGCTTTTTTATTTTTAACTGATTCTATCTTGTCACCATATAAAGATGAAACATCAGAGTAGCTTTTAATCTTCTAATTGGGCAAACTCCTCTTGTTTCTTCTTTCTTGGTGAACATCAAATTGGATGGATGGGTGTTGTGGGTCAGAGGGGAAGAGTGTACAAGTGATGGGTAGTTTTTTTTATGGATATGGATTTGATAGTTTGAATGTGCATGTAATGCAAATTATTCTAAAGGTACGTACAATTTATGGGTGGTTTTTTTATGAATCTAGATTGGAATTTTGAATGGGCATGTGCTGCAAATTATTCTAAAAGTTGGCTTCTTTTTCTTCATTCTAGCATTGATTAAAAAGTTTGCTCCTTACTCTTAGCTTGTGATAGATTCAATGTTTATCCAGCCTTTGGTGTGAAAGAACAAAACCTTTTTTTTTTTTTTTTTTTGGTGGGGGTGGGAAGAGGGGGAGCTAGAGATTTGAGATAAGGAAAATAGAAAAGCTAAACATAACTCCTTTTGTAATAAAAGTTGGTGTGATTATCATAACTTGAATTCCAATTTTCGCTTTTAAGAGCTTCAGATTCATGCTTGATTGCTTGAGTTTAAAAGGAAAATGATTGACAAAGAGAAGCACACCATGGATGTGGGAAAAGGACTGCTTATTAATCCCTTTCTATTCCCTTGCACTAGGAGAATTTATTGCCATCTTGAAGGTTTACTGTTCACGGTTAGTTCAATACATTGCTTCTATAGCCCTCCACTAAAAGATTGATTCTCAATGAGATTGATCTCTAATGCACTAGGGTCTTTTTATTACACTAGGAATCAATTTGGCATATATCTGAAAGTTTCTTTGGTTATAATTTTGGCACATTCCTTCTGTTTGGGACCTTTTCATGTAGCATGTGCTGGAGTTCCATTATAAATTTATTTAGGAATAGATATATGAATGTATATGTATATAACCTGGCATTGATATTGAAAATATGACATTCAATGCTACATTGTTCTACTCTTTGGAGAATTAATCAAGATCATTGATAGATTGTAGTGAGTTAGGTTGTTAACATGGCCCGATTAGCAAAAAGTAAGTATAACTCAAATGTAAAACCCTATTGATTATGGCCTTATAGGTCATACATTATGCATTGATCTTCTCACTCCAGGTAAATCTCAAGTAAATTTCTTTCTAGTAAGAAAAGTTCAAGCAATGAAGGAGATCCCTGTATTTAGTAGAAATTGCAAGATATTATTGTATGATATTTGCATCTACTGTTTTGAGGTCAATCTGTGGCACATTTCCTGTTCTGTCAGTGTCTATGTTGAGTGTCGATGACATTTTCTTTAGTGGGAGAAGGAATCGATTATTTACCTAAACATATCGTTTCTACCATTTCCATTTTGCTTATGTGAGGCAAAGTCACTATTGATATCGCATCGCTTGCGAGGGAAGGATATATCTTGTTGTGTGGGTTGAATATCGTGGTTGATTGAATGCTGAGTTAGTTTTCTGTTTCTCTGTCTCTATCATTAAATTTTCTCTACCACGTTATCTTCCATCATTAAATTTTATGAAATTACAATGAGATGTTTAGGAATGAAAGGTAGCGATTTTAGTCAAACTCAAGGAAGGTGAACAAAGAGAGACCGACGTATATGGACAATAGATGAAGAAAATGCACTTCTTGATGGTTTTGAAGAATTAGTTACACGAGAAATGAAAACCGATAACGGCTTCAAGAGTGGTCACATGATTATGTTAGAGAAGTAGTTTGAAGAAAAGTTCCCTTGTTTTGGCATCAAGGGTAATCCTCACATAGAGTTGAAAATGAAAAACTTGAAAAAGTTATATAATCAAATATATGACTTGAGGAATCAAAGTGGCTTTGGGTGGGGCCATGAAAAACATTGTATTGATATTCATTCTGAGGATAGTTGGCAAAAATATTGCAAGGTTTGTGTCACTTTTTCTCATTTTTCTTCTTTATTGACTGTTTCAATTTTAACAAAATAATATAATTTTCTTTGTAGACCTATCCAGGAGTTGCTTCTTTGAGAGGGAAGTCCTTCCCTCAATATGATCGACTAGCAGCTGTATTTGGAAAAGGCCGTGCTAAGGGAAATCTCAGTGAAGACCCTTCAGAAGCTCATGCGGTTGTAGATCATGAGGAAGGTGAAAATCATGATAATGTGGCAACCAACGGTGTAAGTTAAAGCTCACTGCCATTATCATCTTCTTAGACACAAAATGTTTCTGATTCTTCAAGATGAAAAAGGGCTAAAGCAAGTGACAAATGGGCTGTTGGCTTAGTTGAGATAGTAGGAACATTTGGCTCATTCTTGGAAAAAGCTAACGAGAGAGTGGAGATGATCGCTAACCGCATCGGACATGCCAAGAATTTGGATAATGACAAATGAAAAATCAATGAGGAGCTTCTTCAAATGTCTTTAGATACTATGGATAATATAAAATTACGTAGAAAAATTGTGAAGGATCCTGAGAATATTCATCTACTTTTGAGATTTCAAGGAGACGATGGGAAAGCATTTGTGAAATTACTTCTCCAAGAGATGAGAGAAGAGAATGAGTGATGATTGAGTTGTTTCTGAGTTTGTATGAGATATGTTTTCTCTCCATACTTTTTCTTTTTTTCTTCTTTATTTTTTTAAAAGGGTTTTTGGGGCTAGCTATAACCTTTAATGTTATCTTTTTGGACATTTTGGTTGTAGTCATGACTTGAAAATAGGTGGATATGGCTTGAAACTTTATCACTATGTTCATTGCCAAGAAAACCATTATCTATAATATTCTTTGCCTCTGTCTTTTATTTTCATAAATAGTTTCTCTATCTCTTTAGCAAAAAACCTAGCCATGAACTTAAAAGAAGCCTTAAGTCAAGATAGTTTGCATCTACTGCTTTAGATGGACGTGAACATGAGTTTACTTTGGTCAAAATGCAGCTGGTTGATACTCAACAAATGTAATGTACTTTATAAATGTGAATTGTTTAGAGATCGTTTGTTAATGTGATTAACTATCATTGCATCCTCATGACAGCTGGAAAAAAAATAGTGAATGAACTTTGGACTGAAGGAACTGAACAAGGCCCTGGAGCACTTTATGGAGAAGTCCCCAAGCAAAATAAAACAAGACTCTACTACGAAGAAAAGAAAAGGCAAGGAGCCCGTGATTGAATCAACCAAAAAGAAAAGAGCTCTTATTCTTCAGGATGAAGAAAATGAGGACGAGCTTACTCTTTCCGCCTTTACCTTGAAAAATCTTTGGAGTGTTGTTAGTTTTGAGTAGCCAAAGGATAGAGAGACACGAGAACGAGATGAAACATATTAGAGAAGTGAAGAGAGAGAAGAACCAAGAGAAGGAAGTGAAGAACGAAGAACAGAGGAAAGAGAAAGAAGAGAAGAAAAAGAAGGAAGCGAAGAAGAAAAAGACGGAAGAAAATCAAGAGAAGAAGAGGGTCAAGATGACTCTTTTGAGCCAACTTTAGTAGTATCATTGTTAGAGGATTCTGAAAAGACTAGGAGTGGAATTGCAGGAGATAAAATAGAGAAAGAACATCACTTGGGTGCTAATGCTAAGAAAGAGTAAGAAGAAGAATTCTTTTCTCCACCTGTAGGCATGGAAACAGGGGGAGCTACTAAAAAAAGAGGTACTTCTTCACCTGTTTTTACTAGTGAAGATGTTAATCGTTCTCCTGCCAATCCAGAGGATGTCTATACCTCTCAATTTCCTGAAGCTAGTGTTGAAGCATCCTCTCTAAGTCTTGGTGATTGAACTGCTGATGTTCCTTCACATCATAATACTCCTAGAATCGATTTGGCTAGACCTAATGCTCCAACAGTACTAGTAGCAGACTTTCAAAGGTTGCTAGAAATCCTTCTGGATTTGCTCAGTAATATGGGATGGAGTTTGAGATCAAAACCATCAAAACAACTTTAGCGTCTACTTCAGATTTTCTACACGAGTAGGTACAAGCCCTTAAGCTTTAAGTTCAAGATAATGCAAAGGGTGAGGATATTGAGGAGTTGAAGGAGACTCTGAGAAAGCTGGAGGAGATTGTTAAGTCTATGGGGGATTTCCAACTTATTCACATCCCTAAACAGCCTTGATTTCATTTCACTTTTACTTTGAGGTTCTCCACTTTTTGCTATTGACAAAAAGGGGGAGAATGGTGCAGATTTAATTAATGGTGCAGATTTAACATTTTTAATGATTTTGGTTTGGATTTTTGTTTGACTGTTTGAAGTTTGACTTTTGGATTTGTTTGGTTGATTCTTGAACTATTTGATGTAACGTTTGTTGCAACTTATTATGTGAAAATGATTGTCGTTGGATAGTTATTTTTTCTATCTTTTCAAGATTAACATGTTTTCTATGGTTGTAGAATCAATGCTATCCAGGTCGTAATCAACTTATTTTTATAAGATATCATGTATTGCTTAAAAGTTGTTTTGCATGTCAAAAGTTCATAAATCTATAGAAAAGTTTTGTCACCATCAAAAGGGGGAGATTGTTGGAGAAAAATCTGTTATTGTTTTGAAGTTGACAAAACCTTTTCTCAGTCTAGTTTGAAGACTCCAAGACTTTAAGGTCAAAGTTTGAAGACTGCCAGACTTTAGGATCAAAGTCTACTCACGCTAACAGATTCTAGACTGAACGACATTAAAGAATGAAGACTTATTTAGATGCGAGATTATCTTTATTTCTTCAAGGATTCGATTCGTATGGCTCATGGATAACTTTATGGCTGGATATAGCACTTATGTGATTGATTATCCTTATTGGAATCAATTCCGATAATCAAATCTTTTGGAAGGCAAACAAACTTGGAAGGTTCTACTTATGGAAACCAAGATCCTGATTGTATGGGCGAACATGGTTGACGGGCTTTCATCATAATCTTAAAATGACTCGAGATCTCCTTGATTGATTTTGTTGAATAGGTAGATTGGAAAAACTCATTTGGAAAGTGCCAACAGTCGATAAGGCATGAAGGAGTATTTAAGGCAGACTCTCAATTTGTTTGTAAGTGTGTATGAAAGAAAAATTTTAAAGTCTGAAAGTTCCTAATTCTTTGCTATTTCATTTGATGAACTCAAAGTGTACTCAAAAGAGAGAGCAAATATTTGTGAGACTTTAGAATAGTGTAGAAGAGCTTCTGCACAGTGAAGTCAAGATCGCGTGACTATAAATCTCTTTTGATTCATAGTGAAATTCAGCCAGTAGGCTGTCAGCGCTGAAGAGTGGATGTAGGCTTGATCTAAGTCGAATCACTATAAATCGTCTAAGTTTGATTCTTATTTTCTTCCCTAAACTCTTTTACTTATTTGTAATTTTGTTTAATTGTTAGAGATTCAAGAATCGTCTAAGTTTGTTGACTTTCAAACTCTATTTCAAAAGGAAAGTATTTTACAAACGTTCTTGCAAGAATTTCTTTTAACACTTATTCACCCTCCTCTAGGTGTTTCTACAAGCCCCTTTCACCCCTCACCCCCCCCAAATTGTCCTTCACGGTACATATTGGATGAAATTACCTTTTTTAAGCATATAATATGAGAGATGCATTTGTTTTACAAAAATATATGATTTGAAAATATATATATTTTTTAAAACTGATCACTTGTATTATTTATAAGAATAAATAAACGAAAAACATTTTTATCGTCTTTGAAAATATCAAGAAATAAATTGTTGTCAATAATAGAAATACTTTCCATCGACTAATTATTTCAAATAATTCAAGCGATCATTCATAAGAAAATATTTTTTAAATTATTCATTTTCTACAAAATAAATGAGTCACTTCCTACGGTTGCCACCTAGAAATCACTAAAATCACGATGCTTTTACCTACATGTCTAAATAATGTTGAAAAATGAAATATCTGAAAGAATTGATGAAACAAATTGAAAGCTAAATAGTCGATATTTGCTCAAGATTATGCAACTCTATAGAGATGGGATAAGAATACTATAAATGTCATAACTTTCGTATGATACTCACTTGAGTACCATAACTTCTAAAAAATGTTTAGTTAAGTAATAACTTTCAATCGATCACTTAAGTGCCAAAAAATTTTAAAAATGTTCAGTCAAGTGCCAGAATTCCGAGGTGGCATAGCACTTGTGATGAACGTTTTAAAAAGTTACGGCATTGAAGTGTTTTGTCCACTAAAAACCCTAGATTATATCCATGGTGGCGTCAATACGCTAAACTTTATTTTGCGTCAACAAAACTTCTAAACTATACTTACTATGACCTCGTTACTCTAAACTTTTTTACCAATTTTTTTCCCCATAAATTTTGTCTATCATCTACTGATCATACTTCACAGTGGTAATGTACTTCCACATTCTCAAAAACACGACCGTTTCTTGTGATATCCAGATTTCGCCGAGCCTTGAGTACATAACAGTCCATGCCGCGTCGACAAGTTTGTTGTCGGACTACATCATTGGTGCCATTCACGACCATCTGTTCATCACCACCATCATTGTACCGAGACATCAAGTTTCGTCACGTCCTCGCGATACTACCTCATCGTCACATCTTTGCCGCATTAGGACAGCTCAATTATCGCCAAGTCCGTCCCCGCATTTAAACTCTTCTTCAGGAAACGCCATTGACAGGACCAAGGTTCATTCCACGTAGCACGTCGCCAAGTTGTCCCTCATGCAGCCTCCGCCGCCCTAATGCATACGTGCACGCAGCGGGCAAAGAACCGAGAAATCCCCCACCTTCAGCACGTTACTCCCCCAACCCATTCGGCGGTCAACAAAAGGGGGGACGGTGGACTCAAGGGTGGCAGCCACGTGCTGCCGTTTTCTCAAGGTGGCAGGAAGAACCACCGGTCACGGCCACGTCCCTCCCACTTGTTTCTCGTTGGAGCTGCCACTGAAGGTCTTCAAATGTCGACCCACGCAGTCAACAGGCGGAGAGACCAAGGAGAGGCCGCTCCTTCTTCTTCTCTCGGCACCCAGCATTCTCTTCATTTGTAGCGGCATCTTCAACAAACTTAACCCAGAAACTTTCACCGCTCTGCCCATGCTTCGCCACCAGCCGTCGACCACCGAACCACCAGCTACATCGCCGTCTTGCCTCAGCTTCACTGCCGACCAAGAGAGCTTGCCCCTTCGCCATTGCTCAGCCCGTGTCGCTTGCGGCTCCACCCACAGCTCGCATCACCGTTGTGTCGCCTCACCACCAGCTGCGCCCAGAGCCCGCATTTCATGGATTTGAGGCAAGTGGCGGTCCTGTTGTTCTATATTGCGTGATGCTGCCTTACTCGGAGTTCATTTTAGAATTCGAGCAAAAATTTGACTCGGATGCCTTAAGTTATTGGGTGTTCAGATATGTCCTAGGCGAGTTTGAGTTAGATTTGGTGTTGATCCGCCGTCAGTACTAGTTTAGGCGTGAAGCCATGGGTCCTAATGATCGTAGGACGGTTGTACCGGTTTTTGTATAGTCGAATTGTTGCTGGTCAGTCCGATTCCGTTATAGCCTGGTTCGGATTTGAGGTCAATTGGCGTGTACCGTAATGTTAGGACGATTTGGCTTGTTTTGCTTAGGATTCAGATGCTAGAATTCCTTAGGCGAGTCGTTGGAATTGAGTTGATTATAAAACAGTATAGTTATGATTAGAATGTTGGCTTTGGTCTTAGGCGTCCATAAGTGGTTTGGTGTAAACTTGTGGGATGGCACCAATTAAATCTTTAGGCGCTACGCCATGGATGGAATTGATATTGTTGCTGTTGGTCCATTGTGGTGATGATGCCTCGGGTGTTGGGATGCCTGGAGGGGTGTGAGAATGGTGCCCTCTAGATGCCTAGGGTATGTGATTGAGCCCCGGAGGTCCTTGCGATGCCAAGTGGGGTGCGAGATGCTTGGAGGTGTAACGTGACACGCTTCGGATGCTCGGGACTGAAATAAGAAACTAGAGGTCCTCGTGATGCCGGGTGGGACGCTAGATGCTTGGAGGGGTGCAACACGGGTGTTGACACATGATTTTTAGTCAATACATCATTAAAAGAGATGAGTCCAAATCAATTTTGAGAGATTTGCTCGAATGCATTTTAATTTGGTCGATTTGACGTGTTCAAAGATTAGAAAGCCCAGCTAAGGTGGTTCAACTTACATAATTCAACTTGGCTCATGCTAGACTAGAGTGCAATTGAAGTAATTGAGCTTCAATTTGCCCGGTTGAGATTCAATTAAAGATGTTAGTCTAGCTTGTGGCCTCGCTTCAATTGAAATCAATGAATTTGAATATTTTGTGCACAATTAGTCAACTTGAGATAGCTCAATTGCATCTCATTTAAACCAAATCATATAGAAATATTTGATTTCATTTAAATTGGGCAAGACCAGAAAAAATAGAACAAAATTTGGACAAAAAGTCAACCCGGTCAATCTGGCGTTGACCTGTGTTGACCAGATTTGACCTGCGTTGACCGGCATTGACCGGTGCATTTCTCCGGCCATCTTTTAGCTGGAAACCAGCATTTGCTGGTCCACTCCATGACAATGTATCCACGCCCTTTAATTTTTAAAATTCCAATTTTGTTACAGATTTTTCGAAATTCGCAAATCGACCCCGCATGTTATGAAAATTTGAAAAAAAAAATAGAGAGAAGACCCCAATTAGTTCACAATTGATCATCGTCATTCATCAAGAATGCATCATGGCCATTGAAATAGACATGTGCTCAAGTAGGGGTGCTCTCAACATATTTAACAAACCAATTAGCTAGGAATATCCAACCCTAACCCTTGAATTAATCCAAGAGCTAAGATTTGATCTTGGCCAAGACTACATAACCAACTTTCCCTCCAAATTTTAGGGGCCTCATTTTCAGATCTACTTTCTCTGACTAAGGAACTCTCTCCCTCTCTAAAATCCTCTCTGGGAATCTCTCCACATGGAGATGAATTAGAGGAAAGGCTCGCTCGAGTTATTCTCTCTCGGGGAGACAACAGCTTCACGCATTTTTTCTGTTCGATTATTCTTTGATCCCATCAACAAAAAGCGAAGAAGAAAATTCTCCACTACCTCTCTCTCTTCAAGGATGTTACGGGTGGACTTCTGCAAGTCTGTGCAGAAATTATCCACTCAAGGCTTCTTCGTGGATTTAGTCCACTCATTCCTTCAACGGAGGCAACAGATTTCGTTTTTATCGAAGGGAACAATCGAGATTTTCACGAGTTCCGTTGCACAATCCAAGGAGATTATCCAGAACTGAAATCGGAACAAGCTAAGGTTCTAGATTTGGCTAAGTCTTCTCAGTCTCTACTCGTATATTTGTTGTGCTTGGACTCTGATTACATCAGATTTTGTTGACATCGATCTCTTCGATTTCGTTGATTTTGTTGAAGATGAAGTTGACAAAAGGCTTGTAGATTGCAACTATAAAGAAGTGGTGACAATCATCAAGTTTAAAGCTGAGGCGTCCGTTGATGAGTCTCGCAATCAGTATTTTCAGCAAAGTCCAGCGGCTACAATGCACCGATGTGTTCATCTTCGAGTGTCGATCTAGAAAAAGGATTAGAGAAGAGTGATCATAATCTGCAAAAGTCATAAATTAGAGCTTGAAGATCGGTGCTGAACAGCTCTTATACCAGAATCTGACTCGGCGTTCCTCACGTTCCGTGGTCCTCAAAGCAAAATCAGAGCTAAGCGCTCCATTACCTTTTTCTGTTGTGATTACAGAACAAAATAGATTTCGACTCTTCACTGATTTCATTTTTTTTTGTTAAATAGCGGCTTCATCGTTGCTGAATGAGGACATCTCCGAAGGCATGCTCTTCGCTGGTTCAATCGAGGTAAGCGAGACGGAACTCCTTTTAATAGCGTCTGATAAGGCGAGAGCTTCTTGTGTCGAAATACATTATCAACAACAAAGGTTCGGGGCCAGTATGCATTGCAAATCTGATTAGAATCAATTGTTGAAAGATCTAGAGTTGATTATATTTTGATGTTTTGGTTCTATGATTTTTGAACTTGGATGATCATTGTTCTGCAATTTCGGATCCACCTCTTTGTGCATATGCCTGGGAACGAGCTAGTAGATGTGCTTTTTTGTGCTCAATGCCTTGGTGAGAGTAAAAAATGACATGATTAGCTTTCCAATGAGCTATAGCACGTCCCAATCCGATATCGTTTGCTATATGAAATCTGCTTCAAAAGTCAGGAAATGATTCTTGAAAACCAACATGTTATAGTTCACTGTTATGAATCGATCTCTGTTTCTGCTATTTTTGTACTGATTTTTATGTTGAGTTTTGGAACAACTTTTCTTCATGAAACTTGCTCGTAGAAGTTTTGTGCATGTCCTGTATTTTTTTTTTTCAAAATTTTTAGACATGATTAGCAAGGTCAAAATTGCTTAGATCTTGACATAGGTCAATCTATCCTGCATTAGTCTGAGATTTGTTTTGGTGAAATTGAATTTATAAATGCACTTATTTGGTCTCAAATCCTTCATGAAATTTGAAACATATGATATATATATTCAATTGATGTATGCTTTGCAAGGTTTTTACTTTGGCAATGTGAATCAATTGCTTACATTAGAGTAAAAGGTACTGCAGCAACATGTGTTGGACATATAGTATGATTTGTTTTGCGATTTTTGCGATTTTTGCCATGATTCATATGATCTTAATTGAGTTTTGATCTCTTAACAAGAAATCTTCATCACTATATGCTCTGTATGTGAGATTTTTGGTAGGATTTATGCATATCTTGAGGATGGCTGAAATCATGTTTGTTCTGTAAATTTAGTGCTGAAATGAAACCTTGTCATATGTGCACATTCCCATATTTATTTGAGTCATCTAGGGATCAGATCTTATGACCATGCCTTCTTGATGATTGAACCGTATGTTGTAAGGTTTACATACATGTTTAGGCCATGTTATTTGAGTTTCATCTGGCACATCAAATTGTCTCACAAAAAGTGTTCATCACATTTAGAATTCCCAAGCATATCATTATGAATCGTGAATCATCTCATAATTTCATTTAAATTGTATGACATTTTGCATGCCGGCTTAGGATTAGATGACTATCCAAACTTATTGTCGCATCCAATCCTAAGTCCAGTGTGATTTCTTCTTGTCATTTGGTCATTCTTTGAGTGATTTGAAGGTTTTCAAATGAATTCTTATGTTTTGTTTTCTTAATTACCGATGCGCGCATTTTTAGAGATTTCAATTTTAGGATACCAAATCGACCTAGTTTGAATTTGAGCTCTTCTAGGAAGATGTAGGAAACACTAAGAGGTTTCTAATGCCACTAATTGCAAGCTAATCGCTCATCGTTTGGGTTATTTTCCATTTTTTTCAAAGTTAGATTACAATCTGAATAAAGGATCAAATTCGGACCCCTGTTTGGACATACCTTTGATATTTTTGTTCCATTTTTTATATTTAAAATCTGAACTTGGCCTCTCAATGACACTTGTTTTTCATCATGTTGGCTTTTTTTCATCATGTTGGCTATCTTGTGTATAAATTTGATGATTTTTAAACATGTTTTGATAGGACAAATCTCGTGACATTAGCTGAATGTCATGTTGTTTTGACAAATTTCTGATGTGCTGTTGCTTGTTGTCTGATTTTTGTAAATTCATGTATAGCTCGTTTAAGAAAACTTTCTTCACGAATTTTTTTTTTTATCATGTCATGCATATTAGGAAATTTTTCCATAGCTAGATTGTCAATGGGTGTTACTCAATTTTGCTATCCTTGCACGTTTGTTCTGAAATTTCCTGATATAAACATGATTGTGATTGTTTAGCTACACCTTTTAGGTTAGTTTGTGCATGAAATTAGGACATGCTATCTTCATGAAAATTGTTTTAAATGCTTTGATCTTTATTGTTAAACAACCGACTTTTTTCAAATTGCATCTTTCAAAAATGTTTTGGTACATGTGATGTTTCTCAAAAACGATTCCTAAAAAGGTTATTCTCCAAAACTTGATTTGACTTAAGGAAAAATCATGGTTTGTAACATATTCAAAATGCTTGCGACGCTTGTGACTTCTAATGTGAGGCCCGGGCTAGCCTTAGCAATTGAATGTGTTCCATAGCATAGATATTCCTTAATCCTAAATATTTTCAAACATTTAAAAAATCCTGTTTTGACAATGTGAAAGTCATTGTTTGAATTGTATTCAAAATGCCTGTGATGCTTGTGACTTTTAATGCGAGGCTCAGGCTAGCCTTGGCAATTGAATGCCTTTCATAGTTGAGACATCACCTTGTCCCAAAATTTTTAATGAATGATTTTGAGATATGTTTTGTTTGAAATATCATAGTACCCTTTATACATATCATCCCATCATGTATTAGAAATTGCTTGTGTTTGTGATCGGTGCATGCCCTTGGTAATAAGTGACCCGCCGACGGTTCATTTTCTTGCTTGATTGAATGAGAAACAAGGTTCAAAAGACCTACATGCATGTTTAAATTTTTTGCAATGCATGTGATTTTTAGATGAATGATAGGATCGATGCATGATATCGAGGGAAAACCCTAGGATCATATAGATCGCTTGATTAGGAGACTTAATAGGATTATTGGCCATGCGAGAATACAATTGGTCAACAATTGCTATAAGTCAAAGAAAAAAGAAGAAGGATTGGGTAGGTGTCTTAAATGGGACCTTCGCATGAAAGACAAAGGCCGACCCCAAGGCCCCAAAACTTGACTTTCACATTGCACTTCTTTTAAATGATTGATCACAATATGATGTCTTGTTTTTGGTTGTTTTGATGTGTATACTTGTTTCTTTCTATTGTGTGTACCTAGTTATAAGTTTCTTAGGTTAGGATTAGATTATAAACCTGAAGATGGAGAAAGTGTGAAGATGGTGGAGGTCGATGTCCATTTTGACCATTATCATGTACTATTCATTTTCCTAACATATGTCTCGGGTTTCATTTGTTATATAAAACCCGACGAGTTGCGAGCTCTCTCTCTTTCTCTCATCCTTTTCAATTATGTTTCTCTTTTATATTTTTTTAGGATTGCATGATAGATTTATTGCTTTCCTTGATTGTTTACTTACTGTCTTACAATTTCAATTCCATTGATTGTTTTCTTTTCTTGTTTTTCTAGAAATAGAATAGAATGAAAATGCCCAACCATGCATGATCACTTAGTTTAGGACAAATGATCGCGAAAATGTAAAAAGAAACACATGGACATGTTAGGAAAACACAACATACTATTTAGGTATGGAAAAGATTGCTAATAGAAATATTAGTGTAACCCAAATCCTTAAACTTAGATATTTGGTTGCGTAGAAATCGAGGGAACACTCCCGACCCTCGATTGGGTTTTCTGGCTGACCCCCAAAATGAGGCTAGTGGCGACTCTCATCTCATTTTTAGGTTGTCATAAACAACAAGACCGTACAAATAACCCATCGCCGGGGATATGAGTTTCGATGAAACTCACGATGGTTTAGCATACTCGACATGGGAGTAACCCAAAGGATGAAGTGATGCCATCCTTATGGGGAAACCTGACGAGAGGGCTACCATGGTAAAGGTACCCTCAAAACTAATATCCACACCCGACCCCTTTTTCTAAGGTATGTTGCTTGTATGGGTATGGATCGCGACACTCCGCTATCACTCGGGGTACGAGCTTGGGAGAGCTTGCGATCTCGTGGAGGGAACTCATGAGAGGCTAGATCCAAGAGGTGAGGTGATGACGTCTTTTGGAACGCAAGCCATGAGAGAACTCTCGTGATCAAGTACCCCTAAACCTAACATTTCCCCCTTTTCTCTCCTCGCGATGATGAGCGATCCGAGGGTGACGAGATCGGGTCGCGACAACGGGTCCCTTTTGAAGATGGCGGTAGTTAGAACCAAAGTCTATTCGATTACTGAATTTTCTTGAATGTCTATTTACTCTCTAGTGTGTTATTTTGTGAAATTCCTTCAGAGTCATGGTAACTCGAGTTGTGTCGATTTTCCCCACATTGCATGTTTAGGGCCTCGTCAAATGAGTAGTGGTAGACTTATGTAATATGGTCTAACAAGCTTTCATATGCTAAGTGGTTGTTCTCACCCCTTGTGGGATTATTACATTTGAGACACGTAGTCATGCCGCTCCAACCCACATCTTACACCGTGCTTTATGACATTCCCACTAACCTCAGGTGGGATTAGGTGGAGCATGTGGACCCTGACTTTCCGGATGTCACATTCATCCATATTACAGTTATCCTGAAAGTGGATGCCGGTCTCCCTATGGGCCCCGTACTGATGGGGTTCATTGTATTGCATGCCTAGGTTAATGGGCGTATAGTGGGGTCATTTTCCACTTCCGGATGATGATGGCGACGATTTGAGTGGGGTTGAGTAGCCGGAGGACCCGGGGAAGGATGGTAGCATTTTTGGACCACAAAGGACATGATTTGAAGATGATTGTGTGAATAGACTGCAGGGGGGTTGGGACAAAAATTTTGGGTTAGCTAGAAAAGGGACTTTTTGACCTTGATGCACCAGCCGGAGTCATATGAAAATATAAATAAATAAAAGTGCCTGGTTTTATATTTTGTGTGTGTCATTTTAAGTTATGATGGGATAGTCGATACATGCTTCCGTAATGAAAAGGATGATAAGGACAAGGAAACGCCGTGGCGACCCTAACGAGTCAATGGTCATCACGGTGCGAGTGGTATTAGAGCTTGGCTCTTTCTGGAGTTATAAGCTGCACTAGTAGAAAAGGAGGTTATGATGATCGCACACGATACTACACTAAGTGCATGTAGTTGATTAAATGTGAATAACAAGTGACCAATTTTCACCCATAAAGTGTTAGTAATGATTGTGAGTTACCCATGCGTGCTAGTAACATGTTTATGTTACTGATATGATCTCAATAACATGTAAACATTAATTTTTCTTCTTAGTCGATTAGTGACACTGGGTCACTAATTGTTCATGTGGTAATTACTCAATAAGTTGCAGGAAAGCATGGTACGAACATGCAGTTCTCCTCCATCAAGGTTTGAAGCCATTGCTTTAAGGGCAGAACCTTGGATGGAAGACATCCTACAAATGTTGGCCAACATAGGAAATCTAATGGAAAGACAAGCCTAATAAGAATCAAAAGCGGAATGTCGTACTCAAGGGCTAGTGGAACAATTTTTTAAATTGAAGCCACTCAAGTTTATTGGAATGGGAAGTCCTGAAGAGGTGGAACAATGGATCGATGGGATAGAAAGGATCTTCCTGCTGTTGAAATGCGACGACACCAAGAAGATAACCTTGGTAGAGTACCAATTGGAGGGTAATGCCAAATATTGGTGGAGGGCTTCTAGAGATACAATCTTTCCACTTGGTACCACCATAACATGGGATGAATTTGTCAGGGCTTTCAATAGCAAGTATTTTTTTGACTGTGGCAGGGATAAGAAAATAACAAAATTTGTTCAACTGGAACAAAAGACCTGACGGTAGACCAATATGAAGCAAATTTTTTTGAATTGTCCAGGTATGTAGAGGAAAGAGTTAAGATATTTCTTAAAGGCTTGAGAATAGACATTAGGAGGCAACTGGTGCATTTGAATATAAGAGATTATAATGAAATCTATGAACGGGCCCAACTTCTGGAACAATAGGTGATAAGGGAGCAATTGGAAAGCAATGAACGAATGGAGTTTAGATGGCAAATGGCAATAAGTGATACCCTATGGGGGTAAGAGACCCTATCCAACCCGAGAGGTACCTTGGGCTTCGAAGAAGAAAAGGAATTTCAGAAATTTTAGGAAGACCAAGAGTGGTCACGCAGCAGGTAAGATGCCATATCAAAATAATTCTTGTCAAAAGTGTGGTAGACAACATGGGCCGGGACCTTGCCTAGATCACTAGAGGTGTTTTGGGTGTGGAAAGAAAGGTCACTTTAGGAGGGACTGTCCACAAGAAGGTCATAGCTAAGTGTTGATCCGGCGCGACAGATGCAACAACGTGCAGGCGGACCACCTCCACAAGGAAATCCACAGAGGTTGCCAGCACCAGGACGGGTGTATGCAGTCACCCAGGAGGAAGTGGAAGCTTTTGAAAACGTTATCTCATGTACGATTTCTTTGAATGACAAGAAGGCATATGCATTATTTGACACGGGTGCTACACATTCTTTTGTGTTTGAAAGATATAGACAACTGGGTGAAATAAAAACCAAATCTCTTAATATGCCTCTTTGTCTTTCTACACCGTTGAAAGATGTGGTATTGTCTACATTAGTATGTGAGAGATGTAAGATATCTATAGGTGGACAAGATCAAGAAATAGACCTAGTGGTGATGGTCATGTATGACTTCGACGTCATCATAGGAATGGATTGGCTCCATAAACAATGGGCTAGGATGGATTGTTATAGAAAGGTGATTTAGTTTAACCCACTGAATCAGCCTAGTTTTGAATTTTACGAAGACCAGACAAACCCCTCAATGGCTCTTATTTCGATAATGGAGGCACATGCACTTCTTGACGAAGGGTGTCAAGGATACCTGGTGGTAGTAAAGGACCATATTAAGAAAGAAGCCAAACTCGATGAAATTCAAGTGGTCTAGGAATTTCCAAATGTATTTCTTGAAGAACTACCCGGACTACCATTGGAACGGGAAATCGAGTTCGTAATCGAACTGATGCCTGGAACTAAACCAATATCAAAATCCCCGTATAGAATGGCTTTGACAGAACTAAAAGAGTTGAAAGTATAGCTACAAGAATTACTCTATAGGGGATTCATTAGGCCAAGTGCATCCTCATGGGGTGCACTGGTCCTGTTTGTAAAGCAAAAGGATGGGTCAATGCGCCTTTGCATTGACTATAGGCAATTGAATCAAGTGACAATCAATAATAAATACTTGTTGCCTAGAATTGACGACCCATTTGACCAGTTGCAAGGGAGTTCAGTCTTTTCTAAGATAGACTTAAGGTCAGGATATCATCAATTAAGAATTAAAAAGGAAGACATTCCTAAGATTGCCTTTAGGACTCGTTATGAACATTATGAGTTCTTAGTTATGCCATTTGGATTGACAAACACCCCAGCTGCATTCATGGATCTAATGAATAGGGTATTCAAACCCTACTTGGATCGGTTTGTTATCGTCTTTATTGATGGTATTTTGATATACTCAAAAGGGCTAGAAGAACATGAGCAACACTTGAGAATAATACTGCAAACCCTTAGAGACCATAACTTGTATATCAAATTTAGTATGTGCGAACTCTGGTTGGATCAGGTGATATTCCTAGGCCATGTGGTATCGGGAGAAGGAATCTTGGTGGACCCAGTGAAGGTCGAGATTGTAGTAGATTGGCCAAGACCAACAATGCCAACATAATTACGAAGTTTTTTGGGACTTGCAGGTTATTATAGGTGCTTTATAAAAGGATTCTTGTGACTTGCAGGCGTGTTGACTCAATTAACTAGGGAAAATGTGAAGTTTGAATGGAGTGATGAACGTGAAGTGAGTTTCCAGGAACTCAAGAAAAGATTGACCACAGCTCCAATACTAACTATCCAGGTTGGATTTGGTGGATTCGCAGTATATAGCGATGCTTTCCATAAAGGGTTGGGATGTGTCCTGATGCAGCATGGAAAGGTCACAGCATATGCATCGAGACAATTGAAACTGTCATATCCTAAAATTCGACCTCGTTTCGATAATATGAAATGGTTATTCATCGATGCGCCTATGGTTATTTTACTCGGAATTGATCACTTGCGAGTTAACTAATCTATTAGGTGAGGCCGTTAAGGGATATAAATGTGGCATACTAGAGAATTCGATCAGAAATTGATCACTCAACCATAATAATTGGCAAGGGTCAATATGACACTGTTATAATCGATTAGTGAACGAGTATAGGCTTATTCGATGGAATTTCATAGTCAAATTGCGGGTGATTCCCTATGATTGCGAAATTCGTGTTGAATGGCAGTAACCCGATTTTCTATTGATATTATACTTGGGACACATAATTGAAACCTTGTGATTTTTACGACAACCAAGAGTTGTCTACGAGTCGGAGATGCGCAAACATGGATAAAAAATTATTGACCACAGGTCAAACACGCTAAAATCCCTAAAAGCTACTCGATAGGTTAAGTTGTACTAAAATTGTGTCCGGTCGATTTTAACCATAAAATTGAATTCGGTTTCGGGAATCGGACATTTGAGCGTGTCACGATTCATTTTTAGGATGTCGTCTCATCTTTCTGAGAAATTCTATCGAGGTCGAAATTTTGCGGAAAAATCAATTTCGGACAAATTAAATCAAAGGAAATTCGGATGGCTGAGCAAAAGGGGATTTTCTACCTCCAATTTTGTTTTGTTTATGGAAATTAGGACTATTTTCTAAGTGGTTGGCCCCTTGAAAAATTGGCATGAAGACTTTTGAGGCATCACTTGAGTATTTAGATATTTCATTTGGCTTTCCATTGGTTAAAAGCCTTGACTTTCTTTCTTCCCTCTCTCTCTCCCATTCCTCACTTCCTCTTGCACGCACGGTCACCCCTACTTCAGCTGATCCTTCTTCTTCATTTTCTCCCTCACAACTCCAGCAGCCTCCACCCTTGTTCCCCTTTTCTCCATTTCTCCTCTGCATCATCATGCCAACCTAAGCAACCCATGTTATTTCCTCCCCTCCATCCCATCCCACCATTCACATCCCCCATCGATCATCATCTCTCCTCCAATTTTCTCCATCCACCACTCAGCTGCATGCCCTCATCCACACATCAACGAACGCCTCCACCACCTTAGCTTCCCCTCCGTTGTTGCCGCACCACCAAAGCCAGTAGCCCCCATGCCCAGCACCACCCCGTCCCGATCTCACAGCCACGCCACCATCTACCTCAGCCCCCACAAGTGGCATCGATTAGCAAGGACTAGCAGCTCCACAGAGTCGAACAACCCCAAGCCGAGAGCTTGTAGGGCCATTTCCTTCGCTAGTTGAGCTCTGTTGGAGACACGGTATTCTTCATTGTCGCGTTGCCGTCGCTGTGAACTCGCTGCCATCAAATTCCGGTGAGTTAACTCCCTAATCCTTGATTAGATTGTTAATTGCACTTAGAGGGTTAGATTAGTGTTAATTAGCTTGATTAGATTAGTGTTAAGTTAGATTAGCCTTAAGTTGGATTAGTGTTAATCTAGTTTGGTTAGATTAGCCTTAAGATGGATTAGTGTTAATCTATTTAGTTAGATTAGCACTAATGATGGTGGTTTAGCTTAATCTAGTGAATTTCTCTATAGATCGGTAAACTGGACCCTTGCTATTTGTGATTTTCGTAGGTCAAAATATGCTGTGATTTTGGGTTGCTTCTTTCTTGAAAAATATTCTAAACATCATTATCTATGACATATACGTTACTCGAGATTTTATGGATTTAGAAGAACAAGATTTCAGCTTCGTTTTATGCAAAACAAAACCTCGGTTTATGTTGGAAACAACGACCATTTGGTGTTCAAAGGATTTTTATCAACTCTTAGGGTTCGATTTTTGAAAGAATTTCTTCACTAAATTTTTTCTTCACATATGGTAGTTTAACATAGTCAAATTTCAGATCAAACAGGCAAGTTTTGGATCTCGAACCAAATTGATTTTGGAAAACGTAATTTCTAGACACGGTCACAGTTTTTGTAACAGTTTGGATGATTTATTGCTCTCAATCTAGAAAGATCTTGGTTAAGGTGTCTCACAAAAAATGTTCATTTAAGTGTCATTTATAAATTATTAAAATTTGAGAATTTCTTGAGCTTGTTTGGTTAGGTTTATGGAATTTATTCTGTAGACATGCGAGTGGCCTGGTTTCTGCCGGTAAGGGTTGGTTATGGTTTTGTGGTTATTTTTGGTGCCGTGACTGCTGGATAATGCATATTTGGTGATGTGGTTGATTTGTGACATGCTTAGAACTTATGCATGATAATATGTGAATGGTTGTTCTATGTTGGTGGTTTATTATTATTACAAAAGGTGACCTTATGGACTATTAAATAAAAAGTAAATGAGGTGTCAGGTCCGGATACCAAAACTTATTTGCCCAATAAAACAATGAGATTTTAAACTAGGTGCGTGCAAAGTTTGACTGATTAATATTGAGTATGTGAGCACCTATGAATTTATTTCTAAATGTTCCAAACAAAAAGAAAAAGGGGTTACCAAATATTGTTTCCAAAAAGAGAGGTTGTAAAAGAAAATAGAAAAAAAAATATGGTGTTAAGTTTGGATGCCAAGTTTTATGTGCTCATTAAAACCATGAAGTTTCAAAGTAGATGCATGCAAAGTTTGATTGGTTGATATCAAATACGTGACCCTGTACGAATTTATTTCGGAAGGTTTGAACAAAAAAAAAAAGGTTTTAAGGTTTATTTTTTTGAAAAGAGATTTTGGTGTTCTTGGCTAATGAGGAAGATAACAATGGATGTGATTGATGGTGTGCTCGTGTGATCACCTAAATACCCTGATGCGTATGAATATACGGGGTAATGAACCCATCTTGATGCATATGAATATGCGGGACAATGCATGATTAAGTTCGGATGCCCCATATCAACGAATGCTGGTTGCAGTGAAGGTTGGACCGATACTCCTGTGTGGAATGCCGTCCTGATGCATATGAATACGCGAGATGATGCCGTGCCTGACAGAGTCGGGCATTTATTCTGTAGACGTGCGAGTGGCCCAGTTTCTGCCAGTAAGGGCTGGTTATGGTTTTGTGGTTATTTTTGGTGCTGTGATTGCTGGATAATGCATATTTGGTGATGTGGTTGATTTGTGACATGCTTAGAACTTATTTGTGACAATATGTGAATGGTTGTTCTATGTTGGAGGTTTATTATTATTATAAAAGGTGACCTTATGGACTATTAAATAGAAAGTAAATGAGGTGTCGGGTCCGAACACCAAAAATTATTTGCCCAATAAAACAATGAGATTTTAAACTAGGTGCTTGCAATGTTCGACATATTGATATTGAGTATGTGAACACCGACGAATTTATTTCTAAATGTTCCAAACAAAAAGAAAAAAAATGGGGTTACCAAATATTGTTTCCAAAAAGAGGGGTTGGAAAAGAAAATAGAAAATAAATATGGTGTTAGGTTTGGATGCCAAGTTTTATGTGCTCGTTTAAACCGTGAAGTTTCAAAGTAGATGCGTGCAAAGTTTGACTGGCTGATATAAAAAATGTGACCCCGTACGAATTTATTTCGGAAGGTTTGAACAAAAAAAAGGGTTTCAAGATTTATTTTTTGAAAAGAGATTTTGGTATTCTTGGCTAATGAGGAAGATAACAATGGATGTGATTGATGGTGTGCTCGTGTGATCACCTAAATACCCTGATGTGTATGAATATGCGGGTAATGAACTCGTCTTGATGCGTATGAATATGCGGGATGATGCATGATTAAGTTCGGATGCCCCATATCAACGAATGCTGGTCGCAGTGAAGGGTGGGCCAATGCTCCTATGTGGAATGCCATCCTAATGTGTATGAATACGTGGGATGATGCCGTGCCCAATGGAGTGGGACGACGCCTGATTATGCCGGATGACCGCCGACTCTCGAGTTGGCCGTGACTGATAGGTCGTAATAATTGGAACACGCCTGAATGGTTGTGATAGTTGCGCTTGATTATGAGACAAAATTGTGCGGCACGGTATGGGACGTGTTATAACGATTTGGTCTTATAATCAGAACTCATGTGATTGAAATGATGTGTTCCAATTATTAGACTGCGCTTGCTGCACTGATGATGGTATATATGTTGAGCTAATGTGTAGGAACGCACTGAAGCAAGGTGAGTTTGTTTGTGGTGCCTGTTTAGGCTGCCTTTAGGCAAATTTGCATCCTAATCAGGGTTAAGGGTTTTGACTTGCTAAGATTTTATCTTGCCCCGTCGTGGGCTAACATTTTTCAGGGCCGTAGCGTGGAAATCTACTGAGTGCAGATGTGGTGGGCGCGAGATGCGACACCTTGTGGCTAGCCTTGCCGTTAGTGAAGTTTAGGGTGACCCTGATCCTTGAGGTCTTTTGAGAGGGTCGATAGGAAGTGGCCGCTGAAGGGCTTGTAATTATTAAACTTCCTAGAGACAATAATGATTATATAAGTCGTGGTTTTTATGGGAAAATCACCTCATGTGTTTTACTATCCCTATAAATGTTTATTGGCCGGGTGTTTATTTAATTCGCTTCCGCATGTGTTTAATCGAAAGATAAAAAGAATGGGTCGGCGACACGTTTTGGGACGTCGCAAAATTTTTAAGTTGATCATTGATGGATGTGCGCACGCTCAGGGTTTGGGGCGTGACCGAAACCCTACGGATTGAACTATCTGACTCATGACTTGGAATTGGTGGCAATAATTTTTCGCATTAAAGATATGGAGACATTATCTGTATGGGGAGGAATTTGAAATCTATATAGATCACAAGAGTTTGAAGTACTTATTCTCTCAAAAGGAATTAAACATAAGACAAAGAAGGTGGATGCAACTATTGAAGGATTATGACTGTGAGATACTATACCATCCAGGGAAGGCAAACAAGGTAGTAGATGCTCTCAGTTGTAAGTCAATAGTGGATATGGCAAGTATAAGGGCAACATAATGGGACTTGTTAGAGACGATAGCAAATTCGAAGTTTAAGTTAGAAATAGACCGTCTCACCAGTGTATAAATCACACTGAGAATTGAACCGGAAATTAATCGAAAAATTAGAACACTACAATAGTCTGACCTGGAAATCGTGAAATTTCGAGACGAGGTATCATTAGGGAAAAGACCAGAGTTCCAAGTTTCTGAGGATGGAACAGTGAGATACCAGGGAAGACTTTGTGTCCCCAATAATGAGGAGATAAGAAAGGAAATTCTGTTAGAAGCGCATATGAGTAATTATAGTATTCACCCTGGGAATACAAAAATCTATCGAAACCTACATTAATAGTACTGTGGAATGGTATGAAGGCAGACATTGCTAAGTATGTTTCTTAATGCTTGACCTGCCAACAACTTAAGGCAGAACATCACAAGCCCGCAGGAATGCTAAGACCATTAGACATATTGGAATGGAAGTGGGACCATGTAACAATGGATTTCATGCAATGATTACCAAGGACGTCAAGTGGCCACGACTTTATTTGGGTAGTAGTGGATCATCTGACTAAATCTGCCAATTTCTTAGCAGTGCGTATGGAATATCCGATAGACAAATATGCCGAAATATATGTAAGCCAAGTAGTATGCTTACATGGTGTTCCTGTAACCATCACATCGGATCAAGACTCGAGATTTACCTCAAATTTCTGGCAAAGTCTCCAAACCACATTAGGGACTAAGCTTCAGTTTAGTACTACCTTGCATCCATAGATGTATGGACAGACAAAAAGAGTAATCCAAGTATTAGAAGACATATTGAGAGCCTGCGTGATTGATTTTAAAGGAAATTGGGATGAAAAGTTACATTTAGTGGAATTTGCGTAAAACAATAGTGTTCAACTAAGTATTGAGATGGCTCCCTATGAGGCACTATATGGAAGGATCTGCAGGACTCCTGTCTGCTAGAATGAGGTGAGTGAGAGAAAACTAACAGGACCAAAGTTAGTACAAGCTACTTTGGATACGGTGGAAATCATCAAACATAGACTTAAGACGGCCTAGAGTCAACAAAAGCATTATGCAGATAAGCGTAAAAGATCGTTAGATTTTAACGTGGGAGATCACGTATTTTTAAAAGTGTCACAGATGAAAGGTATATCGCGATTTGGAAAGAAGGGCAAGTTGAGTCCAAGATTTGTTGGACCCTTCGAGATCCTTGAAAGAATAGGGGATTTAACCTATCGATTGGCATTGCCTCCTAAATTGTCAAATCTACATGACGTCTTCCATGTGTCAATGTTAAGGAAGTATCATCTTGACCCTGCTTATGTATTGGATCATGAGGTTATCGAAATAAATGAAAAGAGTGAGATACATGGAGGAATCAATACAGATGCTGCATCGGAAGGAGCAAGTCCTCTATACGAAGGTGATCCCACTAGTTAAAGTTTTGTGGTGACACCACGACGTGGAGGAGGCTACGTGGGAAAGCGAAAGGGAGATGAGGCAAAAGTACCCTCATCTTTTCAATGAGATGTAAGATGCGCTCAATTTTGAGGACAAAATTCTTTAAGGAGGGGAGATTTGTGATACCCGGATTTCGCCGAGCCTCGAGTATGTAACGGTCCATGCCGCATCGACAAGTTTTTCGTTGGACTACATCATTGGTGCCATTCACGGCCATCTGTTCATCACCACCATTACCGTACCGAGACATCACGTTTCGTCACATCCCCGCGATACTACCTCATCATCACGTCTTCAAAGCATTAGGATAGCTCAATCATCACCAAGTCCGTCCCCGCATTTAAACTCTTCTTTAGGGAACGCCATCGACAAGACCAAGGTTCATTCCACGTATCACGTCGCCAAGTTGTCCCTCATGCAGCCTCCGCCGCCCTCATGCATACGTGCACGCAGCGGGCGAAGAACCGAGAAATCCCCCACCTTCAGCACGGTGATTCCACCAACCCATTCGGCGGTCAACAAAAGGGGGCACGGTGGACTCAAGGGTGGCAGCCACGTGCTGCCGTTTTCTCAAGGTGGCAGGAAGAGCCACCGGTCACGGCTACATCTCTCCCACTTTTTTCACGTTGGAGCTGCCACCGAAGGTCTTCAAATGTTGACCCGCGCACTCAACAGGCAGAGAGAGCAAGGAGAGGCCGCTCCTTCTTCTTCTCTCGGCACCTAGCATTCTCTCCATTTGCAGAGGCATCTTCAGCAAACTTAACCCAGAAACTTTCACTGCTCCGCCCGTGCTTCGCCACCAACAACCGACCACCAAACCACCAGCTACATCGCCGTCTCGCCTCAGCTTCACTGCCGACCAAGAGAGCTTGCCCTTTTGCCATTGCTCAGCCTGCATTGCTCGTGGCTCCACCCATAGCTCGCATCGCCATTGCATCGCCTCACCACTAGCCACGCCCACAGCTGGCATTTCGTGGATTTGAGGCAAGTGGCAGTCCTGTTGTTCTATATTGCATGATGCTGCATTACTCGGAGTTCATTTTAGAATTCGAGCATAAATTTGACTCAAATGCCTCGAGTTATTGGGTGTTCGGAGCTGTCCTAGGCTATTTTGAGTTAGATTCGGTGTTGATCCGCCTTATAGTGCATATGACGACCGTCGGCATGGTCTGTACTAGTTTGGGCGTGAAGCCGTGGGTCCTAATGATCGTAGGATGGTTGTACCGGTTTTTGTATAGTCAAATCATTGCTGGTCAGTCCGGTTCCATCATAGCCTAGTTCGGATTTGAGGTCAATTGGCGTGTACTGTAATGTTAGGACGATTCGGTGTTGTTTTACTTCCGAATCCTTAGGTGAGTCGTTGGAATTGAGTGGACTATAGAACAATACAGTTCCGATTAGAATGTTGGCTTTGGTCTTAGGCGTCCATAAGTGGTTCAGTTTAGACTTGTGGGATGGCACCAATAAAATCTTTAGGTGCTGCGCCATGAATGGAATTGATATTGTTACCATTGGTCCATTGTGGCACGATGCCCTGGGTGTTGGGATGCCTAAAGGGGTGTGAGAATGGTGCCCTCTAGATGCCTGGGGAATGTGATTAAGCCCCAGAGATCCTCGCAATGCCAAGTGGGGTGCGAGATGCCTGGAGGTATAACATGACACGTTTTGGATGCCCAAGGACTGAAATAAGAAATCGGAGGTCCTCGTGATGCCAGGTGGGATGTGAGATACCTGGAGGGGTGCAACACAGTTCCCTCTGGAAGATGGCGGTAGTTAGAAAGAAAGTATATTCGATTACTGAATTTTCTTGAATGTCTATTTACTCTCCGGTGTGTTATTTTGTGAAATTCCTTCAGAGTCATGGTAACTCAAGTTGTGTTGATTTTCACCACATTGCATGTTTAGGGCCTCATCGAATGAGCAGTGGTAGACTTATGTAATATGGTCTAACAGGCTTTCATATGCTGAGTGGTTGTACTCACCCCTTGTGGGATTATTACATTTTAGAGATGTAGTCATGCCACTCGAACCCGCGTCTTCCACCATGCTTTACGGCATTCCCACTGACCTCAGGTGGGATTAGGTGGAGCATGTGGACCCCGACTTTCCGGATGTCACATTCATCCGGATTATGGTTATCCTAACAATGGATGCCGGTCTCCCTCCGTGCCCCGTACTGATGGGGTTCATTGTACTGTATGCCCAAGTCAATAGGCGTACAGTGGGGTTGCTTCCACTTTCGGATGATGATGACAATGGTTCGAGTGGGGTTGAGTAGGTGAAGGACCTAGGGAAGGATGATAGCATTTTTGGACAATTAAGATGTGATATGAAGACAACTGTGTGAATAGATTGTGGGGGGTTCGAGGCAAAAATTTTGGGTTGGCTAGAAAATGGTACTTTTTGGCCTTGATGTACCGACCAGAGTCATCTAAAAATATAAATAAATAAAAAAGTGCCTGGTTTTAATATTTCGTGTGCGTTGTTTTAAGTTATGATGGGATAGTCGATACACGCTTCCGCAATGAAAAGGATAATAAGGACAAGGAGACGTCGTGGCAACCCGAATGGGTCAAGGGTCATCATGGACGGGGGCTTGGGGACGGCTGCTGTGACTTACGGTGGTGAGCAACGGCGATTTGGGAGCTCGGTGGTGGAGATGGCAGTTTGACGATGGTGACTTATGGCGAATGGCATTGCTCCAAGCGGTGACTGAGGTGGCATGGTGGTGAGTTAGGGGCGTGGGTGGTGGTGTGGTGGTGGGTGTAGTGGCAACCAGCAAGAGGAAGGAAGGAAGGAAGGAAGAAGAAGAAGAAGAAGAAGGGTTTGGTCGAGAGCGGGGGAGGAAAAGAAGAGAGAGGGAGAGAGGGAGAAAGAGAGAGAAGAAAAAGACAAAAAGAAAAAGAGGGGTTGTGGGGGATGGCATGAGGAAAGAGGGAAATAGAGAGAGAGTGAGAAAGGGGAAAGGGGGATGGATGGTAAAAGGGGGAGGAAACGTGAGGGAGAGGAGAAAGAGGAGAGAGAAAAGAATAAGACAAAAGAGAGGGGGATGTCACATGGGAGGCCAAAATGTGGGGTTAGATTTAAGGTAAGCCGACCACCACCCCGCCGTTGGGTCTGTTGGTCTCTTACTATCGAGCTGCTATTCATCGTAGCCATTCCTCTCATGAATCAAGGCCCAATCGATGGCCGTGGGCTGAGCGTCATGTCGTTGTCAATCTTACCCCTACCACGCATCTCGATGCCATCCTTCGACGTAGTCGTCCCTACAGCCGACTGTCGCTGTCGTCCTCTACATCTCGTTCCTCGCTAGCTCGATGCCTACAGCCCATCTCGTCACTATGCCACATCTCCTAATGCTGTCCCTGTTGAGCTACAACTCACCGTTGGAGTTCTTGGCTGGTCGCTGACTGACGGTGTCTCCCCTAGCGAGCACTAGTGCCGTTCGCCTTAGCCACCCTCATCAGCATTGCTAAGATGCGAGCAAGAAGAGAAGCACCCGTCGGGTCTAAGTCGGGTTGTGCAAAAGCTACAAATCGGTTAGGGTTGGCCCCAAATCGGGTCAGGCATGGGCTAAGATTTCATTGATTTGGGTCGATTGGGCTCACTTGTATATGGGTTGGTCTTGCGCGGGTGGGCTTGCTTTGTTTGTGGGCCTTGAGTGTTTTAAAGAAAAGAGGAGGGGAATCTCCCAAGCTAGGTCCGCACTTCAAGCCCATCTGGGCCAGCCACCGGCGACTCGAGTCGGTCCAACCTAGGGTTGTTTTTTTATAATATTATAATATAATAATAAATATAATATTTTAATAATAATAAATATAAAATTATTTATTTAGAAAATTAGAAAAATCCAAAAATATCTCATGTTTCCCAAAAAGTCCAAAAAAGATTTAGAAAAAGAAAAAAAAGATTTATATTTTCAAAAAAGATAAAAAAATCCGAAAATGCTTTTATGTTTAATAAAAATTTGAAAAAGACCAAAAAAATGTTTTCCCTCTATAAATGCATGGAAAATCTATTGAAAATCCGAAAAGCCTTAGGGTTTAGATAGGATTAGGTATCGAAGATAATTAGTGATTAACTAATGTAATCAAGTTCCCGATGTGACACCCGAACTCTTCGCAGTCGTCACCGGCGCCGTGTTACATCTTTTACCATCTCTATCTCTTGGCTAAATTAAGCCTTGCCGATTACAGGCATTTTTTTTTTTTTTTAAAGCGGTCCCATGCGCGACTCATAGCGGAAGCAAAATTCACATCGCCATCTATCTCCCTTCTAACCCATGATACAAATACACACCAGCTACACATCAGGATTTTATATACGAACATCGACACTTTATTTACATATTCTTTTAAGATGGGACTCCTCCTTTCTCGGGTCGATACAAAACAAGAAAAGCGAGGACTCTACCATGTCCTACCTAAATCTCAAAAAGAAACTATCAACCCTCTACATCAAGCGCACAAGCTCCCATCAAAGGTGTCGATTATCTACATCAAAAAGCTCGGCTCCTACTCGTCGCGCGTGAGTCTCACACCCAACCCGGTGCATCAGGTGGTGGCGGCAGCAGCATCCCTCGCATAGCACCATCTCAACGGACGTGAACAGAAATGAACTCTTGTATGACAGGGCCCCCAGCCAGGCCGATATCATACATAACTAAGCATCGCACTCGAATGTAAGTCAATCCGGGAATAGAGGGACAATCTATCTCCGTACACTCCACCTCAACATCAGACGGTAGACCGTAAAATACCCCACGCAAAACAGCAGGTAGCGGCATAGTGCTAATCTGAAATGTTATCCCCAAAAGTGGTGAGTACAACCACTCAGCAGATAGGGAAATCCAATAACAACTCAGTGCACCATGCATACCATCATACAATGCAGGCATTGCTTACCTTTTTGATGTCAAGCATATTCATGCATCATCATAGCATATATATCATCATCATGGCATCTCATATATCATTATCATCACATCATCATTAACCATGCATCACCATGCATATCTCATCATATCATCATTAGCCATGCATTACCATGCATATCACATCATCATTAGCCATGCATCACCATGCATATCACATTATATCATCATTAGCCATGCATCACCATGCATATCACATCATCATTGGCCATGCATCACCATGCGTATCACATCATATCATCATAGCCATGCATCACCATGCATATCACGTCATCATTAGCCATGTATCACCATGCATATCACATCATCTCATCATAGCCATGCATCACCATGCATATCACATCATAGATCAATTTCCACTTTTACTTATTAATTGATCCCCACATTATCTTTTCTCAAATCATCAAATTCACCATCATCATCATCCCTCCGGGCAGAAACCTCCGACGGGGATCCCAAAGCATTCCAGCCATCTCATGGCCACCGGGCTTCCGGCCCCCACATTCCGGGCATCTCGCATCTCAACTAGCATCACGAGGCATTCCCTTCGGCGAAAACCTCCGACGGGGCTTCCGGCCTTTACCCTTCTAACCGGGGATCTCGCACCCCAATCCTAGCATCGCGAGTCACTCCCTTTGGGCAGAAACCTCCGACAGGGCTTCCGGCCCCCCACATTCCGGGCATCCACGAAACTCCCGGGAATCTCTGGAATTACGCCACCAGCCACCGGACAACATGCTCCACCACAATCTCATTCTCATCCACATTTATCTTTTATCTCAATTTAACATGGAAATTTGGCATGGCATCAAACATATCATACTTGCATCTCAATTCACATGTCATACACATGTCATAGCTTAATCACATAAGCATTTCAATTCACATGTCATGCACATGTCATAGTTTAATCACATAAGCATTTCAATTCACATGTCATGCACATGTCATAGTTTAATCACATAAGCATTTCAATTTAATGCATATACAAAGACTTCATCACACAAGTGCCACACAAATGGAATTGAATCCATGGCCAAATAAAAATCTATTTTATTTTATTATTTCATTATTTTATTATTATTTTATTATATTATTATATTTATTTATTTTCATAAATAAATATTTAATATTTATGATTTTCCCAAAATCATAATATTCAATAATCGTTTATAGGATCACAATTTTTTTATAAAATTCGTGGCCAAGTCGTATTTTTCACAATTTCACAATTTCCTCCAAAAACATCCTAAAATTCTCGGATTTAAACCCACTGCACAGTTTCCGAATAAATTAAATTAAAATATCCATTCGGTCTCCAAAAATTACGAAACTTTACAGGATGATAGAAAACACATTTTCACACCTTTTTTCATTCAGAACTTTAAGCCAAATTCCTTTTAGATTAATTTACATAGCCCTACGAAGCTTCTGGAATCACTACCGTTTCGTCCAGAACACACTTCTCCGTATTTCTTAGATTTCACCCATCAAATCTCTTTCGTTCCTTCTGAAATTTAAGTATGTTATGTAGAAATGTGTCCTTTACAATTTTCATGAAGGGATCTAGGTCAAATACCCAGATTATGTTCACCATTTTAACCCATGAAATCTCGAGTGTCTCGGTACACCTCACCAGAATCAACCATCTCCAAGATCTAACCGATTCACCAAGTTATACTTGTTCTTTTTGCCTCATATTCGAGTATGTTGTAGCTTAAGGTGTTTCATACAACTTTCAAGAAGACAACAAAGTGAGATCTCCAACAGAAATCAACATGCAACCAAGAAATCAACAAAAGGTCAGTGAAGATTTCGTAGATCTAAGTCTCCGTATAACAGAGCTTTTGACCCCACATATCACCATTTTTTTCCATGAAATTCGATTATGTCATACTACAAGATGTTAGCTTCAACTTCCATGAAGACACCGAAGCCAAAATCGCACTCCAAGTGCACATGCAAGCTCGACTAAGATTCTGACTACCACAAACCAAACGAAAACAGTCACATAGCTTGAACACATCCAACCCTTACCTCAGTTTTTCGCCCAAATCACACCTAAAACCGAACATGCAACCAACAAAACAGACATGCAAGAGAAGTTAAGGACCCCACTCGCCTCCAAGATGAACAAACAGCGATGAACGGCGGCGTACGGCGGTCGGACTAGGCGGACGTACGGCGGACGGGCGGCGGCAACTCTCGGCTCCACCTCCTCTCTCTCGGTTCCTCTCTTCCGCTCAAGCTCTCTCTCTCACCCACCTCTCTTTTGGACGGAAATGAAGCAAGCAACCGGCCATTTCTCTCTCTAACCCCTTTTATATCCCCTTAATCTCATGATTACTTGCCTCTCAAAGGGACCAATGCATGAGGACTTGTCTTGCCACTTGTCATTTTATTTTTGAATTGATTTTGGGTTGATGGGCTTTGGAGTTGGGCCATCCGGCCACTCCTCCTTGGGCTGGTCGACAGCCACCTATTGGGCCCTAATGGCCGACTAGCTTGGCCCACCAAGCTTTAGGCTAATGGGCCCAAGGCCCATTTCGAAAATAACCTCTTTTCTCTTTTTTTTTTTGAATTCCTTTTAATTAATATTTCTAAATTCAAATTTCATCTTGGCCAAAACCTTGGGATATTTTAATTATTGAAATTTAAATCATATGGCCAAGCATTAATCTATTAAATTTGAATTTCCACAATCACAAGCATAATTCATCAAATTAAAAGACAAATTGGCTAATGCATAAGCCATAAAATTCTATCACCTAATTAAAGACATTTAACACACCTTAAGGCTTGGCTTTGAATTTCTGGGATGCCACACCCGACCCTAGTTTCTTTAGTTGCATAGGAGCAAATATTTCTCCCAATATTTCTCTTGGGTTTCTAATTGACCAAACTAAAATTGATTAGTGGCAACTCCCTTTTAAAATTAACTTATATGTTAAAAAAAAGAAACTATTAAGTCATGAATTGGTGGGCTTAGGAGAGCCCAGGCTAAGCCTAATAGACCTAGCCGAGCCATTAGCCTCTGCCCGTGCCCACGTGATCGGGCACTGAAAAAGAGGTCACGACAATCAGTTTCCCATTAAATTTTATTATCAAATTTTATGAGTTGGATGACACATGACAACAGGCGAGTGTACCAATTTGTGTTTTTTTTTTTTTTTTTTGTGAAAGCTAACCGAAGTAAATTTATCAAAAATATATCGGTTGAGGCTTTTTGTTGTCAAGAAATTAATTTAATATAAATTTGTCGCAAATATATCAATTTAAGATTTTTTGTAGTGTTAATCTTAAATAAAAAGGTAAAAAACTAACAATTCTTATTTACATTAATACAAACAGCTAAGACTAATTTATCAAATCCATATCCATAACAAAAATCATGGAAAAATTTCCCTTTATGTCTCCTGTTTTCATTTCCAAAATAACGCACTCAAATTGATGAGTGAATGTTGCTAAAAGGGGCAAATAACTAATTACAGTGAAATATGTTTTTTTTTTTTTTTTTTTTTTTTTTAAAGTCCACGTTTCCCCTCCATGCACCAACTTGGAAGCTTCCTCCCACGTTGCCATCTATCAGACTGTCACTACACCAACTGTAAATTTGTCTATATACTTCTTTCCCTTTAAATATTCGTTGCTCTTCTATCCCGCTGGTGTCATTCCACTTAGGGAAAATGTCACAAATGGTCCCTATACTTTTGCCCAATGTGCAATTTCGTCCCTAAACTTTCGATCGGCTCAATTTGGTCCCTGAACTATTGATAAATGTCCAATTTAGTCCCTGAACTTTTGATCGGCTCAATTTGGTCCTTGAACTATTCATAAAAGTTCGATTTAGTCCTTCGTTACTATTTTTCATTTTTTAAAATTTTTTTTGCTTTTTCTCCCTTCTCTCCGCCGGAGCCGGAGGGAAGCTGGCGTCCGGCGAGGGTCGCCCTCGCCGGCATCGGGCGAGGGCCGTCCTCGTCGGACGCAGGCGAGGGCGGCCCTCATCGGTGTCGGGCGAGGGGCTCCCTCGCAGATCCGCGAGGGAGGCCCTCACCCGACGCCGGCGAGGGAGCCCCTCGCCGGGCGCGGTGAGGGCGGCCCTCGCCGGTCTCGGCGAGGACTCCCTCGCAGATCCGGCGAGGGAGCCCCTCGCCCGATGCCGGGTGCTCCCGCCGGCGAGGGCCGTCCTCGCCACGCGGGCGGGGCGGCCCTCGCTCGATGCCGGCGAGGGGAGCTCCCTCGCCGGATCCGTGAGGGAGCACCCGGCGTCGGGCGAGGGGCTCCCTCGCCGGATCTGCGAGGGAGCCCCTCGCCCGACACCGGCGAGGGTCGCCCTCGCTGCGTCGCGAGGACGCCCTCGCCCGACGCCGGACGCCGGCTTCCCTCCCCCGGCTCCGGCGGAGGGAAGGGAGAAAAAGCAAAAAACATTAAAAAACATTAAAAAAATTTTAAAAAAAAGGAAAAACAGTAACGAGGGACTAAATCGGACATTTATGAATAGTTCAAGGACCAAATTGAACCGATCAAAAGTTCAAGGACTAAATTAGACATTTATCAATAGTTCAGGGACCAAATTGAGCCGATCGAAAGTTCAGGGACGAAATTGCACATTAGGCAAAAGTATAAGGACTATTTGTGACATTTTCCCTTCCACTTACGACACCACCATGTGATTCTTACCGTTCTAATCATATGGCAATTCATGTGATTTGAAAGTCGAATCGCGAGATTCACTCTTCTCGTTGACTCATCAAAATTAAACAAATGCATCTTATGATTTTGATGTCACTTGTCAATATTTTTAAATTTTTTCATTGGTTTCGCAAAAAATAAATTATTTTAAAAATATTTTCATAAAATTAATCGTTTATATCACTTGAAGTATTTGGTAGATTTCAACAAAGGAAAAAGTATTCAGATAAAAAATGTTTTCATTACCCACAACAATTTATATCTAAATATCTTCATAAGCAGCAAAAGTATTTTTTGTCCGTTTAGCAATACAACTGATCATATTTTTGGGAATTTTTTTTTCAAACTATTAATTTTTCATGAAACAATCGCACCTTAAAAGTCGCTTTACGAGCATGTTTTTAATTATTCATATTTGTACAGAGTTAAAATACAATTGAGGGCATAAAATAATAGGATATGTGTGAACATGCCAAAGAAGTCTTTTCCAAATTTATCATTATAAAGGCGGTTATGGATCAAGAAATCCTTTTGTGAAATGTATTTTGGTTTATACGGGGTGGAGATAAGCTAGAAAGGAAGAGAAGAATTTTGAAATATATAAATCTACTTTTGTTTGAAAAAAATAAACCTATAAATTTCTTTGAATGTCTTCATATGGTGAAGGTTGAATCAGGCCCATTAGGTGTATTCAGATTTCTCCGATTATTCATACACTGACCATTTCAAGAATTACATTTTGCATGCGTATCTAGTTTTAAATCATTCGTCTATGTTCAAAATACAGCATCAGAGCAATCATCCACTAGCGTAGTGCCTATGATGGCTACTCAAGTTAAAAAAGAGATGTGATGTTCAAACATGAGATAATTATTGAAAAAGTTCCAAATTTATTGTATAGTGGTCAATTCATTCCTAAACGTTTCAATTTTGCCAATCTAATTATTAACATTTTAAAGATTCGCTAATTTAGTCTTAAATATTTCGATTGTATCGATTTATTTATCAGAATATTGTGTTGATTTAGTCATAAACCTTTCGAAATTTAGTCAAGTTAGTCCAAAACCTATTATTTGAATACTTGGCCGAAAGGGTTATATCAAGAAACGGTTGAAATGTTTATGACTAAATTGGCTAAATTAAAAGGCTTATGACCGAATTAGCTACCATACAACAATTTAGGACTTTTTGGACAATTTGCCCATTTAGAAATAAATGAAATTCAACATCAAACAAAAGTTGTTACGTCTTGCAAATTAGTTTGGTGAATAGGCCTATGTGTCAGCATTGTCCTTGATTTAAGATTCGTTGTGTCCCTCGTGCCTCGCTAGCTCAAGTATCAGTCTCCTTGCAGCCATTGAATGAAAAAAATAAAAACAAAGCACCAGCCGATGAGAAAATATTGCATCCACCCAATGTATAGCATGGTCTCTTTCGCTAGCTCAGGCCTCATTCTGGTGTTTATTGTTGAAGTAGTCAAGTTTCAATTTTTACATGGCTTCGATGATGTAATAGTGGAGTCCTAATCAATAGGAAGCAGCTTGTTTTTAGGAATTTGTTTATGCATATGTTCTAGTTAGTGAGGCATATTGGTTTGTTTTTGTTGTTGCTATTCTGTAGCTATTTTCTTGCTAAATGGTTTGGATGTTCAGCCTATTTAATAGGCTTATGATATGATTAATAAAGTAACGAGGTTACAATAGCAATTCTCTTCAATGTCTTCTTCTTTGAGCCTATTTGATTAAATTTCATCAGTGGTATCAGAGCCACAGTAGGGGAGAAAAATAAGTGTTCAAAAGGAGAGTCTTGAGTGATCAAACAGAAGAGTTGCAGAGGTTCTTCTTTGCAACAACAGAGAACTTTGTACAACCTACTATACCTCACTTTGATGGTCATTATGACCATTGAAGTATGTTGGTGGAGAATTTCCTCCAGTTTAATGAGTATTGGGATGTTGTAACTTCTGGTATTGTTGAACTAGAGGAAGAAGTTCAGTTAACAATAGCACAACGAACAACTCTGGAAGCAGCAAAATTAAAGGATCTCAAAGCCAAAAATTGTCTATTTCAGGCTACTAACAAATCCATCTTGAAGACAATTCTCTGCAAGGACACCTCTAGGCATATAAGGGATTCCATGGACAAGAAATATCACGGTTCGACAAGGGCAAAAAAGGCAACAACCCCAAATGCTTCATGGGCAGTTTGAATTGCTAAGAATGAAATCAAGAGAAACTATCATAGATTTCTTTTCCTAGACAATGGCGATTGTCAATAAGATGTGAATCCATAGAGATAAGACAGAAGATGTCACAATAGTTGAGAAGATTCTTCGATCCTTGACACCAAAGTTAAACTTTATTGTTTGTTCTATTCAAGAAGCCAAGGACATTGAAGAACTCTCAATTGATGAGTTGCAAGGATCATTGTTAGTTCATGAACAAAATTTCCTATAGCAAGAACTAGAAGGGAAGGTATTGAGCGCCTCAACTACAAATCACTTTTCGTCAGCAATAAGAACACATAGTGGCAAAAGCAAAGGAAAGGGAACCAATGATCATTGCGATTTCGATAAAAAATCAGGAAAAGTACCAAAACAATCCTAAACCTTTTGTATTGGTACCAAGTCAGTCATAAACTTTTCAATTGGACAAATTTAGTCTTAAACCTTTTCGTATTGGTACAAATTTAGTCCATCTGGCTAATTTAAGACATAAATTATTGATATGGCTGGCGGTGGTCTTATGTAGTATCAAGTGCACAAATTCTATAATTATATATATATATATATATATATATTTTAGAATTTTTAAATTATTTTTTCCTTTTTCTTTTTTCTTTCTTTTTTTTTCTTTTCTCCTTAGCCCTTGGCCAATGAGGTTGCTAGTCGGCCGACCATCGCCGGCCATAGGCTGGTTGGGGCGAGGCCCCACGCCCTCGCCAGCCACTAGCGAGGGGCCGCACCTCGCCGGCCACAAGCAAGGGCGTTAGCCTGCCCAGATCAAGCAAGGGCCGAAACCCTCACTCTTGGCCAACAAGGGCCTCTGCACCCTTGTCGGCCATAGGCGAGGTGCGGCAGCCCTCGCTCGTGGCGGGCGAGGGTGCAGCGGCCCTCACTTGTGGTGGGCGAGGGCATGACACCCTTGCCCTCACCACGAATGAGGGCCACCGTGCCCTCGCCTCGTGGCCGATGAGGGTGCGACAGCCCTCACCTGCCACGAGTGAGGGCCTCCATGCCCTCGCCTATGGCCGACGTGGGTGCGAGAGGCCCTTGTTGGCCAATGGACGAGGGCCAACGCCCTCGCTTGTGGTCGGCGAGGGTGCGGTGGCCTTGGCTAGTGGTCGGCGAGGGTGCGGGGCCCCTGCCCCGACCAGCCTATGGCCGGCGATGGTCGGCCGGTTGGCTACCTCGCCGGCCAAGGGCTAAAGAGAAAAGAATAAAAAAAAAAAAAAAAAAAAAAAGGAAAAAATATAAAAAATAATTTTAAAAATATAAAAAATTATAAAATTTGTCCACGTGATGCCACTTAAGACTACCAATGGCCACATCAGCAATTTTTGGCTTAAATTAGCCGGATGGACTAAAATGGCACCAATATGAAAATATTTAGAACGAAATTTGTCAAATTGAAAAGTTTAGGACTGTCTTTGTACTTTTCCCTAAAAAATCTGATGGCTATTTTTCTCGTGATTCTCAAGGTAGAGGATGAGGACATCGAGGTCGACATTCAACCAATTTCAGACCAAAGTTAGTAGACAAATCCAAACTGGAGTGCTTTAGATGCCATAGGTATGGGCATTACAAATCTGAATGTCGAGCCAATTTAATTACACAAAGTATGGGAATGACTAACTTTGTAGTAGAAAAGGATGAAGTAGAAACTCTCCTATTGGTGTGTCACAAAAAGGAGAAAACTTCTTCAAACTTGTGGTATCTCAACATTGGCTACGGCAACCACATGTGTGGAGCAACCTCATGTGTGGAGACAAGAAAGCATTCTTTGCACTAGATGAATTGTTCCACACCACAGTAAAATTTGGAGATGACTTTACTGTGTTTGTCATGGGGAAAATGATGGTTGCAATCGTTCCTAAAGGGACTTCAGTACATACCATCAAAGAAGTGTTTTGTGTTCTAGAATTAAAGACCAACCTACTAAGTGTTAGTCAATTACAAGAGAAGTGCTATGAAATTACACTCAATGGAGGTATTTGCAGAATCCATGATGCGAAGTTGGGTCTGATTGCTCAAGTTACAATGACTGCCAATCGTATGTTCCCACTACATCTTCATAGCACTTCTCACTCATGCTTCGTTGCAAGATTAAAATGAGATGCTTTGGTATGGCATTTTAGATATGGACATCTTAGCTTTGGTGGATTGTTGACATTACATCATAAGAAGATGGTGGAGGGACTTCCCCTAATCATTGCTTTGTTTGCAATATGTGAAGACTATGTTGTTAGCAAACAACACTGTGCTCAATTTCCACTAGGAAAAGCATGGAGAGCAACGAAATCGTTGGCGCTGGTCCCTTTAGATTTTTGCAGGCCAATATCTCTAGTTTCCAATGGAGGTAAATGGTATATCATCACCGTCATTGATTATTACAGCCGGAAGATTTGGGTTTATATTTTATAGGAAAAATTTGAAGCTTTTGAAGCATTCAAGATCTTCAAAACACTTGCTGAAAAAAACAATGGAAATTGAATAAAATTCTTTCGCATAGATCATCGTGGCGAATACAACTCAGGAGCATTTGCAAATTTTTGTATGAAGCATGGTATTGGGAGAAAACTCCTTGCTGCTTATTCACCACAATAGAATGGCATCTGCTAACAGAAGAACCACACCATTTTGAATACGGTGCAAAGTCTATTGACGGCAAGTGGATTTTCAAAGAGCTTCTGGCCCAAAGCAGTTAGTTGGAGTATTCATCTTTTGAATAGAAGCCCCACTCTTGCTATTCTAAATATGAACCTGAAGAAGCCTAGAGTGGATAAAGATTGTCAGTAGATTACTTTAGAATTTCTGGGTGTATAGCCTATGCCCATGTTCCAGAGCAGAAGAGAAAAAAGCTAGATGACAAGGGAGTCAAATGCGTTTTTCTTGATTTTAGTGATCAATCAAAAGCCTACAAGCTTTATGATCCTATAACCAAGAAAATCATCATCGGTTGTGATGTGATCTTTGATGAAGAACAATTCTGGCCGTGGAGTGAGAAATGTGCTGAAGGACAAATTCCGATGAATTTTAAGGATGATGGAAAGCCCACAACCAGCCGAACCATCACAAAATGTTCACAAAGTCAAAATGCAACTGTAGAGATTGGAGAATGGACATAATTTGAAGAATGACCACATCGGGTTCGAAGAAAACCTGCTTGGACGAGTGACTATGAAGTAATAGGGGTTGACCAATGTAAAGATACACTTACCTATTTTCCTTTGTTTTTAGATTGTGATCCTACAACCAATGATGAAGCTGTACATAATGAAAATTGGAGAATTGCTATGGATGTAGAAATCACAGTCATTGAGGAGAATAATACTTGGGAATTGATAGATCTTCTAGGAGGACACAAACCAATTGGGGTCAAGTGAGTGTTCAAGACAAAGTTGAAAAGAGATGGTGAAGTTGATAAGTACAAGGTGCGCTTGGTCGCAAAAGGTTACAAGCAAGAATTTGGAATGGATTACAAAGAGGTGTTTGCTCCCGTGGCAAAACTTGATAAATCAAATTAAGGATTGCATTAGCAACCCATAATTCATGGCCTATCGTCTCGTTGGATTTGAAGTCATCATTCTTGCATGGTGACCTTTAAGAAAAGATATTTGCTTATCAACTTTCTAGTTATATGAGGCTTGGTGGTGAACATAAAGTTTATAGATTGAAAAAGGCACTATATGGGTTAAAACAAACTCCTTGAGCTTGGTATATTTGCATTGATACCTATTTTTTGAAGGAAGAATTTAGGAAATATCCATATGAGCATACATTATTTATTAAAGTTGATGATGGTGGAAAATTGCTTCTAGTATGTTTGTATGTGGATTATTTTATCTTCACATGGAACACATTTAAGAAGTTTTTGATGGATGAATTTGAGATGATTGATCCTGGATCGATGCATTATTTTCTGGGCATAGAAGTAATTCAATCTCCAGCTGGAATCGTTATTTCCCAAAAGAGATATGTTCAAGAGATATTACACAGATTTCAAGTGAAGAATTGCAACTCTGTGACCACACCAATTGAGGTTGGATTGAAGCTGCTGAAAGATTTTTTTTAGAAAAAAGGAGAATAGCACACTTTGCAAGAAAATTGTTGGAAGTCTAATGTATGTAACAGCAACAAGGGCAGATATCATACATATTGTGAGCTTTGTAAGCAGGTACATAAAACGCCCGGCTGCAAAGAGAATTCTCCACTACTTGCAAGGGATTGCAACTTTTGGGCCTTTTACAAAAAAAGGAGAAAAAAATCAGATTTTCTTGGCCTCACTAACAACGATTTTGCTGGAGATATGAATGATCCAAAAAGCACTTCTGGCTATGTATTTATGCTTGGTACAGGGATTGTCTCATGGTCTTCAAAGAAGTAGCTAGTTGTTAATCTATCAATAACTGAAGCTAAGTTTGTAGCTGTCACCCCAAGTGCTTTTCAAGCTATTTGGTTAAGGAAGATTCTTGGAGAACTTCAATTTAAACAATAAGAAGCAATAACAATCTATTGTGACAACAACTCGGCCATTTGAAAGTATTTAAACAATAAGAAGCAACAATAAAGAATGTAGTTCTACATGGGAGAAGCAAACATATAGATGTGAAGCATCATTTCTTGAGGGATCTCACAAAAGATAAAGTGATAGATCTTGTTTTCTACGGGAGTGAAGATCAACTTGCCGATTTATTCACCAAACCTCTCAAATTGTTTACATTTCAAAAGCTGAGAAAGCTTCTTGGTGTTTGTTCATTGGATGATCCAAAATTAAGGGGTTTTTCCTTTTTTTTATTCCTTTAAACGGATTGTCTACAACATAAGTTTAAGGGAGGGTGTTGAAGTAGTCAAGTTTCGTCTTCTACTTGTCTTCAATAATGTAATAGTGGAGTCCTAGTCAATAGGAAGTAGCTTGTTTTTAGAAGTTTGTTTCTGCACATGTTCTAGTTAGTGAGGTATGTTAGTAGGTCTTTGTTGTTGCTATTCCGTAGTAATTTTCTTGCTAAGTGGTTTGCACGTTCTGCCTATTTAATAGGCATATGATCTGATGAATAAAGTAACGAGTTACAACAGCAATTATCTTGAGTGCCTTCTTCTTTGAGTCTATTTGATTAAATTTCATCAATGCTACATCTCACGAGCATATTATCTCCTCGAGAGAACTAAATCTTGGTAAGCGAAGGCAAAGCTATGACTGGCAATGAGAGATAGTCCGGCGGCAAGAGAGTTCCGACGAGTTAGCAACCTTCGACGCGTCAGGACTGCAGACGAGGGCGGCTAGTCATTGTGTTCGCTACTCAAGAACGATGCTGATGTTTGTCAGATGGGGAAAAACTAATGGGGTGGAAGATCTATGTCAGTATATCCGACAATACACATGGTGCATTAGGTGGACGGACTGCCGTGGCCTTGCCACTCGACACCACGTGCTGGCAGAAAAAAGTGTCGTTTCCCCTTTTTTGCCCTTTGCTCTGCAAGCGCTGGCGTTCGCTCGCGCAGTATATAACGAATTCTCCTGCTCAAGTGACGAAATTCAAACTCCAGCAGTACAGCCGCCTCTCTTCTTCGCTTGCTGCTTCAGCCATGAATCTGTTGAAAGGTACGATTTCGCTTCTCGCCTGCAACATCACAACGTTCGACTTCTCTCCTGCAATCACTGATTCCTTCTGGGTTCTTTTATTGCACGAATTATTTCCTTTTCTTCTTTTCTTTTTTCGAGAAGAGGGGGTTGTTGGGGTTTCATGAATCATGTATAGGTAAAATTAACAAAAGAATGCAGCGGAAACTAATATATATTTTATACATGATTCTCCGAAGGCATTGTTCGTGCATTTTAATCAAAAATCTGAAAATAAAAGGGATTTAAACGAATTATCTTTCGAAGCGCGCTTTAAAAACGAATCGGTTCGGATGTTCTTCAGTTCAAGTCCCACAAGCGTCGGACCTCTAGTTCAGACACACCAACAATGGACGTTGAACGGAAGAGAGAACTTTCGGATAATCACTACTTTGATTGTGCTAGCAATCTAATGAAGCAATTCTCCGTATCCTTTATGTATTTAGCCATGGCCCGAATGAAAGAGAATTGTTTTCTTTCTCGTGTCTCAAAGACACAAGAACACGCACACGAACACACACTGTTTTTCTTTCTTTTTCAGCAACCCCTCGTATGTCTCTAAAAACACAAAACGCACGCCCACAGAAACTCTCTCTACGTTGCAACCTTTTTGCAGCCTTTCTTTTTAAAATTTATACACGAATCCGCAATGGTTGCCGATCGTGGGATCAGCAACCATTGCTGATCCTCATTCTCATGCACGATCGAGCACGATCGTGCATGAACGGAACGGTCAGCAACCGCTGACCGTTTATGCACGATTCTGTGCATGATGGTCAGCGGTTGCTGACCATCCATGCACGAATTCGTGCGTGCATGTGCACGTATTCGTGTGAAATGGTCAGCAAAAATTGCTGACCATTTCCACTTTAATCAATCAATCAATCAATTAATTAATTAATAATTAATCAATTTCCTTAAAAATAAAAAGAACATAATCTTTATATGTGCATTTGGAATACATTAATATGTATTCACTTTGGGCATGCGTGTGCATCATATGCACATAGGCTCGTGACTATAATAAAATTAAATTAAATCTCATTTAATTTAATTTTGAATTGACTCAATTCGATTGCAGTAATTGCAAACACATTTGCAACAACATTTCTCTCTTGTTCCACGTTATCCTAATTGTTTATGGTGTGTGAGTTCATCACTAAGCTGGTAGTAAGACTTGTACTAACACATTAGTACTCCCAAAAGAATTAATTGTACCGATTAATCTTTAGGTCCTACAAGCCATGATTGATATCTAGCAATATGTCATGGCTACCCAGATAGTATGAATGCTTTAAGAACATAATGAACCTGTCAGTTTTGGCTACAGTGTAATTCAATCCCTGTCCTGATCAAACAAAGACCATGTAATATTTGTCAAGTCACTAATTCGATCATATGCACAAATCTAATTGACATGCATTTTATTTGAGACATAAAAAAATTTATTCTCAGTTACAACCCCGGCCGAGGATTTCAATGCAGTGTCATAATTAGATCGCATAGGACATTATTATTATACCTTGCATATAACAAGGAGATAGTAACTATATTGCGCACACGTGCAACTTCGTATATGAACGAACTATGACCATCAGTTATAAAAACATATCAACGACCCGGCATTATGTGCACCCGTGAACCATAGTTGTTCAATACACAAGTTAACACTATGCCTCAGGTCTAAGGATTATTTACACAAGACCAAAGCATGAACAATTAGACATTGACCATGCTAAAAGCTTCCATGTCGCTAATCATTCCATATGCATCATGTTCAGTGAACTTGTCTAATACAAACACTTGTGTTCTAACTCAGGCATCATAATACCCATGTGACTCATCATTCCCTTAAGTATCCAATACTTAATGTCAAAGTTAAGAACACACTGGTCTCAACAGCATTATTAATATCCACTCAATAATCCATCGACCGGGAACGATTTATAGATTCAGTCTAACTATGAACCCGTCACATATATTCTTGACGTCTCAAGAATAGGTCTAGTTTCAACTGATCTTATGGAATCATTTATAAATATAAAATAATTGGACAAATGAATGAATACGTCATTGTCATTAATTAAATAATAATAATAAAAGTACAACTAAAATCCATAATATGTAACTATTACATAGTAGCTTTAGGGCATACATCCAACAGGGGTTCGCTGGGAGAAAATATTTGGTGGTCTAGGACCACGAGGTCAGTGTGGTCTCCGACCACTTAGGAAGCAACATGTGGAGGTGTGGGGGCGGCTCGCAAACAAAAAAATTTATGCACAAAGATAATTTCATTTCTCTCTCACTAGCTTGCACACACTAGCCCCCTAAGCTCACTCTCTCTCCTACTCTGCAAGCATTTATTTCTTTGTCTCATATTCTCTTTCCTCTTCGTGCTTTCGTTGTCTAAAGAAGAAGAATGAAGAGCAAACCTCTTTCCTCTCTACCGAACGCTCTCAAAAATTGAATCTCTTTCTTCTCTCTTAGATTTGACTATTTCGCGCTTGTTGCTGCTTCGGCATTCCCCTGCCGTCATCGACAAAGCACATTAAGACTGCCCCTCGCGTGCTCGAAAGGGAGTGAGGCAGAGGTAGAGGGACCGGTGACCGCTCTCAACAGAGCTTCGGGTTCTCAAAGTTCTTCGAGAGCAAGTAACAGCTTGATATAATTCCTGACAAAGAGAACACGAATGAAAACAATGCAGAATCACCATAAGTCAGTAGTTTCTGTTGGAGAAATCTTTCTAGAATATTTTGAAGCGACAAAACATTTCTATCAGTCTAGTCTGGATATTTACAGACCGTCTGTTTAAAATCTGAAGACTTTCTGATCACCAGACTCAAGACTCAAGACTCAAGACTCAAAACTCAAAACTCAAGACTCAAGACTCAAAACTATTCTCATTGACAGTCTTTCTAATCCAGTGTCGAAGGAAATCCGGAGCCGAATTATATGGTTGAGGATTCAATCCTATCCTCTGGAGAAGATCTTCTGGTTAGATAAATATAACGGATTCTTTTATTCGTACCTAGATCGATTAAAGATCCGGTGGTCGACGAAATATTCTTGGAAGGTTCTATTCTTGGAAACCAAGATCCTGATTGTATGGGCGAACAAGATTGATGGGCTATCGTCAGGTTCCTTTAATAGCTCGAATGATCTTCTTAATTGATTCAGTCCAACGGGTAGATTGGAGGAATTCCTTTGGTAAGTGCCAACGGTATGATGGCATAAAGGAGTATAAAAAGGAAGATGTTTCAGTTGCTTTAGTGCGTGATTGATAGAGAAATTCCAGAGTCTGAAGCACCTTGATTATTAGTCGATACATTTTGAGCGAAATTGTATACACAGAGAGTGTCTATACTTGGTGATACCTTGAGCGAGTGTGGTAGATCATCTACACCTAGAAATCAAGGAAGATCAACGCTGTAACATCTCTTTGTTCATAGTGGAATCCAGCCAATAGGCTGTCAGTGCAGAAGAGTGGACGTAGGCTTGAATCAAGCCGAACCACTATAAACCGCGTGTTCAATTCTCTCTTTCCTTTACTCAGTCTTACGTTGATTATTAATTGTCGCAAATCCTTCAACTGTCTAAGTATTGTGCAATCATTAAGAAAAATCTTTTATATACCTATTCCCCCCCTCTAGATACTTGTACTAGCTATCTCAATTAGTATCAGAGCTCATGTTCTTACTTTATTTGAAGTGTTTTTACTTCACAGTAAAAGATCCATGGCTAGTATGCTGGCACCGGGGCTGGTTGAAGGGCAAAGCAATACCAGACCACCTTACTTTGATGGAAAGGATTACAACATCTGGAAGAATAAGATGAAAGCTTTCCTACGATCAAAGGATCCTCTGGAATGGGACGTTGTTGAAAGAGGAATTACTCTTACAGCTGCATCAGCCTCTGAGAGAGGGAAATAAACTGTTGAGATCAGCGGAATGACTCAGGAAGAGATAATCAAGAGACAAGCACTCGATGCAAAAGCAATTTATTCTTTATATTGTGCTTTGTCACCAACTGAATATAACATAATATCTTCTTGTGTTACAGCAAAAGAAGTTTGGGACAGACTACACATCACCTATGAAGGAACATATCAAGTGAAGGAAACCAGAATTAACATTCTCCTCGGTCAATATGAAGCCTTCAAAATGAAACCAGGAGAATCTATAACTGACATGTTTAGCCGTTTTACAGATATTGTCAATGGCCTTGAGAATCAAGGACAAAATATTTCTGATCCCATGAAGGTAAACAAGCTACTGCGTGGACTCTCGAAAGATTGGAATCACATAAAAACTTCAATAAGAGAGACGCAAAGAATTATGCCACTATCTGTCGACGAGCTGATTGGAACTCTTCAGTCTTATGAAGTGGAACAAATTAATGAAGACGAAGATCCAAAAGATAAGAAATCCATTGCATTAAAATCAAATGATGATTCTGAAGATGATCTGGACGATGAGGAGCTTGCTCTTATGATAAGAAGATTCAGAAAGCTGAATAGAAAAGGAAGAAGGTTCAACTCAAAAAGGCAAAGTGTTCAGAGACAGCAAACCAAGTCTGTTGATGATGAGGAACCAAACAAAGATGTAGTCTGCTTTGAATGTAAGAAAAAAGGACACATCAGACCCAACTGTCCTCTTCTGAAGAAGAAGAGAGGAAAAACTGAAAAGTCTCGAAAAGCTCTCAAAGCCGAAACCTGGAGCGATACAGAGTGTGAAGAAAGTGATGATGAATATGCCAACCTGTGTCTGATGGCACAATCAGACTCAGACTCAGATTCTGGATCAGACTCAGACAATGAATTCGAGGTAAGTGATTTTAAAATTCCTGTCAAAGTCTCTAAATACATTGATGAACTGTGTTTTAGTCTTAAGACTTCTCTCAAAAGAATTTCCGAACTTAAAAAGGAAAACTCAGCTCTAAATCAAAAGGAAAACGTTTTAGAAGAAAGAGTGAAAATTTTAGACTCAAATGTTTTTACTCTTAAAGAAAATGAAGATAATCTTTTGAAAGAAAATGCTTCTTTAAAAACTGACTTATCAAATATTTCAAAGAAATTTTCGATTGGATCCGAAAAACTTGAAAAAGTTCCTTCAGTTCAAAGACCTTACTTCAATAAGTCTTGTCTAGGTATGACAGCAGAAACAATTCCCTTGATTGATTTTCCTAAAGTAAAACAAAGAATTAAGAAAAGACTGTCGAGAGAGGCTTACAAAAATCATTTCAAGAAAGTTTTTGTAAAGTCTGTAGGTTGAAATGCTCTAAGGTGTTCAAAGTGTAACAGTCAGGATCGCTTTGAAAAAGAGTGTCCTATGGTTTGGAAGCCTGTTAAGAAAGTATTGCCTAATAATGTTTATTCTATTAACACCAAAGGACCCAAGAAAATTTGGGTACCAAAGAAAGCTTGAGACTCTCTTTTAAATGCAGGTCTCCGTCAAGAAAAAAAGGTAAAGTGGTATCTTGACAGCGGATGTTCAAGACACATGACAGGAGACTCAAATTGCTTCATAAAACTTGTTCAAGTAAATGGTGGAAATGTTTCATTTGGAGGAAACGACAAAGGAAGCATTGTGGGATTTGGAACTGTGAAATTGGAAATCTCACAATAAGCAATGTTTCTCTAGTGGAAGGACTCAACTATAACCTTCTCAGCATTAGCCAATTGTGTGATACTGGTTTCAAGACCTCCTTTCAAGAAGGAATATGTTCTGGAATTAGTAAAGACTCTACTCAATCTTTCATAGGTCGAAGACATGGAAATATCTACCTCTTAGATGTAAAACCAAATGAATCGCAATGCCTAATCTCAATTCAAGATGAAGCAAGCTTATGGCACAGAAAGCTTGGTCATGTCAACATGAAATAATTAGCCAAAATCTCATCAAAGCAGCTTGTTCGAGGTCTACCCAAATTGCCATACCAAAAGTCCGATCCATGCACTCCATGTATTCTGTGAAAGTAGGTAAGAAATTCATTTAAGCCAATAAATCATGTCTCTACTAATCATGTACTACAGTTGCTGCATATGGATCTCTTCGGACCAACCAGAACCCAGTAGTATTGAGGTAAGAAATATTGCCTAGTAATTGTGGACGATTATTCTCGCTTTACTTGGGTATATTTCCTTGCAAGTAAGTCAGAAACCTTCTCGTATTTTGAAAAATTTGCTAAAAAGATTCAAAATGAAAAATTGTGTGCTATCTCAAGTATAAGAACAGATCATGGAAGTGAATTTGAAAATCAAGATTTTACAAAATTTTGTGATAAATCTGGTTTTAATCATGTGTTTTCTTCTCCATATACTCTAGAGCAAAATGGAGTTGTGGAAAGAAAGAATAGATCTCTTCAAGAAATGGCTAGAACTCTTTTAATTGAAAGTAAAATTTCTTCATGATTTTGGGCTGAAGCTGTGTCAACAGCATGCTATATCATTAATAGAGTCTTCTTAAGACCTATTCTAGAGAAAACCCCTTATGAGTTATGCAAAGGTAAGAAGCCTATTGTTTTATACTTTCATTTGTTCGGTTGCAAATGCTTTATATTGAAAAATGCAAAAAATCGAGTTGGTAAATTTGAAGAAAGATCAGATGAAGGCATCTTCCTTGGATACTCTACGTCAAGCAAAGCCTATAGAGTCTATAACAAGAAAAGCCAGTCGGTGGAGGAATCAATGAATGTCAAATTCCAAGACTCTACGCAAGATGAATCCAGTCAGACTCATCATGAAGAATTTGAACCTGCTCCAGACCCTCCAAAGCTTACAACTCAAGAAGCATCTCAGACTCTAGAAGACCAGCATCAAGCTGTTCGTGAAGATTCAAATAAAGAAAGAGATCATCAAACAGACAAATTAACCAGTAACTGGAAGCATAAGTCCAGTCATCCCAAAGATCTCATTATCGGCGAAATCAATGAAGGAATTCGCACCAGATCTAAAAGGCGTGAAGAGTCTAGTGCTGTGACTCTCATTTATGAAATTGAACCAAAAAGCATAGAAGCTTTATCTAATGAAAGCTGGATCGAAGTCATGCAAGAAGAGCTCAGACAGTTTAACATTAATGATGTCTGGGAATTGACATCTAAACCAAAAGGCAAAACTGTTATTGGAGCCAAATGGGTGTTCAGGAACAAGATGAATGAGAAAGGAAAAGTCGTACGAAACAAAGCAAGACTCGTGGCCAAGGGATATACGCAAGAAGAAGGAATGACTATGACGAGACTTACGCACCAGTAGCAAGGTTAGAAGCTATTCGTCTATTGCTTGCGTTTGCCTGTTATAAAAATTTCAGGTTATTCCAGATGGATGTCAAAAGTGCCTTCCTAAATGGATTTATCCATGAGGAAGTTTACGTGGAACAACCTCCAGGGTTTGAAGACCCGAAGAAACCAGACTCAGTCTTCAGACTGAAAAAGGCCCTGTATGGTTTAAAACAAGCACCTCGAGCTTGGTACGGTAGACTAAGTAAGATTCTAATACAGAATGGTTTTGTCAAAGGTAAAGTAGATACCACCTTATTTATCAAAAAGGAAAACAAAAATTTTTTACTTGTTCAAATATATGTAGATGATATTATTTTTGGATCCCCTAATGAAAGTCTATGCAAGAAATTATCAAAGTCTATGCAGGATGAGTTTGAAATGAGTATGATGGGAGAGTTAACATTCTTTCTCGGACTCCAAGTGAAACAAATGGAGGAAGGAACTTTCATTCATCAAGAAAAGTATGCAAATGATCTTGTCAAAAGGTTTGGACTAGAAAAGTGCAAAAAGACCGACATACCAATATCATGTTCTCTGAAGATAGACAAAGATGAAGAAGGGAAGAAAACAGATGAAAAGCTGTACAGGAGCATGATCGGTTAACTTCTTTATCTTACCGCTTCTAGACCTGATATTTTGTTGAGTGTTTGCATCTGTGCTAGGTTTCAATCAGATCCTAGAGAATCCCATCTCAGTGCTGCGAAACGTATTATCAAATACGTTGCCTCATCTTCAAGCATCGGTCTTTGGTATCCCAAGAAGGGAGACTTTAATCTTCTAAGATACTCAGACGCAGATCTGGCCGGTTGCAGAGTCGATAGAAAGAGCATTTCGGGAACTTGCCAATTGCTTGGAAATATGATAGTGTCTTGGTTTTCAAGGAAACAAAGCATTATGGCTCTCTCAACAACAGAAGCTGAGTATGTAGCACTTGGAAGCTACTATTCACAAATTCTATGGATAAAACAACAGCTACAAGACTTTGGAATTGAAGACTCGTGCACAGAGATCAGATGTGACAACACCAGCGCAATCAATCTTACTAAAAATCCAATCATTCATTCAAGAGCGAAGCATATAGAGATTCGACATCACTTCATTAGAGATCATATTTAAAATGGAGAAATCTCGATTCAATTTGTTAATTCAAAAAGTCAACTGGCGGATATATTCACAAAGCCTTTGGAGAAAAATCAATTCGATTTTATCCATTCTAGACTCAACATTTTGAAGCTTGAAGAAGTTAAATCTAGAGACTCACCAACCCTCAGACTCTAATTTCTCAGACTCTAAATCCTCAGACTCAGACATTCATGGATATAGACTATAAGTTGCTATTTTATCTAAACTCGAAAGGGTACGATCTTTCGTTATTTTATAGTCTCCGTGAAAAACGAAATCTCGTCTTTTCAAAAGGATTAATTTTGGCAGTTAATGATTTTAAAAAAGAGACGTTCGTACACTTTCCTTGTGCTGATTGAACTTCCTTTTTCAGAACCGAGTTATATATACAGTTTTCTTTTTCACCCAATCTTCAAAACCCTAAAAGGCATTCTACTCCCAATCCGGTTTCTACTTCGTGTTCATCTTCGAGAAAGTTATCATCTTTTCTTGGGAAAGCAAGTAAAGGAATCTTTCAGCGACAAGAAATGATGTCTTTTTCGAGGAAGTCTTCAAGAATCGCGAACAGGGGACCATAGAGGATGAAGGAGGGACCTACCCATTTTGATCTCACCGAGGAAGAAGAATTATCAAGTCAGCAACATAGTCCAATTCACTCTCGACCACGTCACTCAACGCCATCTACCCCACAAGGTGCGGGTCAACATCCGGAGGAAGACATAATCGAGGAGGCAGACCCTGTAAGAGTCCAAAAACCCTCATATATCTATAAGCTCTATCATACATTGAAAAGCACTGGTACTCCGTTGAACTATATAGATGAATTCCTTAAAGAGAAGAATTATGGGAATGAGTATATCTTTCTGCGAAAAATGGAGGATTTGGGAATTGCTCCCAAAGGAAGGGCTAATGAAGCACTTGCGAACATTCCAAGTGACCCTCGTGTAGGAGGATTGAATCCCACTGATGGGAATGATGATGATAAAATGTTCAGTGATTTTCAACCTAGAATGGGTGTTGCTGCGAAGGTGAAGGGAAAGAGAATGGAGTTTTTAAATCAAAGGAACAGGAGAATTTGTTCTTCAGACTGCTGAAACGAGGGGTGATAAACCCTAGGAGTGTTGATTTCGATTTCTTGGATGCCGTTAATGTGAACTTAAGGGAGAAGTTCAATCTGCTTCAACTTGAGCAATTTTGCACCGATACCACGTAGACGGTTATGCGCAATTGACAGCATACTTCTATTCGAATCTCAACTTTTAGATGCGAATAGAATATCATTCAAAGTGTTCGAGACCGGGACTATGTGGTAGACGTGGACATGTTGGCGGACATAATTGGAGTTGAACGAGGATGTTATCAACCAATCAAAGTCTCAGTTGCTCGTGCCTCATTGGAACTTGTCAAAGATAGAGATGCAGAGGGAAGAATCATCTATTCAAGGATGCGTGCCATCAATATCGTGTTGCACAAAATTGTGATAAATTGCATCAGGCCCAAGTCTACATCAAAGACTGATATGTCTAATTCCGAGGCAAAATTAATGTATGCAATCAACTCAGGGAAGAAGTTCTCTCTCCCTCACACTATTGTCTTTCACATGTACAGAGCAATGTCGAAGGACAAGGGACAATTGCCTTACCCAGGTCTGGTGACCAAGATCTTTAGACACATGAATATTGAACCACCACATACACTTTGTGTTCGACCGTGCGATAAGATGGTGGTAGGTTTGAAGATGTTGACGAAGATGCGTCTAAAAGAACTTTCCAAGGCAATGGAGAAATTCAGAGTGAAGACTCCAGTACCATTTGCTTCAAAGAGAAAAGGGAAGGAGGCCATTGGTGCCCCATCCAAAAAGAAGAGAACTCTCATCTTGGAGGATGAAGATGAGGAGAAAGATCTCACAATCACTACCTTGATAAGGACCAGACGTTCTGTAACTCAATCGACAGAACATCAGAAGAAACAGAGAGAAGAAGAGAAGCAAGCAAAGGACAGAGAAGAAGAAGAGCAGCGAGAAAAAGAGAAAGAAGTTGAAGAAGAAGGAGAAGAAGAGAAAGAAAAGTCTGCAACTGAATCTGGAGAGAAGGGGAATCAAGATACAAAAGAGCATGATCATCACTCTTCCCCTTTTGATGTCCTAGAGACAGGGGGAGTTGGCGAGCAAGAAAGGTCCACACCTCATGCTACCAATAGTGAAGGTCTAAAACAATCTCCAGCAGAACCAGAAGAGTTTCAGGTTTCTCAATTGCCTGAAGAAGGACACGATACGTCGACACCAAATCTGCAAGATTATACAGAAGCTTCATCGTCTGCATTCACTCCACCCGAGAAAGCAAATGCAAGTACTTAGACGGACAATCCAGCAGATTTTCGTCGTATTCTTGATGTTCTTCTGGAAATGCGGGGCCAAATTTATGCTCTGGACTGTGAGATTCAAACCATAAAGAATGCTGGACAAGCATCTTCGGTTACCCTGGAGGACAAAATGAAAGACCTCGCTCTACAACTTCAAGCCAATGCCAAAGGAGAGGAGGTAGCTCAACTAAGGGAAGACTTGAAGAGGCTAGAAGGCATAGTCCAGTCCATGGGAGATTTCCAGATCATGCGCATTCCCAAGTAGACCTGACTCCTTTCTCACATTTTTTAATGATGACAAAAAGGGGGAGAAGCAATTTGAACCAACCAACTTTAAACTTTGACATTAAATTTTTTTTTGTGGTTATGTTTTTTTTTGAGTATGACTTGAGTGAACTTGGGTGTGAACATGAATTTGACTGAATTGGCTGTGGATTTTGATGCTTGACTGTTTGCATTTATATCAAGTGTTGTTATATGGTATTACTCATGAAAGACTAACCAATTTTCTATGGATGCAGACTCTGGTTGTTTTATTAATCTTTATGAGATAGCCATATTGCTTGAGAAATGTTTTTGCAGGTCAAAGTTGTTCAAATCTACAGAAAGTTTTGTCACCATCAAAAATGGGGAGATTGTTGGAGAAATCTTTCTAGAATATTTTGAAGCCGACAAAACGTTTCTATCGATCTAGTCTGGATATTTGCAGACCGTCTGTTTAAAGTCTGAAGACTTTTTGATCACCAGACTCAAGACTCAAGATTCAAAACTCAAGACTCCAGACTCAAGACTCAAAACTAATCTCATTGACAGTCTTTCTAATCCAGTGTCGAAGGAAATCCAGAGCCGAAGTATATGGTTGAGGATTCAATCCTATCCTCTAGAGAAGATCTTCTGGTTGGATAAATATAATGGATTCTTTTATTCGTATCTAGATCGATTGAAGATCCGGTGGTCGACGAAATATTCTTGGAAGGTTCTATTCTTGGAAACCAAGATCCTGATTGTATGGGCGAACAGAATTGATGGGCTATCGTCAGGTTCCTTTAATAGCTCGAATGATCTTCTTAATTGATTCCGTCCAACGGGTAGATTGGAGGAATTCCTTTGGTAAGTGCCAACGGTATGATGGCATAAAGGAGTATAAAAATGAAGACATTCTAGTTGTTTTAGTGCGTGATCGATAGAGAAATTCCAGAGTCTGAAGCACCTTAATTATTAGTCGATACATTTTGAGCGAAATTGTATACACAGAGAGTGTCTATACTTGGTGATACCTTGAGCGAGTGTGGTAGATCATCTACACCGAGAAATCAAGGAAAATCAACGCTGTAACATCTCTTTGTTCATAGTGGAATCCAGCCAATAGGCTGTCGGTGCGAGAAGAGAGTGGACGTAGGCTTGAATCAAGCCGAACCACTATAAACCGCGTGTTCAATTCTCTCTTTCCCTTACTCAGTCTTACGTTGATTATTAATTGTCGCAAATCCTTCAACTGTCTAAGTATTGTGCAATCATTAAGAAAAATCTTTTATATACCTATTCACCCCCCCTCTAGGTACTCGTACTAGCTATATCAGTTTCTCCGACCCATTTAGAGTTTTTGGAGGTTTGAAATATTTGAAAATGAAATCCCCGAGAGCTTCAAAAGGAGATGGAACATTCAAGAAGCATTCTGCCTCCAGATAAGTTTAGAACGAATGCGCTGTGAAAAGTTTCTTATTCTTGCGCTCCCCCTTTCTCTTCTGCTGTCAAAATAGATGCTAAAGCATAATTCTTTTTCTTTTTTTTCTATGGTTGGACAAACGGCTGCAAAAGAGAGATAGAGTATCGATACAGACGAACAATCTGTGGATCTAGTTTCGTCTGGTACACAAGACACCAATACACCATTTCACTTGGAATCTCTTATGTGAGATTAACTAATGACTATTCATTTGACATCGCTGAGAATAAAAGTGTAGTTAGTGTGTGGCGAGAAAGGAGAAGAAGGCCAGAACCAAAGGAAGAAACCGCCATTGGAGCACCACACGGCTCAGAACTTTTCGATTCCCCATTATCAAACACAACCATCTAATAAAATCTCCCCTAGAAGCTTACATAGAAACATGCGCTAACAAGAATAGATTTAGCACGATTTAAAAACGAAGAGAAAAAGAAAAAAAAAAAGGCTATGTCAAATGTTTGCCAAACCATTTTCTATAGACAACCAAATCATCGCCTACAATCCCGTCCCCTACACAACACCGACCCCCTTCTTGGCCTTCTTCACTAGCAGCTTCACGCTCTTCGGCTTCTTCACCGGTTTCTTCTTAACCTTCGTGGTGGCAACCTTCTTCACAACTTTCTTCCTGGGCATCACCTTTGCAGAAGTCTTCACTGCTTTTGCCGCAGGCTTCAACTTCAGCTTCTAGGCTTCACACCCACCGTAGCTTTCGGCTTCACAATTGCTTAACAACTTTCTCCTTGGGAGCCGCCGCCTTCGGTTACAGTGGATCTCAAATTTTGACCCTTAACTATCACCATTTGTAAACGTCAGCTAACCATTCTTGAGCAGTAAAATTGCACAAGAACTGACAGTGGGAATCGGCGATGGACAGCGAAAGAAGCCAAACGAGTTGCCTTGCCAATACTCCAAACTTCTCTTTTCTAAAAGAAATGCCTCTTCTTCAATGCCCTTTCCCAAGCTCATCCCCAAGCTTGTACTTGCTCTTGAAGAACTTCGAGAACCCTCCTCTGCTTCACTCCTTTTTGGGCGCGCGATATGTGCTTCGTCGGCTACGGCGAGGGAATGGTTGCTTGAAATACGTCAGAGAAGCAACAAGCGTGGAGTAGCCAAATTTGAGAGGAAGAAACAGATTCAAATTTTGAAAGTCTTTGCTGGAGAGGAAAGAGGTTTTTTTACCTCTTCCTCGGAGAGGCAACGAAGGAAAGAGAATATGAGAGAAATAATTGTGTGCAGAGCACGAGAGAGAGAGAGAGAGAGAGAGAGAGAGAGAGAGAGAGAGAGAGAGAGAGAGAGAGAGAGAGAGAGAGGAGAGAGAGAGAGAGAGTAGGGGCTGTGTGTACAGGCTAGTGAGAGAGAAATGATTATTTTTGTGCATGAATTCGTTTGCTTGCGAGCCGGCCCCATTCCTCCACGTGTTGCTTCCTAAGTGGTCGGAGACCACGCAGACTTGGCAGTCCGATACATTTCATTGAGTCGTAGTGAACAATTATTCAAAGAATGGGTTCACTTTCCAATGTTTAGCATTCTCATCTTTTGTAGGTAGAAGCATGTGAAGCAATGATGACCAAAGCCTATGCTCCTTTGATATCATTTGAGATTTTATGGAATTACCGTCAATTATTATAAAAGTTTAAGTTATTATATGAGGAAGTGATTTAATATTTATTTATTCTATCGTTCCTATCAATTGACTAATATCCTCTTTGTATGTTGACATACCACCACATGCGGAAGCAAAGACGAGCAAATCCACTGCTTTTCCGACGTCGACGATGTCTTGTGCTATTCCTTGTTCTACTCCTCTTGACAAGTATAGTGTTACAATATTTAATTTAAGTGGTTAAGTTTATAGGAGTAGGATGCATCCTACTCTTCGATCATAGCAAGTAAGGGATTATGATTTTGAGATAACGACTGAGCATAAGGAAATTCCTATCCTTTTGACAATATCGTGAATTCATATTGTCCACCATTTCCATGAAATCACCAAGCTCTAAGTAGGAACAAACTGTGCATGGACACCTTTCTATCACAAACAAATTGCATGAGGTGAGATTCTAGTTTCTGCTATCATACTAAGAAGTTGTGGCTTTATCTACATTACCTTCTTTTTTTGGGTCGGCTATCCTGGGAACTTGTTCATGAACGTGTTGCGCCATCGGAGTATGTCTCTTGTATTTAATTAAAATGAGAGGAGACTATAAGTGATAAATGATACTTCTTTGGTGGACACCATCAAGAAACTCCAAAGAGCAGGATTATTGACATATTATTTTTTTCATTGGGATGTGAAACAGGGTTCGTGTTGCATACTGATTGTCGGATCCACAATGAATCTGAATCAATCATAAAATTGATACCCAAGGCATATATCGATCGCGCTCCTGCATCCAGTGCCTTCATCGGAGAGGACCTGGTGTGAGAAATCCAGCCGAGCAACTTCATAGATGTGGACAGTGAAAAGTACGACCTCAATGGAAAGAATCAAAACATGCAGATAAAGATCCATTTCGTTGCTGCTGACGTACCTACAAACGATGGCAAAGTTCATCCGAAACAGCAGGACGATGCTGCATGTTCCGAGGGTGTTGAAGGAGTAACAGAGGAACTGGTCTTTTTCCACTATGAGCTGAATCGCAAGAGTAAAATACGCCTTACTTTTGGGAAATGAGGGAAGGTCGTGGAGGTCAACGACAAGTTCCTCATCGAAGAGAACACAAAGGCTATGCAGCAGAATGAGAAATGAAACGACATATCTTGGGCTGTGGCACCCCCGATTTGCTTGGGGTCGCCACAGGTGATCTCTCTTTAAGTACTCGATCTCATATAACTTCACAGATTGATACCCTTTGACTAAAGATATATATATATATATATATATATATATATATATTTTGAAAATGGTCCCAACATAGCTTATTAGCGGAAGCATAAACAAGTCTCACCATCCCTTACTCCAATAACCATAATGCAATACACACCAACTATGCACCAGAAGAAAAGATAAAGCCGATTCACTCTTATTTATATTTTCATGATGGACATCAAGGTCGATACAACAAAAAAGCTAAGATTTTTAACTATACTTGGCTACTACTCAAAAGAGGACTCGACCCTACATTGAACATGTACAAACTTCCATCAACAAGCGTCGGCTATCTCCAAAAAGTGTCAGCTCCCAACAACTATACGCGCCATCACACCAAATCCGGTGCATTAGGCGGTAGCGATGGTAACATCCCTAACATCACTCCATCATGCCAGACATGGATAGATAAAAACTCCTGGATAATCGGGCCATCAGCTCGACCCACATCGTACATCACCAGGACACGGACTCGAACAAACACTAAACCAAGGGCACCGACACAGATATGCTCAGTACACTCCACATCAACATCAGTAGGTATGTCATAGTAAGTATTGCGTGCAATTGGCAACAAAGACATCTTTCTAATCTGAAATGTTAATCCCCAAAAGGGGTTAGTATAACCACTTAGCAGTAAAGATCCACCAAACTACTCAATGCCTCAAACAGAACAATCAAGAATAATACACATATCATTCATGCATTCAAGCATACCTTACCTTACAGCCATGCCTATTATCATGCAACGTGCATAAATCACCATGCACTCATCATTTAATTGTCATGCATATATCATTATGCAATGTGCATATTCCACCATGCACTCATCATTAAACAGTCATGCATGTATCACCATGCCATATGCACACATCCTCAATCTTTATATTTCAATTAGATCACATCATTTTCTTCCCAGGGACCAATGTTTGCATCCCACAATTTATCGCTCGCATCCCACCTGGCATTGCGAGGAACCTCCGGCACACACCTCCGGGCATCCGGCACACACACTTCGGGCATCTCGTACCCCAACTAGCATCACGAGGTACCCCCCCGGCACACACCTCCTAGGCTTCCAGCACACACACTCCGGGCATCCCAACACTCCCAGGGCATCCGGCACACACCCTCCGGGCATCTAACACACACACTTCGGGCATCCCAACACTCCCGGGGCATCGTCGGCTCACACTTCCGACGGTCTCGTTATTTTCTCAATTTATATTCACACATGTATCTCAATTTCAATATGGCATTCGATGCAATAATATCAAGGGTCTCAACCAAATTTTCATGACATATAATATACGCAGCAAAATCAACCACTCAAAGTATTACATCACATGGATAAATTCATTTATTTTTCAAAGCACATCAATTTTTCGGGTAAATCAGAATGCATTCCTCTAGTTAAAACTCTAGAAAAATTAGTAAATGGTATTAATAAATTCTGAAAACTTGACACATTATAGACAAGACCTAAAGGCAGATATCTCATGAATAACACCATACTAAAAGAATCTCACACAAAACAGTATGGTCAATGCATCACAGTTTCCAAAGCTTCGATATTTCAGCTTGCACAGTTTTGGAAGTAATTTAAATTAAATTCCAAAATGAACTCTAAAAATTCTGAAATTTTGACATGTTATAGAAAATTCCTAAAGGTAAATATATCATGAAGAAATCTAAACCCAAATCGTTCTATATTAATAGATATAGATGATTAATTCCCTCTGTTCTCAGTGTCCTTTTTCCTGATTGTCTTCTTTCAAAGGAAACTCGTTTCACCGACCTACATAAGTTCGTTTCTTGTAAATTTTCAGTATGTTATTTCTTAGAATATTACATACAACTTTCATTAAGGACATATGATCAAATTTAACTGTATGATTTTATAAAAATCCCGAAATCATACTAGGTCGAGGTAGTGTTTTTCCCAGATCCAGTTTCTTCAAAGAACGATGATTTCACCAACCTATTTTTGTTCATTTTCTCTAAATTTTTTATATGTTCTACCTCAAGAAGTACACTAAACCTTTAATTTAGAGGTAAAAGTAATATTTTTACAAGAAAGCTACTTTACAGACCACGAAACCACTAAAGGTCAGCACAACAAATTTCAGATCTAATTTCTCCAAAGAAAAATCATTTCACTGGCCAATACTTGTTCGTTTTGCCTCAAATTTCAGTATGTTGTTCCTCAAGGTGTTCTATACAACTTTCATGAAGAAATCTAAACAAAATTTCAACTAAAAAGTCGCATGCAGCACACAATCTCATGGATGGTCGGACTGGTCTTTCCAGAAACAGCATGCTAGGCCAACAAATCTCTCTCCAAAGCTCCGAAATTTCATCCCATCTACCACAACCAAAATTTACCATCTTCTACACACACAACACAACAATGCAAGGGGTAAGTTTTAGGACTCTACTTGCCTCAAACTTAAGCACAAAACAGCGATGAACAGCGGGCAAAGCGGTGAACGAACGGCGGGAAGCTAGGCGGACGATCGGCGGACGGTCCTCCTCCTTCCTCTCGCATGCACGGCCTCTCCTTTCTATCTTCCTTTCTTCCTTTCCTTTCCTTTCTCTCTTTCTCTCCTCTCTCTCTCGGACAACACTCTCTCTTTCTCTCCCTTTTCCTCGCCTAATCCACCCCCTATTTCCCCCTAATTTCTTCCGTTCAATCATTAGCAATCATTTGATTGCATGCAGCCGCCCAAAGGAGCCAATGGGGGCAGCCACACTTGGCTCAACCTCCTTGCCACTTGGAAACTCACATGCAAGGGTCGATGGCCCTCAATGTTGGGCTGGTCTTGGGCCTTCATGGTCTGGTCAAATAGGGGGGCTGCGTGGGCTGGTTGGACGGTCTTTGGGCCTAAAATCAGCCCACCCTCTCCTATTCCTATTCCATTTAATCCTCATTTAAATAAACACCTAATTTCAACTTATAAGCCCACAAAACTTTATAATTTAAATCAATAAAATTCTACTTATAAAGTGCACCACCAAGAATAAGATTTCTATATCAATTTGCACCTTAATAAAATCCTTGGGTCACTTGTAGACACATCTCCATCCAAACAATTGTCCATTACAATGCTTGGCCTTAAATTAATTGAAATTCATTGATTCAATGGCTAATACAAAATCCAATGGAACTTCCATTACCTAATCATGGTTCATGGTACTCTAGAGGTTGTCATGAGATTTTAGGATGCCACACATATTTCCTTTTTCTTGAGGTAAATTACTTAAAGAAGATTTGAAATGCCCTTTTGTCGGTTTCATTTCTGCTGCTGTGTTTGGAAGAGTGGGCATGGAGGTTATCGCAAGCTGTCCTATGTTCAGCTTCCCTCTTTATTCCTAACTCCTAAGGATGAACATTTATGCCCCCTAGGTGCGTCTTCTTTTTCTGCAATAAGAAACACGGTGCCTGTATTTATTATGAGGTTATTATGTGATAGCGTTTGAACATTTATCCACATTGCTGGCCTTCGCCATGTGCTGTGTGTTTTCCAACTCAACAATTAATGATCCTATAATTAAATATATTCACAAAAAATAAAATATAGAGATTTAACTAAAATTATTTGTGAAAACATGAAACCCAAAAGCTTGAAAAAATTATCTATCGAAAGTATTAGGAATGAGATTTAGATTAATATAAGTATCTATTGACATATTAATATTGTTTTTAGATATTCTTATGAAATCACTTAAATTTAAATAGCAGGAATATTAACTCGATATAACTTTAAATTGGGTTCTACTTTTTCTATTATAGAGATTGTAAGCTAAAATATACAAGAACGAAACTATTGTAATAATTATAAAGAAAGGTAAAAAGGTAATAAGCACGCAAAGTGCAATTTCATCATTAGGTTTCTTTTGCTTCTTGTGATTTAACATGCTTGCGATTTTTCATTGCTTTCGTCTTCTGCAGTAAGAGTAATTCGGGATGTCAAATTGTGTTTCGTTTATTTTCCTACTAGTGCGTTCTTCATCATTTTTCATCACATAAATTACATGCCTTTGGCTTTCATTTTTTTCCAGGTCAGTTGGACTTCTTGATGGTGCAGCTCATTCGGGATATTTCACTTTGCTTAGTTCCTGCATTTTAGCATGGAATTCTTTCTGCTTAAGCTATGTATTTCCATTCTCCATAAGCGTGTCGAGGGATGATGGAACCTCGCATCCGCATCGTTTATTTTGTATGACCATCTCTGCATTCTGAATTATTCCTTTTCTAATAAATGCTTCTCTGTGCTGTTATGGGAGAAATGGCAAAATGATGAGCTTTTACAGGTGATGAAAGTCCTTGATCGAAAGAAAGTGTTTCGTTTGATTCAGCTAGGAACTGGATTTCTCAAGAAACATGAATCGGATTGTTGCGACCTCCCCAAAGCGAGTTGGATCCCTAGAGATTTGGCTAAAGGATTACTAAGTCTAGAATTAACTTGGATTTTCTCAAGCCCCTATCAATCCATGGGTACATAACAAAACCAATGAACAATAGACAAAACTGGGGAGATTTGTTCACTGCGATCATGAAATCAATATAAAAGAAACACATCTTTTATACATACATATGCATATGGTCACGTCGTACATAAGACTGTCACAAAAACAAGGACACTCTACAATCGCATGTTTCTTTTTTCAGTTAGAAAAAAAAAAAGGTGAACTTTGTGGCCAGAAAATAGGTAAATTGACATGTTTTTTGTCCTGGAATCAACATTAGACTGTGAATAAAACCCTAGTCCAAGAACATATTTCTCTTACCTCACTCACACACTCTTCAATTAATTCTCTTTTTGAACATTCAAGTAGTTCTTTGGTTGCCAGCAAGTTGAAAACCGAGGACAATGAACTGCAAAACGCATTTACACCCGCGACTCGATCGAGAGTAGCGCATATTCCTAGAAACCTTAATTTCTATACGCTTAAATGACCTTGTCTCAGCACGGAGGACAGGAGTATGGGGGTAGATAGATGGTTCTTGATAGAACATGCACATGGGTGTTCCAAACTATATATGCCGGCATGGATCTCGGAGGCATTTTTCCAGACGCTCTTTCTATTTTCTTCGTCTATCATTCAGAGTCCTAAATCCATGGGGGTAGTACTGAGGAAGCTCTTTGTGCTTTCCCCTCTGTCACTCGTTAGAGGGCTTTTTCTATTTTTTACTCCGCCTCACCCCAGCTCCTACACAGGCACCCATCAGAATAGGGAATTCGAAATGCCGAACCCAGAGAAAGGCACCGCACGAGCTTCCGAGCAAGTTCAAAAGAGCATCGAGAACTTAACGAGGCCAGCCAGAAGCTAGAAGAGTGGATTGCGATCCTCGCCAGAAAAATTCCCGATTATGTGAATTTGTACTTCACCTCACAAGGTGTGGTCTTTTCTTCTGTTATGTCATCCTCGACAACCATCAAGTGCAAGCTGAGATGGGTTCCGTCCGGCCTCACTCTACTGTTTTTCATATTCAACTTTGTCGCAATTAACAAGAACATCTTGAAGTTACTGAGATACTATTGTTGGAGAAATCATTCCAGAATATTTTGAAGCTGACAAAACGTTTCTTTCAGTCTAGTCTGGATATCTGCAGATCGTCTAGTTTAAAGTCGAAGACTTTCGATCACCGAGACTCAAGATTCAAGACTCAAGAATCAAGACTCAAGACTCAAGACTATTCTCATTGACAGTCTTTCGATCCAAAGTGGCGAAGGAAATCCAGGCCGAAGTATATGGTTGAGGATTTTATCCTATCGTCCGGAGAAGATCTTTTTGGCTGGATAAACATAACGGATTCTTTTGTTCGTATCAAGATCAATTGAAGATCCGATGGTCGACGAAGTATTCTTGGAATGTTCTATTCTTGGAAATCAAGATCCCGATTGTATGGGCGAACGATTGATGGGCTATCGTCGGAGTTCCTTTTATAGCTCGAATGATCTTCTTGATTGATTCCGTCCAATGGGTAGATTAGAGGAATTCCTTTGGTAAGTGTCAACGGTATGATGGCATAAAAGAGTATAAAAAGGAAGTCGTTCTAGTTGTTTGAGTGCGTGATTGATAGAAAAATTCCAGAGTCTGAAGTACCTTGATTATTAGTCAATTCAGTCTGAGCGAAATTGTATACACAGAGTGTTTATACTTGGTGATACCTTGAGTGAGTGTGGTAGATCATCTACACCGAGAAATCAAGGAAGATCAACACTGTAACATCTCTTTGTTCATAGTGGAATCCAGCCGAATTGGCTGTCAGTGCAGAAGAGTGGACGTAGGCTTGGATCAAGCCGAACCACTATAAACCGCGTGTTTAATTCTCTTCTTCCTTACTTAGTCTTACGTTGATTATTACTCTTCGCAAATCCTTTAACTGTCTAAGTATTGCGCAAGTATACAGAAATTATCAAGAAAAATCTTTGTATACCTATTCACCCCCTTTAGGTACTCATACTAGCAATATCAATTGGTATCAGAGCCCGTGTTCTTACTTTGTTTGAAGTGTTTTACTTCAGAGTAAAAGATCCATGGCTAGTATGCTAGCACCAGGGCTAATGGAAGGGCAAAGCAATACAAGACCACCCTACTTTGACGAAAAGGATTACAACATCTGGAAGAACAAGATGAAAGCCTTCCTACGATCCAAGGATCCTCTGGAATGGAACGTTGTGGAAAGAGGAATCACTCCTGCTGCTGCATCAATCTCTGAAAGAGGGAAAGACACTATTGGTACCAGTGGAATGCCTCAGGAAGAGATAAACAAGAGACAAGCGCTCGATGCGAAAGCAATTTACTCTTTATATTGTGCCTTATCTCCAACTGAATATAACATAATATCTTCTTGTGTTACAGCAAAAGAAGTATGGGATAGATTACACATCACCTATGAAGGGACGGATCGAGTGAAGGAGACTAGAATTAACATTCTCCTCGGTCAATATGAAGCCTTCAAAATGAAACCAGGAGAATCTATAACCGACATGTTTAGTCGTTTTACGAGATATTGTCAATGGTCTTGAGAACCAAGGGCAAAAATTTCTGATCCCATGAAGGTGAACAAGCTTCGCGTGGACTCTCCAAGGATTGGAATCATATAAAGACTTCAATAAGAGAGACGCAAAGAATTATGCCTCTATCTATCGACGAGCTGATTGGAACTCTTCAGTCTTATGAAGTGGAACGAATTAATGAGGACGAAGATCCAAGAGGTAAGAAATCTATTGCATTAAAATCAAATGATGACTCTGATGATGCAGATTCTGAAGATGATATGGACGATGAGGAGCTCGTCCTCATGATAAGAAGATTCAGAAAACTGAATAGAAAAGGCGAAGGTTCAACTCAAAGAAACAAAGTTTCCAGAGACAGCAGACCAAGTTTGTTGATGATGAGGAACCAAACAAAGATGTAGTTTGCTACGAATGTAAGAAGAAGGGACACATCAGACCCAACTGTCCTCTTTTGAAGAAGAAAAGAGGAAAAGCTGAGAAGTTTCGAAAAGCTCTCAAAGCCGAAACCTGGAGTGATACAGAATGTGAAGAAAGTGATAATGAATATGCCAACATATGTTTGATGGCACATTCAGACTCAGACTCAGATTCTGGATCAGACTTAGACAGTGAATTTGAGATCTCCGTCAAGAAAAAGATAAAATGGTATCTTGATAGCGGATGTTCAAGACACATGACAGGAGACTCAAAGTGCTTCGTAAAGCTTGTTCAAGTAAACGGCGGAAATGTTTCATTTGGAGGAAATGGCAAAGGAAGCATCGTGGGATTTGGAACTGTGAAAATTGGAAATCTCACAATAAGCAATGTTTCTCTAGTAGAAGGACTCAACTATAACCTTCTCAGCATTAGCCAACGGTGTGATACTAGTTTCAAGATCTCTTTTCAAGAAGGAATTTGCTATGGAATTAGTAAAGACTCTACTCGCCTTTCATGGGTCGAAGACATGGAAACATCTACCTCTTAGACATGAAATTGAATGAATCTCAATGTCTAATTTCAGTCCAAGATGAAGCAAGCTTATGGCACAGAAAGCTTGGCCATGTCAATATGAAGCAATTAGCCAAAATCTCATCAAAGCAGCTTGTTCGAGGCCTACCCAAACTACTATATCAAAGGTCCGATCCATGCACACCCTGTATTCTGGGAAAACAGGTAAGAAATTCATTCAAGCCAATAAATCATGTCTCTACTAATCATGTACTACAGTTACTGCATATGGATCTCTTTGGACCAACCGAACTCGAGTATTGGAGGTAAGAAATACTGCCTAGTAATTGTGGATGATTTCTCTCGCTTTACTTGGGTATATTTCCTTGCAAGTAAGTCGGAAACCTTTTCGTATTTTGAAAAATTTGCCAAAAAGGTTCAAAATGAAAAAGGATGTGTTATCTCAAGTATAAGAACAGATCATGGAGGAGAATTTGAAAATCAAGATTTCACAAAATTGTGCGATGAATCTGGATTTAAGCATGTATTCTCCTCTCCATACACTCCTCAGCAAAATGGAGTTGTGGAACGAAAGAATAGATCTCTTCAAGAAATGGCTAGAACTCTTTTAATTGAAAGCAAAATTTCTTCACAATTTTGGGCTGAAGCTGTTTCAACAGCTTGCTATATCATCAATAGAGTCTTCCTAAGACCTATTCTTGAGAAAACCCCTTATGAATTATTCAAAGGTAAGAAGCCTATTGTTTCATACTTTCATGTGTTCGGTTGCAAATGCTTTATATTGAAAAATGCAAAAGATCGAGTTGGTAAGTTTGAAGAAAGATCAGATGAAGGCATCTTTCTTGGATATTCTACATCAAGCAAAGCCTATAGAGTCTACAACAAGAAGAGCCAGTCGGTGGAAGAGTCAATGAACGTCAAATTTCAAGACTCTACGCAAGATGAACCCAAATCGGACTCGGTATGAAGAGTCCGAACTTGCTCCGAACCTTCCAAAGCTTACTACTCAAAAAGTATCTCGGACTGGAAGACCAAATCAAGATGTTCATGAAGATTCAAATAAAGAAAGAGATCATCAACCAGAAAAAATCAACCAAGAATCGGAAGCACAAGTCCGGTCATCCTAAAGATCTAATTATCGGCGAAATTAATGAAGGAATTCGCACCAGATCCAAAAGACGAGAAGAGTCTAGTGCTGTTGCTCTCATCTCTGAAATTGAACCAAAAAGCATAAAAGAAGCTTTATCTGATGAAAGCTGGATCGAAGCTATGTAAGAGGAGCTTAGATAGTTCAACATTAATAATGTCTGGGAATTGACATCTAAACCAAAAGGTAAAACTGTTATTGGAGCCAAATGGGTGTTCAGAAACAAGATGAACGAAAAAGGAAAAGTCGTACGGAATAAAGCAAGACTTGTGGCCAAGGGATACACGCAAGAAGAAGGAATAGACTATGATGAGACTTACGCTCCTGTAGCAAGGTTAGAAGCTATTCGTCTACTACTTGCGTTTGCTTGTTACAAAAATTTCAGGTTATTCCAAATGGACGTCAAAAGTGCTTTCCTAAATGGATTTATCCAAGAGGAAGTTTATGTAGAACAACCGCCTAGATTTGAAGACCCAAAGAAGCCAGACTCGCCTTCGATTGAAAAAAGGCTCGTATGGTCTAAAGCAAGCACCTCGAGCTTGGTACGACATACTAAGTAAGTTCTTATTACAGAACGGCTTTGTTAAAGGTAAAGTAGATACTACTCTATTCATCAAAAAGGAAAACAAAAGCTTTTTACTAGTTCAAATATATGTTGATGACATTATTTTTGGATCCTCTAATGAAAGTCTATGCAAGAAATTTTCTAAGTCTATGCAGGATGAGTTTGAAATGAGTATGATGGGAGAATTAACATTCTTTCTTGGTCTTCAAATAAAGCAATTGAAGGAAGGAACTTTCATTTACCAAGAAAAATATGCTAATGATCTTGTCAAAAGATTTGGATTGGAAAATTGCAAGAAGACTGATATACCAATGTCAAGTTCTTTGAAGATAGACAAAGATGAGGAAGGGAAGAAAGTTGATCAAAAAGCTGTACAGAGCATCATCGGTTCACTTCTTTATCTTACTTTGCTTCTAGACCTGACATTTTGTTGAGTGTTTGCATCTGTGCTAGGTTTCAATTAGATCCTAGAGAATCTCATCTCAGTGCTGCAAAATGTATCATTAAATACGTTGCTTCATCTTCAAGCATGGGTCTTTGGTATCCTAAGAAGGGAGACTTTAATCTTCTGGGATATTCAGACGCAGATCTGGCCGGCTGCGAGTCGATAGAAAGAGTACTTCAGAACTTGCCGGTTGCTTGGAAGCGGGGACGGTGTCTTGGTTTTCAAGGAAACAAAGCACTGTAGCTCTCTCAACAACAGAAGCAGAATATGTTGCCCTTGGAAGCTGCTGTTCACAAATTGAATGGATAAAACAACAGCTACAAGACTTTGGGATTGAAGACTCATGCACAGAAATCAAATGTGACAACACCAGCGCAATCAATCTCACCAAAAATCCAATTCTTCATTCAAGAGCAAAGCATATAGAAATTTGACATCACTTTATTAGAGATCATATTCAAAGTGGAGAAATCTCGATTCAATTTGTTGATTCAAAAAGTCAACTAGCAGATATATTCACAAAGCCTTTGGAGAAAAATCAATTTGATTTTATCCGCTCCGACTCAACATTTTGAAGCTCGAAGAAGTTAAAGTCTAGAGACTCTCCAACCTTCGACTCGGACATAACTGATAACCATCGACTCAAATCTCTCGGACTCGGACGTTGATGACTATAGACCGTAAGTTGTTATTTTATCTAAACTCGAAAAGGTATGATCTTTCGCTTAGTTATTTTCTCCGTGAAAAACTTGTCTTTTCAAAAGGTTTAATTTTGGCAGTTATTGATTTAGAAAAGAGGTATTCGTACACTTTCCTTGTACCGATTAAACTTCCCCTTTTCAAAACTGAGTTATATATATACAGTTTTCACTTTCAATCTTCAAAACCCTAAAAGCATTCTCCTCTCAAACTGGTTTTTACTTCGAATTCATCCTCGAGAAAGTTGTCATCTTTTTCTTGGGAAAGCCATCAAAGAAATCTTTTAGAGACAAGAAGAATGTCGTCTTCAAGGAAGTCCTCAAGAATCGCGTCACGGGGACCACAGAGGATGAAGGAGGGACCTACCCACTTCGATCTCACGAAGAGGAAGAACTTTCGAGTCAAGATCGAACCCGACTCATTCTCCACCACGTCACTCAACGCCTTCTACCCCACAAGGTGCGGGTCAGCATCCGTAAGAAGTGGTAATCGAGGACGCAGACCACGTAAGAGTCCAAAACCCTCTTATATTTACAAACTCTACCGTGCATTGAAAAGTACTGGGACTCCGATGAAATATGTGGATGATTTTCTTAAAGGAAAGAACTATGGGAATGAGTACATTTTTCTGAAGAAAATGGAGGATTTGGGAATTGCTCCCAAAGGTAAAGCAGAGGAAGCGCTTGCAAATATTCCGAGTGACCCTCGGATGTCGGGCCCAAATTTGATTGATGGGAACGACAATGACAAAATGTTCATTGATTTTCAACCGAGATTGGGTGTTGCTGCGAAGGTGAAGGGAAAGAGGATGGAGTTATTTAAATCAAAGGAACATGAAACTTTATTCTTCAAACTGCTGAAACGAGGGGTGATAAACCCTAGGAGTGTCGACTTCGATTTCCTAGATGCTGTGAATGTGAAATTGAGGGAAAAGTTTAGTCTGCTTCAACTGGAACGTTTTTGCACTGACACCACGGACGGATATGCACAACTGACTGCATATTTCTATTCAAATCTTAGCTTTATCGATGCGAATAGAATATCTTTCAGTGTTCGAGATCAGGATTATGTGTTGGATGTGGACATGTTGGCGGACATACTTGGAGTTGAACGGGCACGATATCAACCAGTCAAAGTCTCAGTTGCTCGTGCCACAATGGACCTTGTCGAAGATAGAGATATTGAGGGAAAAATCATCTATTCAAGGATGCGTGCCATCAACATCGTGTTGCACAAAATTGTTATCAATTGTATGGCGCGACCTCTTTTTTCAGCGCCCGCAATCAGGTACGAACACCTAAGGAGGCTAATGGCTCGGCTGAAATTGGTTAAGCCCGGACTCTCCCAAGTCCACCAATTCACGACTTTAATAGTCTGAGTTTTTAACCTGTAAATCAATTTTTAAAATGGAGTCCCCACTAATCAATTTGGGGTGGGTTGATTAGAAACCCAAGTGAAGTATCGGGAGAAATATTAACTCTGCGCAACCGAGTAATTAGGATCGGGGACTTGATTACACTAGCTAATCACTAATGCTCTTTCGGTACCTAATCTTGTTTAAACCCTGAGGCTTTTTGGATGTTCGAGGGATTTTCCATGCATTTTTGGGAGGAAAAACATTTTTTTTGAGTCATTTTCTAATTTTTTGGACACAAAAGGATTTTTGGGTGTTTTTGGAAAAATACAAGTCTTTTTGGCCTTTTCCGAAATTTTTTGGCTTTTTCATGAATTTTTGGCCTTTTTGGATTTTTGACATTTTTTGGAAAATATGAAATATTTTTGATTTTTTAAAAATATTTTCTGACATTTTTGGAAAATAAATTATTTTTTATTTTTTTCTCAATTTTTTTGGAAAATAAAATATTTTTTTAAATATTTTTTGAAAATAAAACATTTTTTTGATTTTTTTTTCAAATAAAATATTATTTATTTATTAAAAAAATTATTTTATATTAAAATAATATAAAAAACGACTCGGTCGAATCCCCTAGGGTTGGGTCCGACTCGGATTTTTTTGCCTTTTTTCTTTTTTATTTTTATTAATTTTTTTGGTGTTTTTTTTATTTACGAAACGGCGTCGCGGCGGGCATTCGGAGACACCCAGCCCGACTCGACAACCCGGCCCGATAGCCCACTCCACGACCCGACTCCCCACGAAACCCTACTCGGATCCGACCCGACTTCGCGACCCGGCTTCCCGCCGCCCGGAATCTCGCGAAACCCTACCCGGTTACGAGACCGGATCCGATTCGACGACCGGAAATCGCAAACCCTAGGGTTTGCGAATCCGCGCGCCAAAGGGGGAAACCGAGGTGCTTGGCGGCGACGGCGACTACGACGGCGACGACGAAGGTGACAACGGCGACGGCGACGGTGGCTAGGTCGACGGAAAATGGCTACGACGAACAATGACGACCCTTTTTTTTACCTTCTCTCGAACGGGGACAGCGACGGCGGAGGGCGGTTCGCGACGATGGAGGTCGCGACGAACAAGGACGGTGACGACGAGACTAGGCAACGACGGCGGCAACCCGCTTCCCGATGCGGCGCGGCTTCGTCGGATCGATCACACGCAATGGCTTCGCGAGGGAAGCACAACAACAAACCCTTCGAAGCAACGGCGTCGAGACTCGGTCGAGGCGAACGTCGTTCGGCGGCAACAACAGCAGCAAAAAGAACCAGATTTGAGGCGTAGATTTTGGCCGGACCTTCCTCGACCTCGATTTTCTCTCACTCGGGCCGATCCGAGCCTCCACCGGTCGGATCGACCTTCTCGGAGTCGCTTGCGGCCGGCCTTCCCGAAGTCTCTTGGTAGAAGGTGGGCTGAGCTCGCGACTCGAGCTCTCTCTGCGCTCGCCCTTCAACCCTTCCCGATGTCTCTCAGTGAAGGATCTCCGAGCTTGCCACCACCTCCGACGATGCTTGCGGCCACCTATTTATAGGTGAACGAAATCCGGTCGACGAAGGGCTTCGGTCGCCGGCATCCGGTTCCGCTCGACTGAACCGGTGTCCCATCGAGCTTTTCCAGCGATGCTTGCTCAACATTAATGGCACCTGCAATCTTATCTCCTCCAGCCGACGTTGGCCTACTCCCCTCGGCCGTAGGCCATCCTTCGCGCGCCGCCGCCACCGCGCGTGAACTACGAGGCGGAGAAAGAAGGAGCGAGGAAGAAGAAGGCAGGAGGAAGAAGAAGGAAGAAAAAAGGGGGTGGGGCCAAGTCGCGCGGACCCACGTGGGGAAAAAGGGAGCTGGTTTTTTTTTTTTTTTTTTGGTTTTTTCCTGTTTTTATCTATTTTTTTGTTGTTTTCTCTTTTTATTATCTATTTATCCGAAAATATAAAATAAATTAAAAACTTAATTAATAAAATTAAATAGGCCTAAAATTAAGGCGTCAACATTGTATTAGGCCAAAGTCTACATCAAAGACTGATGTGTCTAATTCTCAAGCAAAATTGATGTACGCAATCAACTCGGGAAGAAGTTCTCTCTCCCTCACACTATTCTCTTTCACATGTACGAGCAATGTCGAAAGACAAGGGACAATTGCCTTATCCAGTGCAGTGACCAGGATCTTCAGACACATGAATATTGAAACGCCACACACTCTCTGTGTTCGACCGTGCGATAAGATGGTGGCAGGTTTAAAGATGTTGACAAAGATGCATCTGAAAGAACTTTCAAAGGCAATGGAGAAATTCAGAGTGAAGACTCCGGTTCGTCTGCTTCAAAAAGGAAGGGAAAGGAAGCCATTGGTGCTCCCACCAAAAAGAAGAGAACTCTCATCTTGGACGATGAAGAGGAGGAGGAAGATCTTACAATCACTACTCTGATAAGGACAAGACGTTCTGTTCCCCAATCAACAGAACATCAGAAGAATCAGAGAGAAGAAGGAGAAGAAGACAAGAACAGAGAAGAAGAAAAGCAGAGAGAGAAGGAGACAGAAGCTGAAGAAGAAGGAGAAGAAGAGCAAGAAAAGTCTGCAGCTGAATCTGGAGAAAGGATACGAAGAGCATGATCATCACTCTTCTCCTCTTGATGTCCTAGAGACAGGGGGAGTTGGCGAGCAAGAGAGGTCCTCACCTCATGCTGCCAATAGTGAAGGTCTACGACAATCTCCAGCAACACCAGAAGAATTTCAGGCTTCTCAATTGCCTGAAGAAGGTCACGATACGTCAGAACCAAATTTGCAAGACTTTACAGAAGTGCCATCGTCTGCATTCACTCCATCTGAGAAAGCCAATGCTAGTACACAGACGGACAATTCTGCAGATTTTCGTCGTATCATGGATATTCTTCTGGAAATGCGTGGCCGATATATGCTTTGGACTCGTGAAATTCAAGCCTTGAAGAATGCTTTGGACAAGCATCTTCATCCTACCCCGGAGGATAAGATGAAAGACCTCGCTCTACAACTTCAAGCCAATGCCAAGGGAGAAGAGGTAGCTCAACCGAGGGAAGACTTGAAGAAGCTCGAAGGAGTAGTCCAGTCCATGGGGATTTCCAAATTGTGCGCATTCCCAAGCGGACATGACATCTTTCTCACCTTTTTAATGTTGACAAAAAGGGGGAGAAAGCAATTTGAAACCAATCAACCAACTTTCTTTGACTTTAAATTTGTTTGAATGTGTTTGTTTTTGAACTTGAGTGAACTTGGATATGAACTTGAATCTGACTGAATTGGCTGTGGATTTAAATGCTTGACTGTTTGCATTCATTTCAAGTAATGTTATATGGTATTACTCATGAAAGACTAACCAATTTTCTGTGGATGCAGAGTCTGGTTGTTTTGTTAAATCTTTATGAGATTGCCATATTACTTGAAAAATGTTTTTGCAGGTCAAAGTGGTTCAAATCTACAGGAAAGTTTTGTCACCATCAAAAAGTGGGAGATTGTTGGAGAAATCATTCCAAAATATTTTGAAGCTGACAAAACGTTTCTTTCAGTCTAGTCTGGATATCTGCAGATCGTCTAGTTTAAAGTCTCGAAGACTTTCGATCACCGACTCAAGATTCAAGACTCAAGAATCAAGACTCAAGACTCAAGACTATTCTCATTGATAGCCTTTCGATCCAAAGGGCGAAGGAAATCCAGAGCCGAAGTATATGGTTGAGGATTTTATCCTATCGTTTGGAGAAGATCTTTTTGGCTAGATAAACATAACTAATTCTTTTGTTCGTATCAAGATCAATTGAAGATCCGATGGTCGACGAAGTATTCTTGGAATGTTCTATTCTTGGAAACCAAGATCCCGATTGTATGGGCGAACGATTGATGGGCTATCGTCAGTTCCTTTTATAGCTCGAATGATCTTCTTGATTGATTCCGTCCAACGGGTAGATTGGAGGAATTCCTTTGGTAAGTGTCAACGGTATGATGGCATAAAGGAGTATAAAAAGGAAGTCGTTCTAGTTGTTTGCGTGCGTGATTGATAGAAAAATTCCAGAGTCTGAAGCACCTTGATTATTAGTCGACATTGTAACATCTCTTTGTTCATAGTGGAATCCAGCCGAATTGGCTGTCAGTGCAGAAGAGTGGACGTAGGCTTAGATCAAGCCGAACCACTATAAACCGCGTGTTTAATTCTCTTCTTCCTTACTTAGTCTTACGTTGATTATTACTCTTCGCAAATCCTTTAACTGTCTAAGTATTGCGTAAGTATACAGAAATTATCAAGAAAAATCTCAGTATACCTATTCACCCCCCTCTAGGTACTCATACTAGCAATATCAACTATGAGAAGTTGGACCAAAACTGGGAGCAACTGGACTTGATGAGGCAGGCCCTCCACAACATTGGTAGAACTTACAACGGCTCCCGTGGACGGCCGGTGCAAGCCAAAGAAAATAGAACCTTGTGACGATGCTACACCACATATTATTCGACACTGTTGCTGCTTTTGGTGTTTACGGGTGTAATGTTATATGATTGTTGTGATATCCCGAAATTTGGCTCCTATTTCAAAATATTTGAAATGGTTATTTTATCAATACACTTATGATTATTTTATTTTGAACTGATTATTCACGAGCTAACTAATCTATTGGGTGAGGCCGTAAAGAGTTAAAATGTGAAAGACCGTAGAATTCGATTAGGGATCGATCACTCGACCATAAGGATAGACAATGGTCAATACTACGTTGCTATAAGTCAATTAGCAAATAGATATAAATCGATTTGAAAAAAGTATGTATTCGGTTTGCTGATGGCTCCAAACGATTACGATATTCAAGTCAAACAACAATTAACCAATTTTCCATTGATATTATACTCGAGGTACATAATTGAATTATCGCGACTAATGATAACCGAATGTCGTCCATGATTCAAAGATGCACAAACATGGATAAAAAATTATCGACCACAGGTCAATCGTGCGAGAATCCCTAAAAGCCACTTGATAGTTTAGGTCGTATCAAAGTCGCATTTGATCGATTTTAACTACGAAATTTAATTCTGTTTCGGACATCGAACTTTTAAGGGTTTCAAGACTAATTCATTGGATGTCGCCCCAATTATCTACGAATTATCGACTAGTTTAAAATTTTGGAAGATGAATGATCGGATGGAAATTGGAGACCGGGGGCCTAGAGGCAAGGCTGTAGTTGTTGGGCCAAAAAGCTTTTTCTAAAGAAAAAGGGAAAAGAAAAAGAAAAAGGGGGACATAAGGCTTGGCTAAGAGGATTTTGGGGAATAGTTCGTGTGAAGAAATGATGATTTTTGTAGAAAATCTCAAAATATGTCCCCCCTCCTTCTCCTCTCTCCTTCCCTCTCTCTCTCTCTCCCCCCCACCACCCCACATTCACCTCCCCACCTTCCACCGAACAGCCCCTATTCCCCCTCCACTTCTTCTCTTCTTCATTCCCTTCTCCTCCTTCCCTCACCACCATCTCCACCGTTGAGCTCCCAAGTTCGTTGCCGTTAGAGCCACCGGTGCTGTCCTCGCTCAAGCCATCCTCGCCATCCCTCGCATTGTCCATAGCCGTCATTGCATTGCTGAGCCGCCACCTCTATCTCCACCGCCAGCTCACCTCAACCGAACCCCTCCCCTTGGTGGCCTAGAGCGTTAAGGGCTTTGCTGCTGTCATCAGATCTCCGTTTGAGCCGCAAGCGTCATGCCACCGTTGCCACAAGTCTGTTGCTGTTGGAAAACCCATGAGTTATCTGTCGCCGTCGGAAAACCCATGAGTTAACTTCTAATCCTTGATTAGGTAGTTAATCATGTTTAGAGGGTAGGTTTGTTTGAGGATAATAACGATTACTGTTACTTGATTTTAGTTTAGCCTTCATAGCAATTAAGGATAATTTAGATTAAAGTTAAGTGCGTTTAGTTTTATTAGGTACAGTTAATCTTAATTAATCACGGTTAGATTAATTAATCGAGTTTAGTTTGATTAATCGTGATTTGTTTAGTTAATTGTAATTAACTTAGTGAATTGTAATGATATTAATTAGCTACAATTAATTTTAATTAATTATAGTTAGATTAATTAAAGATAGTCTTAACTAATTGCAATTAGCCAAATTAATTGTTATTATAGTAATTAATGATGGATTAGCCGTTAAGTAGAATTTTATGCTTGTTTTATTGGATGGATTTATGCACAATTTTGATTGATTGAATTTGTTATACTATGCTTTCGATGGATTAGCCCTATTTACTATTTTCCAAAGAAGGTTTTATAGACAAGAAAATTGTGAATTTCGAGGTGTCGGGTTCGACGCCGAATTTTACGCGCGAAATGGTGTCATGGGGTTTCAAAAAGAAAATTCAAAATTTTTGATGGACTAATTTTAAATACATGACCCCATACGAATATTTTACTAAGATTTTAAGTGTGAAAATTTGCCAAAGTTGGTTATGTGAGCATAAACTCTTTTGTACTGAGCTAATTACTGGCACTTGATTATTGGTGTGCTTGAATGATCATTTGATCGAACCCATCACCCAACAGGAGTTTGGGGGCGATGCCCAATTTTTATCAAATGCCTGGTGGGGTTCGGATGCCGAGTCGTGGTTCAGGTTAGATCACTGCTCCTTTATGAAATGCTTTCTAGGCAGGGGTTCTAGATGATGCCATGCCCGATGGGGTGGAACAATGCTCGATCATGCCAAAATACTGCTAACTCTTGTGTTGGTTGTGGCCCAAGCAGTCATAATAATTAGAATACGTATGCTGGCAATTGGCATTGAATTTATAGAATGTGTTTAGATTATTGTTTATACTTGTTCCACTAATATTACCATGTGTAATGCATTAATATGTAGGGGTGTGCTAAGGCGAGGTAAGTGTATATCATGCGTGTTTAAGCGACCTTGGGGACGAATTTGTGTCCTAGTCGATGCTTAGGCTATTAACTGGTTGTGATTTATATCTTATCTCATTGCCGTTTATTATTTTCAAGGCAGTAGTTTGGAGAATCGTTGTGTTCAATTTAAGATCCCTATGGAGATGAGAAGTTGGCCTCGCGTTAATGAAGTGAAGAATTAACCTTAGATCCCTACTAGTTTTTGTAATGGATTGTACATATTAAACTTCATTAGGTTAACAAGTGAATAAATGAATGCGCGGCTTTTGGAAATTGTTTGTTGTGCTTTCTTATCCTTATTATTTGCTAGTTAACTAGGTGGTTATATAAATTGCTTCCACATGCGTTTAATTGAAAGAGAAAAAGAATGGGCTGATGACGCATCTTGGGACGTCACAATTTAATCAACCACTATGGGATGTTCGCGTGCTCAAGGTTCAAGACATGACATCCCCGTTTAAGTGGTGTCAAGGTCTTAAGTGATAAGGTGCGATGGGTTTTGTGATAGTTAGCTAGGACAAACATTTTCTTTATGCTTATGCTTGTGGTTGATATATTGCTTTGGGTAGGTTGCTTAGATTTTTGATTCCTTGTTGGAATTAAAAAGTAGGTTTCTATAAAGATCCTACGATATGAATGATCTTGACTAGAAGACTTCTTAGAGAAGGGCCATAGCGACTTTAATCGATGCTAGTTGAAGGGTATTGACTCAAGCTGGTGCTAGAGAAAGGGCACTAAGATGGGCTGGTGATGGAAGGAGAGCATTAATCAAAGTTAGGGCACTAGTTGATCCCAGGGTTGACGAGATCCTACAAGCCCTAGAGACCTTAGGGAATGTGGTTGGGTAGCAAGCTCAAAATCAAGGTATTGTTGCTGTCGTTGTAGCTGCCACCACTACCGCCACCACTACCATTGCTACCGCCAATGCTGCTGCTGTCATGCCTATTGAAGTCAAACTTGGAAATGGGAATGGTGATTAGCCAATACACAAGTTGGTAGAGTAGTTTTTAAAGTTGAAGCAGCCAAAGTTCACCGAAGCTAGTGACCTTGAGGCTGCAACCATCTAGGTTTGAGAATTGAAGAAAGCTTTTGCATTGCTAAGGTGCTCGAAGGAGGAAAAAGTGACCTTGGCCATCTACTAGCTACAAGGTAATGTAAGCACTTGATTGGAAACCACTGAAGGAAGAGTGTTTCCCAAATGTATGGTCCCGGAGTGGGATGCCTTCATTGTGGCTTTCTATGGAAAGTATTTGTTCGACTGTGCTTGGGAACAGAAGATGGCTGAGTTCTAGCATCTTCACAAGAACCATATGGCTTTGGATCAATATGAGACAAAGTTCGTCAAGCTATCGAAGTTTGCACTGAGGTAGATCAAGGACTTGGAGGATAGAGTGAGAAGGTTTAAAGATGGCTTGAAGCCAAAGATTAAGGACCGGCTAGTGCCTTTGAATCTCAAGGATTATGACACACTATATGAGAGGACCTAGCTGATTAAGAACCTGAATGAGAGGGTAGTTGCATTTGGGTCGCGATATGTGCCCAATAGAGACAATAATCAATTCAAGAAGATGTCGATGATTGGAGGAAGTATCACATCCCTCCCAACTAAAAGGCAGACTTGGAAAGCCTATACCCAACGCAAATGGCGTCTGCTAATTTAGTGGGAGGAAGCATGGATCAGCCCCGTGTCTTGCTAGAATGGGAGTTTGCTATGGATATGGCCAACATGACCACCAGGTGAAGGCCCGTGTGATATCCCGAAATTTAGTCCCTACTACCAAATATATAAAATGGTTATTTCATTGATGCATTTATGGTTATTTTACTCTGAATTGATCACTCATGAGTTAACAAATTTATTAGGCGATGTCGTAAATGATTAAAACGCAAAAGACTGGAGAATTCGATCTAGGATCGATTGCTTGACCAAGGACAATACTACTTTTTTTTTAGGTGACCTAGGGAACCCCATACATCATTAGTGGCGGGTAAATCCTGGGGAGGACAAGTGTAAACCACAACCACGTGCCCTCGGGCAAGGCCTCCACCAACACCCGGGATTCAAACGCTTGGCCTTTTGCAAGAGGAAGAGCACTTGCTCCAGCGACGCCACCCTGAGGGGTGGTGTCAATACTACTTTGTTGTAAGTCAAATAGTGAACGAATATAAATTGATTCAACAAAAGTATGTAGTTAGTTTGTGAGTAGTTTCGCACGATTATGATACTCACGTCAAATGAAATAAATTGATTTTCTATTAATATTGTATTCATGGTATATAATTAAATCCTCACGATTACATGACAACCGAGAGTCATCCACGACTCGAAGATGACTCAAAGAGGCACAAATGTGGATAAAAAATTATCGACCACAGATCAACTGTGCGAGAATCCCTAAAAGCCACCTAATAGTTTATTTAGTAGTAAAGTCGCATTTGATCGATTTTAATCATGAAATTTAATTCGATGTTGGGTATCGAACTTTTGAGGGTTTCAAAACTAATTTATTAGACGTCGTCTCAATTATCTGTGAATTATCGAGAAGTTTAAAATTTTGGAAAAAGAAATTATCGAACGGAAATTGGAGACCGGGAAGGGAATTGGGGGTTTAGTGGCAAGATTGTAATTTTTGGGCCAAAAAGCTTGTTTTTAAGAGAAAAGAAAAGAAAAGTACATAAGGGGGACATAAGGCTTGGCTAGGAGGATTTTGGGGAATAGTTGAAATGAAATGATGATTTTTGGAGAGAATCTCAAAATATCTCCCCCTCTCTCCTTCTTCTCTCTCCCCCTTCCCCCACGTTCATCTCCCCTTTCTACCGAATAGCCCCCATTCCCCGTCCACTTCTTTTCTTCATCATTCCCTTCTCCTCATTCCTTTACCACCATCATCATCCACCTCCTCATCACCATTCACGGCCATCTCTCACCACCACCGAACCACTATCTCCATTGCTAAGCTCCTAAGTTTGCCATTGCTGGAGCCGCCCATGCCCTCACTATTCAAGCCATCCTCGCCATCCCTCGCACCATCTGTTGTCACTGTTGCACCACCAAGCCGCCACCTCCATCTTCACCACCGGCTCACCTCCACTAAACCCATCCCCTTGGTGGCCGAGAGCCTCAAGGGCTTTTGCCGTCGCCGTCAGGTCTTCGTTTGAGTCGCGAGTGTTGCGTGCTCAATGTTGTCACGTCATCGTTACTGCAAGCCTATAGTCATTTGAAAACCTGTGAGTTAACTCTTAATCATTGATTAGGTAGTTAATTACATTTAGGGTGTAGATTAGTTTGAGGATAATGGCTGTTAGTGTTAGTTAATTTTAGTTTAGCCTTAATTGTGATTGAGAATAGTTTAGATTAAAGTTAAGTGCGTTTAGTTTACGTAGTTAAGGTTAGTCTTAATTAATTGTGGTTAGATTAATTAATCGTGTTTAGTTTAATTAATCGTTATTTGTTTAATTAACATATTTAACTTAGTTAATCATAATTATTTTGATTAACAATGATTAATTTTTAATTAATTATAATTATATTAATAATGATGGTTAGTCCTAACTAATCGCAATTAGCCAAATTAATCGCAATTAGCTTTATTAATCATGATTGGTGTAATTAATGACATATTAGTCATTAAGTAGAATTTTATGCTTGTTTTATTGGATAGATTTATGCATAATTCCGATTGATTGAACTTGTTATGCTGTGCTATTGATATGTTCAATGTATGTGCCCTATTTACTATTTTCCAAAGAACGTTTTATGGACAAGAAAATAGTGAATTTTGAGGTGTTGGGTTTGGAAGCCGAATTTTACATGTGAAATGGCGCAATGGTGTCTTAAAAAGAAAATGTGCGAAGTTGGACGGGTTGATTTTAAATACATGATCACGTATGAATGTTTTATTGGAATTTTAAGTTTGAAAATTTGCAAAGTTGGTTATTTGAATGGTCATTTGTATTGGGCTAATTACTAGCAAACAAAAATTGGCTTGGTTGTTGGTGTGCGTGAATGGTCATTTAATTGATCTCGTCACCTAATGTTTAGGGGCAATGCCCAATTTTTATCATGCCCAGTGTCACGCCCCAATCTTCTGAGCATGTGCCCATCCCTTCTTGGTTGATTAATAGTGACGTCCCAAGATGCATCGCCGACCCTGTTCGTTTTAATATGGATGTAGAAGCAGATAAATAATCTCCAGACAATAATACAATGGAATAGAAAAGTAGGGCCATAAATTTTGAACTTGAAACACAACCACACTTATACATGTGTGTGTGTGTGTGTGTGTGCGTGTGTGAGCGCGCGCGCATGCATAGCAAACTATGTTATGTCATATATAATACAAGTCAGTTCAAGAAAACAAGTCTAAAAGCAAGGGTTGGGTTTAACAACTCTATGGGTCCTCATCCTCCCCGTCATCTTCGATTTCACCTTCCTCTACGCTCCAATTGGAGCCTTCAGTAGACTGCACCGGGGACTCTGGAACTTCAAGGGCAGGGTCCAACGCATCTACGATAGAGCCTTGAGGAGGATCAACTGTGGCCTTCCCAAAAGCAACCTCTAGAGCATACAGAGGAATCTCAGATTCCGAAATAGGACCTTCTCTATGGCCATCTTGTGCTTGGCGGTACCACGATTTGTATCGATGAGGCACCTTGTAGGTGAGACTTGCATCAACACAGACTACGGACCTTACCAGCTCATAGTTCCAACCCCTAGGGCCCTGATTCATCGAAATATAAGAGGTCTACTCTATAACACTCTTAGGTCGTCTAAAAAACTCAGGAGCTGTCATCTAAGGACCTGAAATGTTATCCGACAACGTGGTGAGACGATGTCTCAGTGAGTTCTACCCCCCTAAGACTCAATTAGGAAGAAAATACGCCCTAAAGCTACCTAAGCACAAACACAAGTCAGAGGTCTTACCTTTGGCTCTGTTCCTTCCTACAAATTAGTATATCTCATATATACATAAATCACATCAACCAATCAATTCATTCAATCGAATTGAATTATCGATCAATCGATTCGGTCGATTACATGTCATCATGACCTTCTCTCGGTCGGCTTAATCAATACTATCTATAAAGTCCGACTACCTTGTGGACCGCTTACTCTAAGCTAAAAATAGATAATAGCTTGCCTCATGGCTAATAAATAGTATATTGTTATTTCTCTAAGATGACATATGGAGTCATCGAGTTGATATGCATACTATTCCTTCTCTAAGATGACATATAGAGTCATCGAGCCAATATGCATACTATATGCATACTAACAATGCTCATCAAAGCTGTGCGAACCTTACTTTGCTCACCGAAGCTGTGCGAATCTTAGGGCATATTGCCACTCTAAGCTAAGGTATCAAGCCCGCAGGCTGATATGGTATACTATTCTAGTCAACCAGTGATTTCTCAACTTTTATTGTACCCAATAAAAAAATACTAATGTGTGGCTACACGGTCAGTCTTAGCCAACATACTATAATTTCATTTCCATAAATCTCACCATTTTATATGGTCCACCAAAATATTTTTGACGTAGTAAACCGACACTTGGTTATTTTTTAATTTAATTGTTGAAATTAAATAAATTTAGGAATAAATTCCTAAAATACAAATCACACAAAATATGCACAAATTAATGCTCAATTAAATAAATATATCACACCATTGCAATCAGCATAAAATTCCGGTCACCGGCTATCCCGGTTTAATTTCTAGAAAATAAATAAATAAATAAATAATTACATAAATTAATTAAATAATGCTAATAATTACCAAAAACGCATACTTAGGCCCGTAAAGCCTAATTATATGCCAGAACGGGCCTGAAGAAATTTCGAAACTCATTAAATAAATATTAGAGCCTATCTACTCGCTAATTAGACAAAACTAACCACCTAACATGCATTGGTAATTAACTAATTCATTAAACTATTCTAATTATCCACTAAACCAATTTTAGTATAAACTAAACAACCCTTAAGCGTCATTAACCTATTAAGCGAGGATTAACAAGTTAAACTCACTTGATTAATGAACCGCATGATTCGAAATGATGGAGACACCACGGGGATTGACTATCTCCAAAGCAGGCCTAGCTTTCAGGGCCGGGAACACCTCTAAAATGGGCCAAAGGTACTACTGGAAACCCACTCTTTTTGCTTATGTTTAGGGCTGAAAGGGAGGAAAGTAGGGGCTGGTTGAGGCGAGCAAGGGCGGCGGAGGCAGCAAGGGTTGGTCATGGGTCTAGGCAAGGCTCGGCAGAGCTTGGACGGCGGCCGGAGGTAGCTCACAGTAGCCTAGGTGACTTTGGTAGCTCGTTAGGCTTGAGTAGAAAGCGAAGCTGGCATTGGTGCGGGCGGACGACACAACTTGGACGGCGAAGGCAGGCGCTGTAGCAGTGTGGCTCCAAGGTGCGATAGCGAACGACAGAGGCTCCTGGCTTCGGCGTGCAGCTGCGATGGAGGAGGGGGTATGCTTGGTCAGTCCTCTGTAACTTGTTGAGTTCAAAAGTGAAGTAGAAGGAGGAGAGAGAGGCTGCCAATGGATGAGGGAGAGAGGAGGAGATTGGCTAGCTGGTGGGGACCATTCTTGGTCTCTTCTTGTCCTTATTTGTCCCCCTTGATTGATTCAACTTGCCTAGCTATATCCACTGCAAATTTTCAAACCCATTTGCCCTTTTCTAGAAGCTTGAGATGGTCCAAATGTGGGTGGTGGGGTTACACGAATTTGGCTTGGTTCCCCTCCAATTGAACTTCAAAAACTTCTTGAATCAACATTAATGAGCCTCTATAAATTCAACCAACACCTCATTGATCCAATTGGTATTTTTCCTCACCAATTGATCTCACTTGCATCCCAATTGCACGATAAAAAACAGTCCCTAACATTTTTTGAACAAAAATGGCCCTACAACGACCTTTTCCCAAAAATGATATGTGAAATGATAGAACTTTCAATTTCTGAAATCATATTGAAATTCGTGGTTAATTTCACTCTAGTACATTTTTAGCATGACTTAGACTATCGAGTAGCTTTCAAAAAAATTTTAGTGCAAATGACACGTGGTCGATTTTCTTCGAGCCACAATGAACCTATTCGACACATTGGCGACTCTCGGTTGTTATGAAAATCTCGAGGATTCAAATTCGGACATAGGGTACCAAAACGACAGAAAAAATAGTTTAGTGCTGATCGACGAGAATTTCTCAATTTGGTGGAATCACCTACGTTTAACCAAACATCTCAATCGAACCGACCTATTTATGATTTCTAAGCAATTTTTAATTGTGCCGTAATGATCTCTGTAGATAAGCACGATCGAGTAGTTGATTCTTAGTGGAATTTTCAAGTCTATTGCATTAAAATCCGTTAATGATTTACCCATATAGTCTAGTTATCTCATGAGTGATCAGCTTTGAGAACGACGATATAAGCGCGTCAATGAAAAGCCGATTAATTTAATTGAAAGTAGAAGTGAAAAATCCAAGATGTCGCAACTCTTCCCCTTTTATAAAAATTTCATCTTCAAAATTTAGACCATTACAATACTTAAGCAAAAAGGTGGGGGTACATTTGTCTCATCGACTCTTTAGTCTACTAGGTTGCTCCTTCAGTGCCGTGGCGTTGCTAGACCACTTTGACCAACGGGATGGTCTTTGTACACAGAACTCATTCTTTTCTATCCATGATCTGAACCGGGCTTTCAATGTACGACACACGGTTGTCCACATCCAGTTCCTCAAAATTGAGCATGTGGGTCGGGTTAGGCTCATACTTCCTCAACATCGACACGTGAAAGATGTCGTGAACTTGCGCCAATCTTGGAAGCAACACAAGACGATACGATAAAGTCCCAATTCTCTGAGGAATTTCAAATGGACCTAAGTACCTCAGACTTAGTTTCCACTGCTTACCAAAGTACGAAATTCCTCTCATTGGTGACACCTTCAAAAAAACGTGACTACTAACTTGGAATTCCAAAGATCTCCGCCGTTATCTATGTAACTCTTTTGTCTGCTCTGAGTGTTCTTTAATCTGCCTTTGATCATTGCAACTATATCCACTGACTACTGAACCAACTTTGGGCCTGTGATCTTTCTTTCCCCGACTTCATCCCAACACACTAGTATTTTGCACGCTCTGCCATACAACGCTTCGAAATGAGCCATCCGAATACTCTATTGATAACTATTGTTGTAGGTAAACTCAACCAAATGAAGCCGTTCTTCCCAACTCCCCTTTAATCTAGTACGCAAGCTCGCAACATGTCCTCGAGGGTTTGGATTGTCCTCTCAGACTAGCTATCCGTTTGAGAATGATGTGTTGTACTCTACTGCAGCTTTGTACCTAAAGCACTTTGCAAGCTCTTCCTAAAAGCGGCGGTGAATCTCAAGTCTCGATCTGAGGTAATCGTAACTGGCACTCCATGCAGTTGAACTAGCTGACGCACATACAGATTTGCGTGTCTATCTAAACTGAGGTCCTTTCGCATTGCAATAAAGTGGGCTGACTTGGTCAATCTATCGACCACTATATAAATCAAATCATTTTCTCTCTGACTCCTTGGTAGTCCAGTCATGAAGTCCATCGTGGTATGCTCCCACTTCCACTCTGGGATCTCGAGAGGTCGCAAAAGTCCTCCCGGCTTGCAATGCTAAGCTTTGACTCGTTGACACGTCAAACACTTGGCGACATGCTTGACGATGTCTACCTTCATACCTGACCACCAATAGTGTTGATGCATATTCTGATACATGTTGGTACTACCAGGATGAATGCTGTAATTGCTACGATGTGCTTCAGATAAAATATCCTCTCTAAGCTCCACATCGTCAGGTACAACCAGTCGTCCTCAAAACCTTAGTGTTCCATTATCAGAAACTTGAACGTCAACCTTCCTCTTATCAGTATCCTCTTGCAAAATCTTATGAGCATTTGGGTCTATCAGCTAAAGTAACTTGATCCTGACCTGCACATCTGGTTCAATTCTGAGGGTGGCAATAAGATGCGAAAGTTGGCCTACCTCAAATTTGAACATTGAATCTCAAGCTCTCTAGATCAAATTCCACTCTTTAACCAACATAAATGCTATCGCAAACTTTTGACTCAAAGCATCGACGACCTTATTCGCCTTCCCGAGGTGATATAGGATATCATAGTCATAATCCTTCAGAAGTTCCATCCATTGGCGTTGTCTCATATTCAACTCCTTATGAGAGAATAGATACTTGAGACTTTGATGGTTCGTGAAGATTTGGAATCTTTCTCTGCACAGATAATGCCTCCAAATGTTCAGCGTGAAAATGATAGTTGTGAGTTCCAAGTCATGCGTTAGGTAATTTTGTTCATGAGGCCTCAACTAACGGGAGGTGTATGCAACCACTCTGCCATGTTGCATCAGCATGCAACCCAATCCTTTGAATGATGCATCATGTAGATCTCGTATCCTCCAGGACCAAATGGAATGGTCAGCACAGGTGCGGTAGTTAGCTTCTGCTTAAGCTCTTGGAAACTACGCTTGCATTTGTCTGTCCATACAAATTTCTTTTCTTTCTTCAAGAGTTTAGTCAACAGCGACGCTAAAGCTAAAAACCCTTCAACAAACCATCTGTAATAACCTGCCAAACCCAGAAAATTTTTAATCTCTGTCACTGTAGTTAGTCTCAGCTAGTTGATCACTACTTCAATCTTGGATAGGTCCACGAAAATTCCTTCACCTGAAATCACGTGACCTAGGAAAACAACACGGGTCAACCAAAACTCGCACTTGTTGAACTTGGCATACAACTGATGAACTCTCAGTGTTTGCAACACTAATCTCAAATAACTCTCATGCTCTTCATCACTTCTTGAATACACCAGAACATCATCAATGAACACGATCACGAACTGATCTAGATATTCTTTAAATACCCTGTTCATCAAACCTATAAAGGCGGTTGGAGCATTCGTCAACCCAAATGGCATGATAGTGAACTCATAATGACCATACCGAGTACGAAATGCTGAATTTGGAATATCCCCATTCCTAATCCTCAACTGATGATATCATATCCTCAAGTCGATTTTAGAAAATATCGACGCTCTCCATAACTAATCAAACAACTCATCGATCCTCGGGGGTGGATACTTGTTCTTAATCGTTACTTGATTGAGTTAGCGATAGTTGATGCATAGGCGCAACAAACCATCCTTCTTATTCATGAATAGAATTGGTGCTCCCTAAGGTGATGCATTGGGATGGACGAACCCTTTATCCAACAACTCTTGCATCTACACCTTCAGTTCCTTCAACTCCTATAAAGCCATTCGATAAGGAGCCTTAGAGATTGGCGCCATCCCAAGGGCTAACTCAATCACGAACTCTATCTCTCTTTCTGGTGGTAAGCCTGGCAATTCCTTTGGAAACATATCTGAAAAATCTTGCACCATTGCGATACCTTCCATCTTCAGCTCCTCAACTATCGTATCCACGACAGTTGCTAGATGACTCTGACAACCCTTGTCTAACAAACGGGTTACCTCTTGCGACGAGATTAAGGAACTCGAGGGTCCTCCTTGGTTCCCTACAAACTCAAAGCTCTCACCCTTTAATGGGTTAAGCTGAATCGACTTGCGATAGCAGTTCATCTTAACTCGTTGCTTGGTGAACCAGTCCATGCCAATTATCAAATCAAAGTCATACATGGCTAGGACTAACATATCTATTTTACCCTCTCGCTCATCAATCACTAACTTGCAACCAGAACAATTCAAAGCAGACAACACCTTATCCTTCAACGGTGTAGATATGCTAACCACTAACTTTAGCAAATCAGGACTTAATCGTATTAGCTTAACAAATTGCTCGGCAATAAAAAAATGAGTCACTCCAGGGTCGAATAAAGCATAAACAACATGGTTGTTCAGAGAAACCGTACCTGTAATCACGTCAGGTGCATCCTCTGCCTAACCTTTGGTGATGGCATATACTGTTCCCTGAGCTAGGGGTCTGAGCTGTCCACCCTTCGGCGCATTCTGCGGCGCGAAACCTCTCATCTGCCCCAATGGTGGTGGCAGCGGCAACTGCGGTTGTCCTTCTGGCCTTCTAGGACAATCTCTAGCCAGGTGACCCTCTTGGCCACATTCAAAACAAGTGCCCATTCTTTGAGGGCACGGGTTTGACGTATGTTGCCTTCCGCAAAAGAGACATAATTGATTCCGACTTGGCCTAGACTTGCCAACTCCACCGTTCTTGTTAGGTGGGACATGAAATCTACCTCCAATCATGGGCCTCTTCCCACAACGAATCCCTTCTTGATGTGAACTAAACCTCGATCCAGACGAGGTGACTTGCTCGCTTAAGCTTCTTTCGAGCAGTTGTGGTCGACGGTAAATTTCTCGATATTCAATCAAATCGAACGGCACCAGTGACTGCTTTAACTCTTGTCAAAGGCCATTCTTGAACCTTCGAGCCTTCTCTTCAAGATCTTCAATCAGCCTTGGAGCATATTGAGAAAGCTCCGCAAATTTGACCCTATGCTAGTCAACGGTCATTATGCCCCGACAGAGACATTGAAACTCTTCCATTTTATGTTCTCTAGCGCTCCTTGAGAAATACTGTTCATTGAACACCCTGAGGAATGCGTCCCACAGCGGAACTACTCCTCCCAAAAATACGACCTCTTTGGTGGCTCTCCACTAGGTATTGGCATTACCTTGCAGTTGATAGACTACTGGGGTTACCTTCTCCTTCTCATTGCACCCTAGAAGTGCAAACGCCTTATCCAAATCCTGAATCCAAAGAGAGGCAGTCTCTAGATCTCCGGTACTCGTGAACCTCGGCGGGTTCAGCTTCAAGAATTGCTCTACCAACTTGTGGATTAGTCTCACCCTATGCATGACTACGTTCCCAGCTAGAACCTTGGTAGGTGCAGTGACAGGTGCGGTGGCGGCTGCGGCCTCAGTAGCAGTGGTAACGGCAGTAGTACCGGCAACTTGAGCGGTGGCTGCAACGACAACTGTTAAGGTGGCAACTTGATTCTGGGCCTGTTGCCCTATCATCTCTCTCATTGCATTTAGAGCTTGCATGATCCCGATTGATCCTGGATCACCAGGAGTTGCAACCCCAGCACCAACAGGAGGTGGTGCTACACCACTAGCGCTAGCCTGTGCTGGTGCTTTGCCTTAGCCTCCTTGGGTATCGACCCTGGTTGGTGTCCTACCCTGAGTTACGGCCCTAACAGCACTCTTCCTAGGAGTCCTCTGCTCTTGATCGCTCATCTCGATGGTTTTATACAGAAACATACTTCCAATTCCACACCAAATTAGAAGCTGAGCAATCCACACAAGCAATCAATTCTACCAACCAACTATCACAGACATGCATCAGCATGAAATTAAAGGCCATTCCTACTACAATCCCATAGACCATTGCACCTTATCACTCCAATCACTAAACTTCGCTCTGATACCATTAAATAGGGAAGTCACGCTCCGATCCTCCGAGCACGTGCCCATCCCTCCTTGGTCGATTAATAGCGACGTCCCTAGACACATCGCAGACCCTGTTTGTTTTAATATGCATGTGGAAGTAGATAAATAATTCCCGAACAATAATACAATGGGAGAGAAAAGTAGGGCCATAAAATTTAAACTTGAAACACAACCACACTTATATATATATATATATATATATGCATAGCAAACTATGTCATGTCATATATAATACAAGTCAGTTCAAGAAAACAAGTCTAAAAGCAGGGGTTGGGTTTCACAACTCTACGGGTCCTCATCCTTCTCGTCATCTTCGATTTCACCTTCCTCTACACTCCAACTAGAGCCTTCGGCAGACTGAATCGGAGACTCTGGAACTTCAAGGGCAAGGTCTACCACGTCTACAATAGAGCCTTGAGGAAGATCAGTTGTGCCCTTCCCAAAAGCAACCTCAAGAGCATATAGAGGAATCTCAAATTCTGGAATAGGATCCTCTCTCTGGCCATCTTGAGCCTGGCGGTACCACGATCTGTATTGATGAGGCACCTTGTGGGTGAGACCTGCATCGACCCAGACTACGGACCTTACCAGCTCATAGTTCCAAACCTTAGGGCCTTGATTCACCTTAATATAAGAGGTCTGCTCTGGAACACTCTTAGGTCATCCAAAAAAGTCAGGAGCTGCCATCTAAGGACATGAAATGTTAACCCACAACGGGATAAGATGATGTCTCAACGCGTTTTACCCCTCTAAGACTCAATTAGGAAGAAAATAGCCCTAAAGCTACCTAAGCACAAACACGAGTCAAAGGTCTTACCTTTGGCTCAGTTCCTTCCTGCAAGTTAGTATATCTCATAGATACATCGACTCAGTCGATTACATGTCATCACGACATTCTCTCAGTCGGCCCAATCAATACTATCTATAAAGTCTGACTACCTTGTGGACCGCTTACTCTAAACTAAAAATAGATAGTAGCTTGCCTCATGGCTAATAAATAGTATACTGTTCTTTCTCTAAGATGGCATATGGAGTCATCGACCTGATATGGATACTATTCTTTCTCTAAGAAGACATATGGAGTCATCGAGCCGATATGCATACTATTCCTTCTCTAAGATGACATATGGAGTCATCAGGCCGATATGCATACTATTCCTTCTCTAAGATGGCATATGGAGTCATCGAGCTGATATGCATACTAACAATGCTCACCAAAGTTGTGCGAACCTTACTTTACTCACCGAAACTGTGCTAATCTTAGGGCATATTGCCACTCTAAGCCAAGGTATCAAGCCCGTAGATTGATACGGTATGCTATTCTAGTCAACTAGTGATATCTCAACTTTTATCATACTTGATAAAAAAAATACTCGTGTGTGGGTACATAGTTGGCCTTAGCCAAAATACCATAATTTCCTTTTCATAAATGCCACCATTTTATATGGTCCACCAAAATATTTTTAGCGTTGTAAACCAATGCTCGGTTATTTTCCAATTTAAGTACTAAAATTAAATAAATTTAGGAATAAATTCGTAAAATACAAATCACATAAAATTTGCACAAATTAAAGCTCAATTAAATAAACAGATCACATCACTGCAATCGGCATAAAATTTTGGTCACCAGCTATCTGGTCTAATTTTCGGAAAATAAATAATTGATTAAATAATTACGAAAATTATTTAAATAATGCCAATAATTACCAAAAACACATACTTAGGCCCATAAAGCCTAATTATATGCTGGAACGGACCCGGAGAAATTCCGAGACTCGTTAAATGAATATTAGAGCCTATCTACTCGCTAATTACACAAAACTAACCACTTAACATGCATCGGTAATTAACTAATTCACTAAATTGTTCTAATTATCCACTAAACCAATCTTAGTATAAACTAAACAACCCTTAAGCGTCATTAACCTACTAAGCGAGGATTGGTGAGTTAAACTCACTTGATTAACGAACCGCTTGGTTCGAAACGATGGGGACTCGGCGGGGATCGACTATCTCCAAAGTGGGCCAAGCTTTTGGGGCCGGGAACACCTCCAAAATGGGCCAAAGGCGCTGTTGGAAACCCACTCCTTTTGCTTCTGTTTTGGGCTGAAAGAAAGGAAAGCAAGGGCTGGTTGAGGCAAGCAAGGGCGGCAGAGGCAGCAAGGGTTGGTCGCGGGTCTAAGTGGGGCTCGACGGAGCTTGGACGGCGGTCGACGGTAGCTCATAGCAGCCTAGGTGACTTCGGTAGCTCGCGGGGCTCGAATAGAAAGTGAAGTTGGCGTTGGTGTGGGCAGACAACACGACTTGGACGGCAAAGGTGTGCGCTGCAGCAGTATGGCTCCAAGGCACGACGGCGAACGACGGAGGCTCCTGGCTTCGATGTGTGGCTGTGATGGAGGAGGGGGTATGCTCGGCCGGTCTTCTGTAACTTGCTGAGTTCAAAAGTGAAGGAGAAGGAGGAGAGAGAGGCTGTCGATGGATGAGGGAGAGAGGAGGAGACCAGCTGCTAGTGAGGACCATTCTTGGTCTCTTCTTATCCCTATTTGTCCCCCTTGATTGGTCCAACTTGCTCAGCTATGTCCACATCAAATTTTCAAACCTATTTTCCCTCTTCTAGAAGCCTGAGATGGTCCAAATGCTAGGGGTGGTGGGGTTTCACGAATTTGGCTTGGTTCCCCTCAAATTAGACTTCAAAAGCTTCTTGAATCAACACCAATCGGCCTCTATAAATTCAACCAACACCTCATTGATCCACTTGGTATTTTTCCTCACCAATTGATCTCACTTGCTTCCTAATTGCACGATAAAAAACAGTCGCTAACATTTTTTGAACAAAAAGGGCCCTACGACAACTTTTTGCCAAGAAGTCTCGGTTTTTAGAAAAATCTTCTGAGACTGAATCGACGTTCCTAAAATAATTTGTGACATGGTAGAACTTTAAATTTTTGAAATTGGATTCAAATTCGCGGTTAATTTCACTCTAGCGCATTTTTAGCATGACCTAGGCTACTGGGTAGCTTTCAGAATTTTTTATTGTAAATGATCAGTGGTCGATTTTTTTCGAGGCACAATGAACCTATTCGACACATTGATGACTCTCGGTTGTTGTGGAAATCTCGAGGATTCAAATACGGATACAGGGTACTAAAACGACAGAAAAATCAGTCTAGTGCCGATCAATGAGAATTTCTCAATTTGGTGGAATCACCCACGTTTAACCAAACATCTCAGTCGAACCGACCTATTTTTGATCTCAAAGCAATTTTTAACTATACCGTAATGATCTCTGTAGATGAGCACAGTTGAGTAGTCGATTCCTAGTCGAATTCTCAAGTCTATTGCATTAAAATCCCTTAATGACTTCCCTAGATAGTCTAGTTATCTCATGAGTGATCAACTCTGAGAACAGCACTATAGACGCGTCAATGAAAAGCCCGATTAATTTAATTGAAAGCAGAAATGAAAAATTCAGGATGTCACACCTGACAGGGATCTAGATGCTGAGTCGTGGTTAAGGCTACACCAATGCTCTTTTATAGAATGCTATCAAGGCGGAGATTCTAGATGATCCCGTGTTCGATGGGATGAGATGATGCCCGGTCATGTCGAAAGACTGCCTACATTTATGCTGGCCGTGGCCTGAGAGATCGTAATAATTGTAATACATGTGCTGACAATGTGCATGGAATTTATAGAATGTGTTCTGATTTTTTTTTTTTTTATGCTTGTTACACTAATATTGCCATGTGTGATGCACTAATATGCAAGGGTGTGCCAAGGTGGGTAAGTTTGTATATTGTGCACGTTTAGGCCGCTTGTAGGATGAATTTGCGTCCTAGCTTAGGCCGTTAACATGTTGAGATCTATATCTCGCCCCATTGTTGTTTATTATTTCTAGGGCAGTATTTTGGAGAATTGTCGTGTTTAGTTTAGGGTCCCTATGGAGATGAGAAGGTTAAGTTAACCTTAGACCCCTGCTGGTTTTTGTAATGGGTTGTAAATATTAAATTTCCTAGGGCTAACAAGCGAATAAATGAAATGCACTGCTTTTTGAAATTGTCTATTGTGCTTTGCTAACCTTATTCTTTGCTAGTTGATTGGGTGGTTTTATAAATTGCTTCCACATGCATTTAATTGAAAGAGAAAAAGAATGGATCGGTGACGTATCCTAAGACGTCGCATTATGATTGACCGCCATGGGATGTTTGCGCACTCGAGGTTCGGGGCATGACAGTTGCCATCAATTTGAGTGTCATCACTGATGTAGTCTCAAAAGATTAATGTGATTCATACAAACTGCAAGGCTGGATCACAAGTTCGTATTTTTGGCACGTAGACTTGTCTGTCTATCATGTTAACGTTATTATATTAGAGATTCTTAAAATTTTCTATAGGAAATTTATCTATGTTTGAACAATTATGATATTTTTATTGATGACTTCTATCTCTCAAGAATGCATGTATATCTCTCTTATTGTGCATATCTTGATTTGATTGTCTTAGATAATCATCTCTTGAAGTTTACAAAGAGGCTAACATACTTCCATTATGATATATCGAATTATACAAAAATTCTTCAAATTTGTCTTCCACGTTATTATCCAACTAATCATATGAAGGTCGAAGTACTTAGATGTGGCCCAATTGGTTTTTGGTTTGAAAATGCTTCTTGCGTGAATTTAATTAATTTAATTTGGCCCTAAAAACTATGCTTCCATTGAAAAAGATGAAAGTTTGCACTGCGTTAAATATGAAATGCTTGGCAATGGAAAAAACGAAAGTAATTTTAATCTCATACACTAATTATGTAAAGTATAGATTAGCCAAGTTGATGCAGTAGATGGATGTCATAACATGTCTTCTAAGTTTTACTTTTGGAGACTGAATCAACTTTGTTGAACATTCAAATGCAGAAATGATATTCATTCGGTTTGACAGGTGTAAATGAACTTTGCAATCTAGGAGAGAAGTACATCAGAAATGCCTTAACTTGTTTACGGCACTCACTTTAGTATTACAACTTTTCATAGGCTCACTTAAGTGCCGAATTCAGAGAAAAACAATCACTTTTTCATTAAGATTAACACTGAATTGATCACTTTTGAACAACAATTGGCACTAAAGTGATTATTTTTTTACAATGAGTAGTATTGAAAGTAATCACTTCTTAACTTGCTATATGATGTCGTTGAGGGTTTTTTTCTGTGCACTAAAGTGATCACTTTTTAACTTGCTATATGATGTCGTTTGGGTTTTTTTTTTTTTTTTTTTTTTTTTTTTTTTTTTTTTTTGCAGTGATCACTTTTTACATTAAGATTGATGCTGAAATGATCACCTTTTAACAATGATTGACGCTAAAGTGGTCTTTTTTTTTTTTTTTTTTACAACAACTGACACTAAAGTGATCACTTTTTGCCTTGCTACAAGACATTGTTTAGAGATTATATACTAATTAGGTACGCCGACAAGCAAGTAGGATTGGGAAATTGATAAAATATCGTCACCTTAGATTTCTGGCAACTTATATTAGAGTTGGCACTTAATTGATCTCTTTTTTTTTTTTTTTTTTAAATGGCACTTAAGTGAGCCGGTGAAAAGTTGTGGCACGAAAGTAAGCGCCGTATACAAGTTAAGGTACTTCTAGTGTAATTCTACCATAATTTGTGTAACTAGTTCATGGAATAGGAAAGTTTGAAATAAAATCATAAAAATTACTTGGGCTCAAAGCAGAGGTATTATTGACTTGCATTCAAAGTGGTACTTTTTTGGCCAAATTTAGAGTGTGCGTGTAGAGTCGACAATGCAAGTTCCACCATGAGGCTCATATGTTAGAGGAAAACCTTAATCTCTTCGTTGGGAACCCTCTCTCTAAAAAAAATAAAATAAAATAAAAAATAAAAAAAAGTCCTCAAACTTCATCCATAGTCTGTAAGTATTATTTTTCTTTGCTTTTCTTTTCTAAACCTTGATTTCCTATTCTCTAGATCAAATCTGGGAATTTTTTCCTTAATTGGCATGTTCTTTTGCTCGTTGCTGTTGCTTTTATTCACATGTTGTTGTTAAAAAATCTGCTTACAGCTAAAAAAATTATGGGAACGTCGTAACTAATCCAACTAGTGGTTCCATGACTTCTATTTGAGTCATATCTGATTAGCCTATTCATAGGTGGACAAGCTGGCCATCATAGCCCTACCAACACGCCAAAAATCAAGAATCGTATAGGTAGCAAATGCATAAAGCACAAACTGACAGGTTCACTCATGATATAACTTAAACTTGTGATCTTGTGATCCTGTGAAAGATAGCGAGGCCCATTTAGTACTATAATCAAGCATATGGCAAAATTAGTACATAATACACAAAAATGTAAGTTAATCAAGACAACATTAATAGGTGATTTGTTTCTCAGGATTAAGGAATCAATGCAAAGGAAACACACATTTCATATGTACATGTATGTATAATAACAAGGTACATAAAACTTTCAAAAAGATGAGAACCCTCTACAATCACTTTTTTTTCTTTTTTTATTCTGCCACGAAAGCGGGGTAGCTATTTATAGATTGCCAGAGAAAAATGGGCGAGCTTTTGTGGCAAGAAAATAAGTAAATTGACGTCTATTTTTCCCTGGAATCAATATTAGACTGTAAATAAAACCCTAGACGAAGAACATTCTCCTCTTGCTTTTTTTTTTTTTTTTTTGGTCGAAATTCTCCTCTTGCTTTACTCACACATTCTTCGATTACTTCTCGTTTCGAATCCGAGGGCAATGAGCTGTTAGACGCATTACACACGTTCCTTGATCCATACTGGCGCATATTCCGGGAAACCCTAATATCAGTAAGCTAAAGGGACTTCTTCTCAGCACGTAGAACGGGGATAGCGAGACGTTACGTACACATGGGTGTTCCAACCTATATTTAAACGCGGGTATGCACCATGAAAAATTTACTGCAGAAGCTCTTTCCATTTTTTCCCTCTGTCGTTCGTTACTCCCAAGCCCTACACAGACACCTACCAAGAGAGAGAATTCGAAATGCCGAACCTGGAGGCAGGCACCGCACGAGAATCCAATCTAGATGTCATCCAGAGACTTCTTAAAGAGGCCATTAGTAAGGTAGAAGAGCGTATTGTGAACCTCATCTGTAGCACTCTCCAGTTCACGAACTTCTACTTCCTCTTCCAGAGCGTGATTTTCACTTCTGTCGTATCATCCTCGACATCGATCAAGTGCAAACTGAAATGGATTCCGTGGGTCCTCTCTCTACTGGTCTCCATATTCACGTTCGTTGCAATCTTCCAAAACGTAAGGACGTTACTGACATACTACAAAGAGCTGGACCTCGCCAGGGAGCAGATGGACCGCGCGAGAAATTCTTCACATGAGAGTGGTGGTGGCGAATCGGAACAAGCCCCTCAGCAACGGTGCTGGCTAGCGAAAGTAAAACCTCGCTACATCAAATATCATGGGGCACTGCTGCTGCTTTTGGTGTTTATGGGTGTAATGTTATACGGTTGCCTCCAAATTGAGTGTCCCACTGATGCCGGAGCCTTTCGAGACAACATCGGTTCCACGAAAGTGTTACTGATCACATGGTTACCAATACTTCAGCAGTCGCATATCTTGAAGGGTGCCCACATTCAATGGATCAAGCAAGTTTTGGATATCTACACCTAAAAGTATTTATTTCTTATATTTTCAAGGTTTATTAAATGTCGTTTAATGTTTCTTGAGTCCTTATTTATGAGTCCTTCTTCCCAAAGAGTCTTAGTAATTACTCATGCTTGGAGGGTTGTTCTAAGTTCGTCCATATAACCATGCTATGATGAATAAGAATGCAGACTTGTTTTAAGTGATAATTCATTTAGCCTTTGGCTTGAGAATAAGAAAGATTTCTTGTTGTGCTTTTATCTCTTAGGTGGATTCCTACGGGTGGTGAGTGACTTATCTAATTTAGTTCTCACTTGTGTTACCTCACACTTCTTTACAGTTTCCTGGCATCACACACTAATGTTGTCATAGAAGATTAATGTGATTTTTACTTAATGTAACACTAGATCACGCATCGATATGTTTGGGAAGTAGACTAGTATGTCGATGATATCGAGGTCGGAATATGGAGATGTAGCGTACCTGGTTTTCCATTTGCAGGTGCTTCTTGCGAGAATTGAGTACATTTTATTTAGACCTTGAAACCGTGCTTCCATTTTAAAAGATGGGAGTTTGCATTGTGTAAATATGAAATGCTTAGATTATATTTAAATTTTGCGCAAAGATTCAGGACTAAAATTAATAAAAATTGAAAAACTTAAGACTAAATTGACATATGTATAATAAGTCTATGACTAATCGATAAATTTTCTCCTCTCATTGTTAGGGATGAGCACTATATACATTCGAAAGGTCCGAATTTAGCCAAAAAAATATCGAGGGACTTGTATAAGCCGATAGGTATCCAAGCAGTGTCCATTGCTAGTGGAGTGGAGCTATGTGTTGTGGTGCTTGAGTGGAACCTGTTATCAATGGAGTTATCTTTGATGAGTCAGCTTGAGGTAAAGATGTTGAATGTTCTTGATGTAATGATCAGCTATTTAAATCCCATTATTTATGTGCATGCTGCTCTAGGTTACAACATGTATAGGCAAAAAGTCTGATACTGGTGGAGTGTTTTGTGGCAAGTAGTTGAGCTTATGTGTTTGAGTTCCTAGGTCTCTCAATACGACACCACTATTTTTCTTTCTACTCATTTTTCTACTCTTCTTGCCACATCCAACTCTCAGTTCATTGTCTCGTCACCTCCCACCCTCAGCTAGACTTGTCAAAATGTTTTTTAAATCCATATTTAATGGATTAGGTTGTCATATGATCAAGTCATATTCGTTAAATAGATCATAAATGGGTTTAGAACAGTAAAGCCTAAGATAATATGGGGGTTAAATGGGTTCACAACTTACTTAAAAACAACCTATAATCATAATTTTTCCTCCCGCCCTCATTCAATCTTGCGCTCACTCACTCCATGCTCTTAACTTAGTTTAGTAAAATGGGTCGGTTTAAGTATGAGTCAAGTCAGGTATGAGTTGTTAGATTTGTATTAAATGGAAATGGGCGTCGCAACCTCTCTTTTTTCGGTGTCCCCGATTTGGGGTGGGCGTCTGTGGAGGCTAATGGTTTGGCTAGGTCTATTAGGCTTAGCTCAGACTCTCCCAAGTCCACCAATTCACGACTTAATAGTCCAAGATTTTCACCTATAAGTTAATTTTAAAACGGAGTCGCTACTAATCGATTTTGGGTGGGTCAATTAGAAACCCAAGTGAAATATTGAGAAAAATACTTGCTCCTACACAATGAGAGAAATTAGGATCGATACTTGATTACACTAGTTAATCACTAATACCCTTTCGGAACCTAATCTTGTTTAAAGCCTAAGGCTTTTTGGATTCTTGAAGGATTTTTCCATGTATTTTGTGGAGGAAAACACATTTTCTTGGTTTTTTCATTTTTTGCACAATTGAAAAGTATTTTTAGATTTTTTAAATATTTTTTTCTGAAAATATAAATTTTTTTTTTTTTTTTTTTTAAAATTTTTTTTTGGGAAAACATGGAATTTTTTGATGACTTTCTAGGAAAATGTGGGACATTTTTTTTATTTTTTAAAAATAAATTATTATTTTTAAATTTTATTTTAATATTTTAATATTATAATGTATTAAAAATGCCTTGGGTCGATCCCTGGGTTGGGTTCGACTCGGTTCACTGGCCCTTAGCTTGAATGATGGACCGGCAGCCTAGAGGGCCCTAGGCATGGACTTGGCCCATATGCGACGGGGGCCAGTTGGCCTGGACTGACCAAAAACCATACCCGGATCTGACTTGCTTGACAACCTAGTTCTTAAAAACCCTACCAAGTTACGAACCAAATTTGCCCAACTTCGACCCGTCTTCTTCCCTCGCTGACCCGACTTTGGAGCCTTTGAGATCTGACGATTCGCAGCACAGGTGGACGACCTTGTCTCGGCTTGAGCTCGGGCCTTCGCCAGCACCACCTCGGATTTTGCTCAGCCTGCCACAATAGCCGACCCCCCGTCGCTCGTCACCGCTCATCACTGCCGGTCACTAGAGATCCATCAGCGGCTGGTGAGTTCGTTTGGGATTTTCGTCAAACACTTGGAGAGATGCTAGCTGAAGGGGAGCAAGGTTGAGCCCATTTGGGGTTATGCTCATGGCCAGGCTCTGGGCAGTCAAGCAGCCACGGCCAGGGGGAAGTAGAACATAGACGATTGAGGGGGAGGCCGAAACTCGCATGAAGCCGACAGCCACGAGTCTCGGCTTGGTGACACACAACCCAAACAACCCATAAACAAAGGGGCAAACCCTAACTCACTATAACCGAAGGGTACGGAGGTGGATGGTCAGTCGAGTATGGCTATCAATGTTGTCCAAGCTCCTGCAACCACAGACCTAGTTTCTCCTCTTCTTCGCACTCTCTCCTTCTCAGGCTTGCTCATCGCCACCCTCCCCCGATGCCTCTTAGAGGGAGGTCATCTGAGCTCGTGACCCTCTCTTTGCCGCATTCGCTCTAGGGAAGGTCTATGAGTTTGCTCGATGCCGTCGACGGAGGTGGTGCCCCCTATTTATAGGTAAGGGGGTTCGGTCGACGGAGGGGCTCGGCCGCCGGCCTTAAGCTTGCTGACCGAACCCCCTCGAGTGAACTGGCATCCCATCCTCACTCCTCCACCGAGGCAGGCTTGGCATTGAGGGTGGCCATTAATGGCGCTTGAGGTCCGTCTCTTTCGACCAACGTCGGCCTACTCCCATCGGCTGTAGATGTTGCGCTGGTGCCGTGTGAGTTGTAGAGGTAGGGGAAGAAGACAAGGGAGGAAGGAGACAATGAGAGAAGAGGTCAGGCTAGGTTGCGTGAGCTGGCACTGTGGGGGCTTGCACAAAGGAAGAGAAGGGAGAAGGGGCTGGGCATGAAGGCCTAGCCCCATGTGGCTGTGGCTCCTTTTGTTCTTTTTTCTTTATTATTTATTATTTATATATTTTATTAATATAATTTATTATCCGAACAAAGGAAAAATGAAAGAAATTAAGGCCTAATTAAAAACCTAATCAAAATTTATGCGTCAACAGTTGCCCCTCTTTGAAGGTGAGCTCGCAGAGGTTGCATTCAAAGATAAATTGATACCTAAATTTTGTCCAAGTATATGCAATAGATTATATCTTATTCACAACCTATTGTCCTATGCAGGAAAAAAGTAATATAACATTACACATACTAAGGCAGATAATAAGATACTTGTAGTTACTTATCGGGAGTGAGTGAGATAAGGTGCGAACCTTGAGTTTGGCAAGTATCAGGGCATCATCTTACCTAGTGACGTGAGGAGGTTACTTTTCCAAGATGCAAACCTTTCTTCGGTTGCCTTGATGGGAAATTGCTTTTCCAGGACCCGAACCATTCTTTGGTGACCTGTTAGAGTAATAAGCTGTTTGTCTAAGACCCGAACTTTTCTTCGGTTGCCTTGATTGGAAATTGCTTTTCCGAGACCCGAACCATTATTCGGTCACTTGTTAGAGCAATAAGTTGTTTGTCTAGGACTCGAACCTTTCTTTGGTCGCCTTCATTGGAAATTGCTTTTTCGAGACCCGAACCATTCTTTGGTCGCCTGTTAGAGCAATAAGTTATTTTTCTAGGACTTGAACCTTTCTTTGGTCACCTTGACTTGAACTGCTTTTCTAGGACCTAAACTATTCTTCGGTCACCTATTAAAGCAATAAGTTGTTTTTCTAGGACTCGAACCATTCTTTGATCGCATGTTAGAGTAATAAATGGTTTGTCTATAACCCGAACCTTTCTTCGGTCGCCTTGACAGGAAATTGCTTTTCCAGGACCCGAACCATTCTTCGGTTGCCTGTTAGAGCAATTAGTGGTTTGTTTAGGAGCCGAACCTTTCTTTAGTCGCCTGTTAGAGCAATAAATTGTTTACTCGACCTTTCTCAAGAGATGTGTCAACCTTCCTCGGGGCATCTATTTGTGGGATGCTTGATCCTCTATCAAGGACACTAGTTGGTTACCCGACCTTTCTTGGGAGATGCCCCGACCTTTCTCAGGGCATCTATTTGTGGGATGTTTGATCCTCTGTCAAAGACATCGGTTAGTTACTCGACCTTTCTCCGGGAATGCGCAGACCTTTCTCAGGGCATTTGTTTATTGGGTGCCTGATCCTCTGTCAGGGACACTAGTTGATTACCTAACCTTTCTCGGGGGATGCGCCAACCTTTCTTAGGGCATTTGTTAGTTGGTGCCTAATCCTTATCAAGGACACCGATTGGTAACCAACCTTTCTCGTGGGATGCGCCGACCTTTCTTAGGGCATTTATTTGCGAAGATACTTGGACATTCACATGCATTGAAAGAGTACCTGGCTATTTACAAGTACTAACCTAAAGGATACTTGGTTGTTCGCAGGCATTGAAGTGGTACTTGGATGATCACAAGTACGAACTCTAGAGGGTGCCTGGACTTTCGCATGAGTTGAAGGGGTACTTGGATGATCATAAGTACTAAACTTTGGAGAATACTTGGTTGCTTGTAGGTATTGAAGGGGTACTTGGATGATCACAAGTACAAACTCTGGAGGGTACCTGGACGTTCGCATGCGTTGAAGGGGTACTTGGATGATCACAAGTACAAACTCGGGAAGGCATTCCACCTTTTGGTAGTTGGAATTTTGAGGGCATGCCTCAGATATTTATGAAGGTCTCTCGTCTTTTGGCAGTTGGAATATCGAGGGCGTGCCTCACATACTCGTGAAGGTCCCTCACCTCCTGACAGTTGGAATATCGAGGACATGCCTCACATATTTGAGAAGGTCCCCCACCTCCCGGTAGTTGGAATATTGAGGACGTGCCTCACATATACGTGAAATTCTTTTACCTCTTGGTACTTAGAATATCATGGATGCATCTCGCATACTCGTGAAGGTCTCCCACCTTCTAGTGAAGGGAATCAAGGACGTGCCTCACTTATTCGTGAAGGTCTCTTACCTCCTGGTAAAGGGGAATATTGAAGACGTACTTGGGATATTCGTGAAGGTTTTCTCACCTCCTGGTAAAGGGGAATATCGAGGACCTACCTAGGATATTCGTGAAGGTCTCTCAATCCTCGGTAAAGGGGAATATCGAGGATATTCGTGAAGGTCTCTCACCTCCTGGCAAAGGGGAATATCGAGGATATTCGTGAAGGACTCTCACCTCCTGGTAAAGGGGAATATCGAGGATATTCGCGAAGGTCTTTAACCTCTTGGTAAAGGGGAATATTGAGGATGTACTTGGGATATTCATGAAGGTTTCTCACCTCTTGATAAAGGGAAATATTAAGGACGTGCCTAGGATATTCCCAAAAGTTCTCTCACCTTCTGGTAAAGGGGAATATTAAGGACGTACCTTGCATATTCATGAAGGTCTCTCACCTCTTGGTAAAGGGGAATATCGAGGACATACTTGGGATAATCGTGAAGGTCTCACACCTCCTAGTAAAGGGGAATATCGAGGATATTTGTGAAGGTCGCTTACCTCCTAGTAAAGGGGAATACCGAGGACATACCTCGTATATTCGTGAAATTCTCTCACCTCCTGGTAAAGGGGAATATTGATGGCGTACCTAGGATATTCGTGAAGATCTGTTACCTCCTAGTAAAGGAGAATATCGAGAACGTACATGGAATATTCATGAAGGTCTCTCACCTTTTGGTAAAAGGGAATATCGAGGACGTGCTTGGGATATTGGTGAAGGTACCTCACCTCCTAGTAAAGTGGAATATTGAGGACATATCTCACATATTCATGAAAGTCTCTCACCTCCGGGTAAATGGGAATATCAAGGACATACCTGGGATATTCGTGAAGGTCTCTCACCTCCTAGTAATGTAACTTCGAATGTAGTGCAAGACTTACCGAGATGGCTGCAGGCACTCAAAAGGGTTGGAACACCAGGACAAGAGTAGGTACTGGACAATCACAGGTATTTAAACTCTGAAGACAGCTTGAAAAGTCGATTGTCGGTAAGAGAGTACCTAGAAAGTGGTAGGTACCTAAAGACAAATGGGAATAGGGATATGCTTACTTGGCGATATCTCTGATCTTTGAAAATATGTCTGCTATTTGCATAGTGTGCACACATGATTATATTTGCTATAAATTCATGAATTTAAATGTGATTCATGCATGACAATTTTGTCAGTTTTGCATCATCGCAGTTTCACTGGGGAAGATTTTGAAAGACAACCTTCATTTAGAATGTAGGTGTCTTGAGCATGCCAGATGAGAGACTTTTAGTCTGAAAGGACTTTCCGCTCACTCTCATGGAAAATGTTGTTTTATCCTGACCATTGATGCAAGATTTATGAGGACCACACTATCTCACTGTCATCATGTTCGTAGGGGTCGGAGTATTCTCGTAAGCGGTACAACTTTACCAATATGAGAGGTCTTTGTCAGGACCATAATGTAGGCCTGGTCAACGGCTCATCAAGGGGGACCATCAAGGTCAAAGCTCCCAAAAGAATTGCTGCACAATCATCTCCGAGTTTACCAACCAAGAATCCTACGAAAAGAGATAAAATAGTCTTGCTCGTACCCTCGAGTGACGCTTATAGACATATGAAATCCCACGTTAATTAAAGTGCCCTAGTCTGAAGAGACTTTTATGAGAGGGGTGTAACGTAGACTTTGCTCATGTGTAAGAGAGTGAGAATTGGTGATTGCCTTGACATTATCCCCAATCTTTCTTCTTACTGTCAAATGGAGGCTCCATTAATTGAACCACAGCAACAACTTTTCTTGGGAATACAATCGGCTATATTTTTGCTTGGGGGCATTGGTCTTACTTTTACTAGGCACTCTGCTTTTTCATATCCCTAATTTTTATTTCCAATTTTCTCATCTATGGGCCTTGACCTTACTTTTACCAGGTACACTGCTTTTTCATACCCCTAGTTTTTCATTTTTGTTGTCTGAGGAATTGGGCTTGGCAAGTTCAAACAAAACACTATTGTTAGACTCTTGAGTCTTCATCTTCAGTCAATGCTTCGGGTTATGCTGCCTAGCAATAACTCTTGCTTTGTCTTAGTGTGAGGGTAAAATTATAGACTTACATGGGCTGTACAATGAATACAAATGCATAAAGAAGGAATTGATCTTCGTCATTCTAAGACACTTAAATTATTGCGAGTGTTCATATGTAATAAAGACACTCAAAGATTGATGCAAGTGCGAGCAATAAAATTTCTATCCCCTTTCTCACCTTGTGATGCTGCCTCGCCTTTAATCTGCCCTAGTGTGGGGGTGGTTCTTGACAGGGGTATGAGAGAAGCTTCACTAGTGTATGGGGTTCAAATGGCGGTAAGCCATGAAATGCCTCTTATTGTTTTGGTTATCGTACCATTCGTGAAAGAACTCTTTACCCTATAGCCATGGAATTTTCTATACTCATATCATAAGTGTATAGATGGGGGACTGTGTGTAGGATATGGCTTGCCTTTCATCATCCTGATGCGCCTCATCCAGCATGCTAATCAATCTTGTATTCTTCATTTAGCTATCTATTTTTGATAATCCTCATTTAGATAGACAAAATCATTATGCAAAATCCATTTGGAAAAGGTGTGCAACATTTTAAATATGAGAGATTTTGTACAAATTATTGACTTTACTCAAAATATTCTATTAACAGGGTTGTATTTACAAATACGTTAAATTTTGAACATCAAAGGAGTTATTTACAAATGGGTGTTGATGAATTATCCCTAATGAATAAGGAAATGACACAAGGAAGATTAGCCGGGGTTGGGAATCTGATCATTGATTTGAAGGGAACTTCTACTTTTGCCCTTGCAGGAGAAAAGATGAAAATAGACCAATCAATAGGGCCAAAATTAAAGGTGAATTGAGACTTGAAGGATCTCTATCATTTGCTTTGGCGATACTTAAGACGCCATTTTGCTTGGGAGAGTTTGTCATGCCTCCTACTGATTTGTTGTCCATTTCTTTAGTGGTCAGGTGATCCTACAATAGACAAGAGGGAGCGTGTTAGTCACGAACTCTTTCAAGAGTCAAATAACTGGAAGTGATACAACTTTACCCTTCATTGGCTTGTAGATGATTGGATGGACCTGAAGTGATAGACGGACACGAAGTCCTACGTCCCTTGTTTCATTAGGTCAATTATTCTCTCATTTTTGCAGTTGCAGGAGAAGCAAAAAAAATTTCATTAGTGTTTATAAGTGGCAACTGGTTCCCATTTATGAGGATTGAACTTTGGTCGCGACTAGACCACTTCATCCCTCAATCTACCATGCCGCGATACTGGTAGTGTTTGTGGAGCAATGAACTGGCTCCTAGATAACACGTCCTTTTATGCCAGGTTAGGTGAATTCAATACGGGTCATTTCCATGTACTAGCTCGGCCAAGATTGGTTTGCCCAAATCAACCATTGAGTTTAGCTCTTGAATCCCGTTGTTTTCTATCAATAGGAGAAAAAATGTGAAAAGTGAGTTGAGAGAGAGAGAGAGAGAGAGAGAGAGAGAGAGTATTGGAAACAGTACCAAATTACCCTTCCCTAGAGTTTGTATTTGCTGACTCCTAGGGATCTTTGTATATTGACGACAACCTCTTCATCTTGACACAATTCAACACTTCTTTCAATTGGCCTTTCTCATGCGTGGCCACGTATGCATAATTGATGGTCGTTAATTCATCTTCAACACCTTCTTTCTATGGAATTTTCTTCTGTCTTTGACCATATGACCATTAACAGCATTGGGCAAAGTCATGTACCTCAAGCTTCTACAGAATCTAAGATGGACTATCAAAACCTTCAATTCTCTGATGGCAATCACTTTTTGGGAGAGCATGCGTCTGGACAAAAAGTCAGGTTTCCAGGTTCTAACGTCATCATCTTGAATAAGGGGCTGGAGATCGTTTCAACTGTCTGGATTTTCTCCTTGTTGACAGTAGTCAATTCAAAGGAAGAGAAGAAATTCCTTTTCTGCACTTCTTGGCTTGTTGAAGCTGGAAATCATATTGATGAAACCGTAGCATCTAGTTGCTTCGACACATTGTAGGGAAAAGATATTACTCCGACTTGAGACAAAGTTGTGCAAGAGCAAGGTGGAGTGCATAGGGCTCCGAGGGTGTCTCACAAAAAGGGAAGGCTGAGAGCAGCACGGAGGAGGTTACCATGCCTCGAGCTACCATGGTATACCTGCTTCGAGTTCAACCATATGCTTGTGCCTATTACGTCCTATCTTTCGTTTCCTATAAATAGAAGATAAGGGATGTCCTTTTCAAAATTACATTAAGGAAATAAGACTTACCCTTTTCTAAGATAGGGTGATCATTTCTATTTGCCCCTGCTTTCTTGAAAGAGTGTCTTTGAGTTCGGTGAGTTCACATGATGCGCCAGCTTTAAATGCTCCCTGTCACACTAAGTCAAAGGGGATGGGGATGATATTCTGAGACATGAAGTGAATAAGTCAGAAAAATAAATAGGATTTAATATATTGTTTTGACAAAAACTTTTGATAATGAAATATTTTTGTTTTCAAAAGTATATCTTTCCCGGGGGGGGGGGAGAAAGCATGAAGAAACCGCCCTCGATATTCTTCATGGACTATATTTTCTTTTCATGGTTGGATAACATCACCGAGCTGGTTTGGTGTGTTTCATCATGCCCTCAAAATATTTTCAACTTTAGTTAGTAATAGGTGGATTTACATTTTGGAATAGTGATTTCAAAAGTTAGTTCCTCAAGTGGAAATGATGTTGAAAATAAAAGAAAACAGACTTAAGAAAGATGTACAAGTTCCCACATAGGGAAGTACACAAGGAAATTAAAAAGGGCTCTACTTGAGCGGGCCTGCACCCATTTCCTCTAACGGTCCTTTGTCGATGACGCTTGTGGAGAAATCTTCATACTAGTCACCAGTCGCGCCTGCTTGTGCTCCGATCTTCGTGAATTTTAGATCATTTATGCCTCCCCATCCATTAGGGATGATGCTTTGATGATGGTCATAGAAGCCTTGGGGGATTGAATAGTTGACATAGTAATCGAATTTACCACTTGGTTGCCCCAAGGTGTCCATGATTACTTTTCCTCCATGCGCCTTCTTAGCATGTTTGGGGAACATAGTGCGAGTGCTAGGTTCCATGAGGAGGTCGTCTTTGCGATATCATATCCATGGGGAGCAGAACGTGAATACCCCATCATCCAAGAGATCCTGAATCTTGTCTCTTAGGATGGTACAATCATCTAGTGAGTGTCCCAATTCCCCTGAATGATAGTCACAGTACTTTGATGGATCATAATCACGAAAGCACGAAAGTACTCGAGAGTAGGATACCTCAGTTCCCTAGGGATCATCCCTTGCTCTAGGAGGATAGGGAAAATAGCAGCCATTGATTTAGGAAGAGGCAAATACGGCCGCATGTTGCTTGAGGACTAGGGTAACCGAGCCCTTTGCCATATCACGTCAGTAGGGTCTTCTTCATTTACTTTGGTTGACGATTCTTCATCGTAACAAGAGTGGAATGCATGGGCAGCTTGAGCGAAATTTTCTGTCAAGTGGTGTACTGTCTTGCATAGTTTGTCGACTTGATGTTGAAGTTGGCTGAATGAGAAGTTATTGCTTGTTCCCTCTAGTTGTTCCTCCTCTATGGCACCTATGAAAAGGTCTCCAAACATGATGGTCACGTCATCTGGCCCTTCTCTCTTTGTAAGTGCAGGCTAAGTTGGGTGCTCTTGGCCCATGCCCAAGTAAATGGGAAATTTCGAGCTTTCATGGCTGAATTGTTTTGGAGTAGTGATTATTTCTTCCTCCCTATGCATCATCCTTGTAGGGCCTAGGAAGGTTTCCTCGAGGTGGGGATATACAAGGCCAACTTTTTTCCTTGCTTTTCTCTCTAGGTAATATCCTAAACTGACGGTGTGCGGTCTCTTCAGGGCTTTGATAAGCTCGTGGATGCCTTGGCTTCCCCTGCAAAGCCCTTATCCTGGGTTAAAATCGTATCTAGCCATGATTTTTCCTATCATAATTGCAGCGCTTGACATTTTAAGAACAAGGGTCGGAGTCCCTCGAGTCCTGTGTATAATAGACACAAGCTCAAACGATTGATAGCTGGATTCTTTTTTGTCACCAAGTTCAACATAAGGGATGGCTGTCTCATGGCAGATACGGTGGTCTTCTTCTCCACGGACCTTGATCAGTTTTCCTCCAACCATAAACTTTACATTTTGGTGGAGACTTGTGGGCACTGCTCCAACGACGTGGATCCATAGGCGACCTAAGAAGAAGTTGAATGCAGTGGGAATATCCATTACTGGAACAAAATTTTGAATGTGGTTGGGCCTATTTGCATGTCAAGCTCAATTTCACCCATCGTTTCCTTATTTGTCCCATCGAATGCTCAAACGGAAGTTTTGGCTGCCTAAATTTAGGACATCTTTATTTTAAGACAACAGAGTGTCGCTCATGGACATATGTTAAGAGTAGATCCATTATTAATTTGTACTTAAGCGACACGGGACGAGTTGCACTTGACTGATATGTAGAGGGCCTTGGTGTGTCCTTTACCCTCCTCGGGGATCTCTTCATCAGAGAATGCCATTTGATCATTTAGGAAGATGGTACCGACAAATTCCTCGAGTTTGTTGTGCTCAATCATTTTAGGGACATGTACTTCACTCAATACCTTCATTAGGGATTTCTAGTGTTTGGCAAACATCTGAAGCAATTCCAGTAGGGAGATCTGTGCTGGTGATTTCCGCAATTACTCCACCACATTGTATTCACTGCCTTTAACTATGGCTAAAAACTCCTTTGCTTCTTTGTTAGTGACGGGTTTGGCGGGCTGCGTATTGGCATGAGCATAGATTCGCCTAGACCTCGTGATTAAGCCAACATCAAGGTTGTAGGACCAAGGAATTGCACTGTCACCTTCATATTTATAGGGCTGGGGGATCTCAATAACTATAGCCGTTCCTACTGTCGATGCTTGAGTAATGGTTCCTTTCCTTTTAAAGACGCCCCCGGGAGGAGTGGAATCCATCTCCTCCTATCCTACGTTCAGCATGGCAAATTCTTCCTCCCAATTGATGACGACTTGTAATATAGTAGAGGCCATGCCGGTATGGCCAGCATACACAATTCTAGCATCTATCATTCTTGATACCCTTTCTTTCATTGTTGCTAAGGTGGTACTTCATCGCCTAAATAATACCCAGCTTCCACTAGCCCACGATAAATGTCAGCGGTATGTGCTTTGACATTTCTAATTTGGCTGGCTTCAGAACTGAATACCGCATTTACTTTGTTGGCATGATCAGGGAGTGGATTGCTCTGGACATTTGGCTCAGTACTTTGAAATGAGAAAATTTTAGTGTCTAACAGGTTCTGGATTCGATTCTTAAGGGCGAAGCACTCTTCAGTCGAGTGCCCCACTTCTCCCATGTGATAGTTGCATTTTTTGGACGGGTCATAACTGGAGAAGTTTTTAGCATTGGGTCGCTTTGGCTCAGTCGAGAGGAGGTTCTTATTCCGAAGGATTGCCAAAACCTGTGATGGAGATCCGGGAAGCGAAATGAATTGTCTCATGTTATTGTAACACTGGGGCAGTTGACGGCCGGTGGTTTGTTGTTGTCCTGTGTTTATCTGAATGGTCAAGGGATGACTGGTGTTTGTGGTGTAGGTTGCATTGATATCCATTAGGGGTTCTTTATCTTTCTTGATGTTGAGCCTCCTACTCGAGGGTGGAGGTTGAGTGAACCAACCATCCCTTAACCCTATCTCCATCTGCGCTCCTAGTGGAATGAGTTGAATGAATGACTCAATGATCGTAGTCACCATTCGATTGCAGTACTTGTAGGGAAGGGTTTTGATAAACATTTTCTTTAGCTCAAAATCAGTAGGTTCAGGATTGATTTGGGCGACTAGATTCCTCCATCTAATAGAATATTCTTTGAACAATTCATGTTTTTTCTTTTTGGTACGCCAAGATCCTTACGAAAGGGGTAATGTCCATTATGAACTTGTATTGTTTGAGGAATGCCTCACTCACTTCGCTCCATGTTTCGAGGAGGTTCTTGTTCTTCGTGATGTACCACCTCAAGGTAGGGCCTACTAGACTTGACTGGAACAACTAGACCATTAATGGTGCATTATTAACATATTGGGTCATTCGAAACAAATACATTTACAAATGAGCCCTCGGGCAAGTCGTGCCATCATATTTTTCAAATTCGGGCATTTTGAATTTTTTAGGCATTTTGACTTTGGCATAAATAGAGAGGTCCATTAGAGTAGGATCTTGGAGGCCTTGCAGTTGTTTCAGTCTTTCCTCTAGCTTCTCAAGGTGTTTGTCATGCTCAGTTTTGGACAAACTATATGGCTTAGCTCTCTCCATCATGGTTTGGTGTGGATCATCCTCCAATTTGGGTATTTTATTGTTAGTATTTCCATCTTGATCGCCCTTGATGGACGATTGTGGTAACAATACTTCAATTGGGGTCGGGGTGGGAGTAAGTTTGCCATGGATGGAGTCTATCTGTTTTGAGAGTTGTTGAAGTACATTAAAGAATTGCTTAATTTTGCTTTCCACAACCACAACACGGCTTAGTACTTTCTCTTCAACCATTCTTGCTCTTGCTTTTGAGCGAGTTTGGATTGGCGAACGTTGACGTTCCATGATTACTTGATCCTGAATAAACAAGCATGCGTAAATATAGGGCATAAATAGGGAGTCAGTCCATGATGACGATCTAATCCTACCCTTTTGTTTATTTATGAAAAGTTTGTACAGGTAGAGGATTTCCAAAGCATGGATTGAAAAAAGGCATGTGACATGTTAGCATGGACTAAAAAGATATCCAATTTGAAAGGTGTAGAAAGCATGAATTGCAACAAATTTTGAAAAAGACTTCTATCCTTTTTTGAAGCAAACGAAAATTCCTGTAGAAAAGAAATTTGTAACATGCTTGAATAAAAACACCAACTGAAAGTAATTTCCTTTGCTAAATTTAAAAAAAAAAAAAACTTTATGACAATTACTTCCAAATTTAAATGACCGTGGTATTAAATCCTAGACTAATCATGGACCACTCAATATATACAGGAGGGTAAGTAAATTGCAAAGTGCACGGATAAAAACTTACTTCACGCGAGAAAATTGATGACAATCACATAGACATGCACATGATATGTGCGGCCCGATGTCTAACTGAGAAGGTTTAGAGAAATTAAGAGGGAGTCTGCATGTCGTAGTCTCGCGTTGGCATCATACCCTTTTAATTTCGGCTCTACCTAAAGAAATTCGAGGAAAAGAAAGGCAACCTCTACATCGTAGTCTCGCGTTCAAGGTCATATCTTTCTTAACACTATCTTAAATATCCTATGGCAGCCCAGGTTCGGTAGCCGGGTTGTGTGTGCCAAGTGTAGTGCTAAAACATTAAAGCATGCACAGCAATTTATAATCACAAAAAATTTATCTTAAGAAAAAAAAAAACCCTAAGCTACTAACTTGCACAAAAGAAAAAAAAAACCCAAGTCAGCAAAGCATTTAAACAAGATAAAAAAAGCCTTAAGTCCTCAAGTCCCTAGCAGAGTCACCAAGTTGTTGTGACCTCTCTTTTTTCGATGTCCCTGGTTTGGGGCGGGCGCCTGTGGAGGCTAATGGTTCAGCTAGATCTATTAGGCTTAGCCCTGACTCTCCCAAGTCTATCAATTAACGATTTAATAGTCCAAGTTTTTACCCTGTAAATTAATCTTAAAACGGAGTTGCCACTAATCGATTTAGGATGGGTTGATTAGAAACCCAAGCGAAATATTGGGAAAAATACTCGCTCCTGCGCAACCAAAGAAATTAGGATTGGAGACTTGATTACACTAGTTAATCACTAATGCCCTTTCGGTGCCTAATATTGGTTAAACCCTAAGGCTTTTTGGATTCTTGAGAGATTTTTCCATGTATTTTGTGGAGGAAAACAAATTTTCTTGGTCTTTTCATTTTTTGGACAATTGAAAAGTATTTTTGGATTTTTTTGATCTTTTTCTAAAAATATATATTTTTTTTTTTTTGCTTTTTATAGTTTTTGGGAAAACATAGATTTTTTTGGATTTTTTGGACTTTCTAGGAAAATATGGGACATTTTTCTTTTTTTTTTTTTGATTTTTTGGAAAATAAATTATTTTTTAAAAAATTATTATTTTAATTTTTTAATATTATAATGTATTAAAAACACCGAAGATTGGATTCCCAAGTTGGGTCCAACCTAGTTCCCCGGCCCTCATCCCAAATGACCGACTACCAGCCGGAAGGGCCTTAGGCATGGACTCGACCCATACACAACGGGGGCCGGTTGGCCTAGACCCGACCAAAGACCCTACCCGATCCGACTCGCTTGAAAACCCAGTTCCTAAAAACCCTACCTAGTTATGACCCGGATCCGCCCAACTTTGACTCGTCTTCTTCCCTCGCCGACCCATCTTTGGAGCCTTCGATATTTGACGATCTCGTGACGGAAGTGGACGAGCCCATCTCGGCCTGAGCTTAGGCCTCCACCAGCACTTGCCTTGGATTCCGCTCGGCCTGCAACAATAGCCGACCCCCGTCGCCCGTCACTTTGCTAATCACTTTGCCAGTCACTAGAGATCCATGAACGGCTGGTGAATTCATCTCGGGATTTTCGTCGAACACTTGGAGGATGCTGGCTGAAGGGAGCAAGGTTGAGGCCATTCGCGGCTGTGATCACGGCGAGGCTCTAGGCAATCAAGCAGCCATGGTCGGCGGGGAAGCAAACCACGGACGATCGGGGGTGGGGGGAGGTCGAAACTCGCTTGAAGCTAACAGCTGCGAGTCCCGCCCGGCAACGTACAACCCAAACAACCCGAAACAAAAAGGGCAAACCCTAACTCACCGTAATCGAAGGGCGCGAAGGCAAATGGTCAGCTGAGTATAGCTGTCGGCGTTATCCGAGCTCCTACAACCACAGACCCGATTTCCCCGTTCGCTCGCACTCTTTCCTTCTTGGGCTTGCTAATCGCCGCCCTCCCCCGATGTCTCTCAAAGGGAGGTTGTCTAAACTCACAATCCTCTCTCTCTCTCTCTCTCTCTCTCTCTCGCTCGCTCTTTGATCTCCCCCTAAAGTCTCTCTAGGGAAAGTCTCCGAGTTTGCTCGATGTCGTCGACGGAATTGGTGCCCCCCTATTTATAGGCAAGGGGGGTTCGGTTGACGGAGGGGCTTGGCCGCCGGCCTTAAGCTTGCTAATCAGACCCCCTTGGCTGAACCGACATCCCATCCTTGCTCCTCCGCCGAGGTGGGCTTGGCATTGAAGGCGGCCATTAATGGCACCTGAGATCTATCTCTTCCGGCCAATGTTGGCCTACTCCCCTCAGTCATAGGTGTTGTGCTAGCACTGTGTGAGTTGCAAAGGTTGGGGAAGAAGACAAGGGAGGAAGGAGACAGGAAGAGAAAGGGCCAAGCTGGGTTGCACAGGCTAGGCCTGTTGGGGCCTGCGCGAAGGAAGAGAAGGGAGAAGGGGTTGGGCGCGAAGGCCCAGCCCCATGCGGCTGTGGCTCCTTTTGTTATTATTATTATTATTATTATTATTATTATTATTATTATTGTTATTATTATTATCCGAGAAAAGGAAAAATAAAAGAAATTAAGGCCTAATTAAAAGCCTAATCAAAATTTAGGTGTAAACAATGGGTTAAAATGGGTTAAATCAGTTAATTTGGATTGAACTATTTTCGACATGAACCACCCATTGAAGAGTTATCTCCTCAGCCCACCACCACTCTCATCGTAAGCTCATAGTTATTACCTCAAGATATGCAAATCCATTGCTATTCGTGTGTGCGTTTGAGACCTCTCGATCATTCTTCTCTTGACGATGGACCTAAGTTCATCTAGACCCATTGATCATGTGGCTCCCATCGGGTGGCCAATATTTTTTACGGTCCAATGGACTTGATCCACGTGGTGACATTATTTGGAACGCATGTGCAATCAATTATTCTATTTATTACCTCCCAACAAGTAGCCGATTAGAAATATATCACATGCCAGTTGGTCGTCGTCTTCTTCCCTTCATATTTTATTTTTAATCAACCATTCTCCTTACATTTCACAGCTTAAGAGGGTGGCCGAAAAATGAACACTTCCTTAGTGATGTGTAATGCGTGCTCAGATCTAGCAACTTTGTTAGGATTGCAATATATATATAATTTAGTATATAAGCACCAATTTGAGAGTTGGAACTGCTGTGCTCCCTTTCATCTTTCTTTTACTTGATATTTTCATTATTTAGCATGTTTCTTTGTAAACCCATATACATTTCAGAATTTTTTTTTAAAAATTATTAATAGTGTACGTTAGTGCTGGCTGTACCACGTAGAACAAGCGGCACTCATGTCCTCAACTTTTGACAGAAATCAACTACAATGACTACATTGACAAATCATTAAAAGGTCTAGTACTCAATTAATATAATTAAAAAGTGCTGGAAACTGATTTGGTACAAGTTTAAATAGGTTTATGAACTTTTCCTTTAGTAGTTTTCCCATTTCCTTCTCATGAGCCAAATCAAATCCTATATTTTGAATTTCAAATCTTTTTGGATCAAATTGAAATCGTTTTTCATATTTTTCCCACACCACATTCGCGTTGATTTTCTTGTTGAATGGGTTTTGCAAGACCATATTGACTGAGGAAAGGAGTGTTCTCTGAAGGTTCTAATCTCCCTAGCCCAACTTTCGGGGCCATCCTTGTATTTGGAAAAAATACAGCAACAATATAAATAAAAGGGTTAATACCACGAAAAGCTACAAGTTACTTCGTTCCTCAGTTTTGTGTTCACTTCATTTTTTTTTTTTTGCCAAGTTTGATTCGTGAATTGAATGATGCTAAACTGGTGTATTTATAATAAATTTACTTCAAATTAATTTTTTTGACCACAAAAAAAAAACAGCAAATTAGTACACATATAACAAATTTGCCCTCTATTAGTTTCTATTAAATTTTACTATTAAATTTTTTTGAGTTGGATGACACATGACAAGTGGTGAGGGTATCAATTTGTAGTTTTTTTTGTAAAAACTAAGGAAAGATATATTTATCACAAATATATTGCTTGAGATTTTTCTTGTCAAAAAATTAATATGATATAAATTTGTCACAAATATATCGATTTAAGATTTTTTGTAGTATTAACCTTAAATAAAAAGGTCAAAAGCTAACAATTCTTATTTACATTAATACAAATAACTAAGACTAATTTATCAAATCTATATCCATAACAAAATTCATGGAAAAATTTCCCTTTTGTCTCCCGTTTTCAATTCCAAAATAACGCAATCAAACTGATGAGTGAATGTTGCTAAAAGGAGCAAATAACTAATTACAGTGGAAATATGTAAATATATTTGTTTTTTTAACTCCACGTTTCCCCTCCATGCACCAACTTGGAAGCTTCCTCCCACGTTGCCATCTATCAGACTGTCACTACACCAACTATAAATTTGTCGTCTATATATACTTCTTTCCCTTTAGATATTCGTTGCTCTTCTGTCCCGCTGGCGTCATTCCACTTACGTCACCACCATGTGATTCTTACTGTTCTAATCACATGGCAATTCATGTGTTTTGAAAGTCGAATCGTGAGATTCACTCTCCTCGTTGGCTCATCAAAATTAAACAAATACATCTTATGATTTTGATGTCACTTGTCAATGTTTTTAAATGTTTTCATTTGTTCAGAAAAAAAAGGAATTATTTAAAAAATATCTTCTTAAAAAACGTTTATAAATATCTTCATATGTAGTGAAAAGATTTTTCATCTGTTCATTTTTGTAAACAATATAAATGATCATATTTTGGGGAAATATTTTTCAAACTATTAATTTTTCGTGAAACAAGGGCACCTTAAAAGTTACTTTATGAGCATGTTTTAATTATTCATATTTGTACAGAGTTAAAATACAATTGAGGGCATAAAATAATAGGATATGTGTGTACATGCAAAAGAAATCTTTTCCAAATTTATCATTATAAAGGCGGTTATGGATCAAGAAATCATTTTGCGAAATGTATTTTGATTTATATGGGGTGGAGATAAGCCAGAAAGGAAGAGAAGAATTTCAAAATATATAAATCTACTTTTGTTTGAAAAAGAAAAAGCTATAAATTTCTTTGAATGCCTTCATATAGAGAAGGTTGAATCAGGCCCATTAGGTGTATTCAGATTTCTCCGATTATTCATGCACTGAACATTTCAAGAATTACATTTTGCACGCGTATTAGTTTTAAATCATTTGTCTATATTCAAAATACAGCATTAGACCAATCATCCACTAGCGTAGTGCCTATGATGGCTACTCAAGTTAAGAAGAGATGTGATGTTCAAACATGAGATAACTGTTCAAAAAGTTCCAAATCTATTTTATAGTGGTCAATTTGTTCCTAAACCTTTCAATTTAGCCAATCTAATTATGAACATTTTAGAGATTCGCTAATTTAGTTTTAAACATTTTGATTGTATCGATTTATTTATCAAAATATTGTGCCGATTTAGTCATAAGCCTTTTGAAATTTTGTCAAATTAGTCCGGAACCTATTATATGAATAATTAGCTAAAAAGATTATATCAAGAAATAGTTAAAATGTTTAAGACTGAATTAGCTAAATTAAAAGGTTACTGAATTAGCTACCGTACAACAATTTAGGACTTTTTGGACAACTTTCCCATTTGGGAATAAATCAAATTCAACATCAAACAAAAGTAGGCCTATGTGTCAGCGTTGTCCTTGATTTAAGATTCATTGTGTCCCTTGTGCTTCTCTAGCTTAGGTATCAATCTCCTGACATCCATTGAATAAAAAAAAAAAAAAAAAAAGCACCACCTAACGAGAAAATATTGCATCCACCCAATGAACAACGTGGTCTTATTCGCTAGCTCAAGCCTCATTCTTGTGTTTATTGTTGAAGTAGTCAAGTTTCAGTTTTGACGTGTCTTCAATAATGTAATAGCGGAGTTCTAGACAATAGGAAGTGGCTTGTTTTTAGGAATTTGTTTATGCACATGTTCTAGTTAGTGAGGCATGTTAGTATGTCTTTGTTGTTGCTATTCTATAGCTATTTTCTTGATAAGTGATTTGGATGTTTTGCCTATTCAAGTCCCCGATCCTAGTTTCTCTGGTTACGCAACAGTGAAATATTTCTCCCAATATTTCACTTGGGTTTCTAATCTACCCACCCCGAATTGATTAATAGCAACTTCTTTTTAAAATTAACTTACAGGTTAAAAACTCATGCCATAAGTCGTGAATTGGTGGGCTTAGGAGAGCTTGCGCTAAGCCTAATAGACTTAGAGAGCCATTAGCCTCCACACGCGCTTGCGCGCATAGGGCGCCCGAAAAAAGGAGGTTGTGACAGCTTGGCGACTCCACTTGGAACAATTTTTTTTTGTAGATTTAGGTTTTTTTATCTTGTTTAAAAGCTTCACTAACCTGGGTTTTTTTTTTTTTTTGTGTAGGTTAGTATCTTAAAGATTAATTCTAATTTTGTTGAAATAAAATGCTTTATAATTATAAAATGCTATATGTGTTTTAATGTTTTAGCACTACACTTGGCACACACAATCCGGCCACCGGACCTAGGCCACCATAAGATATTTAGAATGGTGTTAAGAATGATATGGCCTTGAACGTGAGACTGCGATATAGAAGTTGTCTTTCTTTTTCCCGAATATCATTAGGTAGAACTGAGGTTAATAGGGTATGATGCCAGCACGAGACTACGACTGGCAAATACCCTCTTAATTTCTCTAAACCTTCTTAGTTAGACATCGAGATGCACATATCATGCACATGTCTTTATGCTTGCCATTTTCTTTAAAAGTAAAATGATTTCTTTACCCTTTTTTACTCAGTCTTTTTTCTTTTGGCCCATGGCAATTTAGGTCAGTTTTCCAAGTCCCAGTTTATATGCAACAAGAGGAGACGATATCTAGTTTATTCCCGCGCCCAAAGCAGAGCTCTTTAGATGGTGGGGTCAATTGGACCAACTTGCCCAAAAGTACGTGAAAGCCAAAATCAGTCATCTTCTATTGTTGTTCCAGATCCCTGTTCATCCCGAAGTCCTACAGGCAATAGCACATTTTTGGTGCCCTAGGATATTCACTTTTATGTTTGGTGGATTCGAGCTAACCTCAACTTTGGAAGAATACGACATCATTATTGGAATGCCTCTTGAGAGTAAGCTTGTTAGGCCACCAATAGGTATTGACCCATTGCAGGGATTAGTGCGACTTTTAAGAACTGAAGTTTATGTTATGAGGCAAATTCTTGAAACCAATCATAATACCTGCACACTAGCATTTTTGACTTATTGTTTTGAAAATCAACCCATAACCCAAAAAAGTGAGATTTTCCTCATAACCTTTTTGGGTTCATCATTTTCCCCAATTAAAAAGATGCCATAAGTCCCTTGATGGCGTGGGTGGTTGATCAGGTTTTAAGGGGGCAAAATTATGTAAACATGATTTTAGCCAAAACATTATTGTCTCTTAATCGTTTTAAAGAAAACACAGAAAAAATCATACGGGCCTCCTCGGAAATTTTACAAGTCTGGTTCTTTTATCACCTAAGCGAATTTCGATGCCTTATGCAATTGTCTGAAGTAAATGATTTTCAAAATCCACTATGGAGATCTGTAGTTTTGAGACCATACATTCCCAACCAAAGTTGTTTTAATTGGATAAATTCCATAATAGGGATAAATCCACTATAGGACCCCGCTCTCGAGGCATTCCTATGGTGTGCTGGTTGGTTCAATGAAAAAAGAGCTTGCTTTGCTTACAAACATTGCAATCAATCCCATTGCTCTACCTCACCAGTGCCACTCCCTATTACCCATATAGGGTGGCACGACAGTATGGAGCCCTTTAGGAGATCCCACCACCTTTCAAGATGAAGATCTCTCCACTCCTTTTCACCCATCAAAGCCATGACTACACATTCAAGATTTTCATTATTGAGGATATATGGAGCAAGTGCCATCGCAAAATGATTGTGTTACCTAAAGGGCTTGAAGGACAAGAAAATGCCCATCACGCCTCTAAGTCCTACATCTACAATCATCATATCTCAACTAGATTGCGACCATTGATCCTTGACCTAGCTAGCAAAATCAGTCAGCACGAGCAAATTGAGCATATGCGAAGGGCTTGTGAATAAGCTGCATACACGTCTCAGAGCCAGTCCAATAAAGCAAACAACTTCACAAGACCAAAGCTCTTCGTCACATATAGAATAGCAATCACATGCCCCCTAATGTTAATATTTTGAAAGTTTTGTCTTAGTCCCATTGTTTAGGGATTTATGTTTAATGTCTAATATTTCATTCTGTCATTTTAATTCCAAGTTTAGATGTCAGAAATATGTTGTCTATGACGTCCTCTTTTAATAAATAAAAAATAGCAAAACCATTGCCATGGGTCAATCTTTATTTACTTTCGAGCTCATTCATTATTTTTGCGACGTTAGGTAATTATGAATCACCGACCACCAATCGCCTGGCCTCAAGCAATAGTGGCCGATCAGAGTGATGTACAAAATCACCTCACTAATATTAAAGATGACGTAGGACAGATGTCCATTGTCCTTCGACAACTCTCAAGACAAATAGAGTCAACTTAGGCCAAGCCCAACCTCATAGCTACTTTAAACACACTCATGACACCTGTGAATCTACCAAAGGATAACCAATAGGATAGATCGTTTGCAAGGATCATGAAGAAGCTAAGCCAGCTGCAGATCCCATTAATCTATCTAATTATGCAAGTGTTAAAATCCTAGAAGAGCTCAAAATGCCTGAATGTGAGAGGTACGCTAATACCTCTTGCCCCAAGGCCTAGTTGCATGCCTACCTTGTGACCGCCCAAGCGTGGGGGTGCATCTTCTGTCCCACATCACTTAAGGGGGAGTCCTAGGGCTAGTTTATAAGGCTTAGGTCTCTCTAATCTATGTGACACATTTTAAAGCCGTGAGGACTTAGTGTCCAAAGCGGACATATTACACAGTGGGGCCCAGGTCGTTACAAATGGTATCAAAGCCGACTTCCGACCGCGTGTGGGGTCATAGCGAGGACACTGTGCTCCCAAGGGGGGACAATGTGACAGCCCAAGCGCGGGGGTGCGTCTTTTGTCCCACATCGCTTAGGGGGGAATCCTAGGACTAGTTTATAAGGCTTAGGTCCCTTTAATCTGTGTGGCGTGTTTTAAAGCCGTGAGGACTCAGTGTCCAAAGTGGACAATATTATACAGTGGGGCCCGGGTCGTTACATACCTAGTTCAAAGGATGATTCAATCGTACCAATCAAATCTGACTGGCCCCGCCTTGCGATGGTACATTGTAAGGAAAATTAGTCTCCTTAAGACTTCGGAGGAGTTGACTAATGCTTTCCACCAAGAATATAATATTGACATCAACACCGATATACCCCATCTTACGAAGAGTCGATAGTTGCGGAGACAAAGGATAATAAGTTTTTAAGGACACTTGCCATGTTAGGGAGGAGCCCGACTGCCTAGTTTGACCTGCAGCCCATAGAAGAAGGATCGATCGAAGAAAATATCGATGTAGCCTTGCATGATAAAGGGATGATCGAGTAGTACTCTATTACTAAGAAAGATAAGGAGCCCGCAGACAAGGTCAACACCATAAAACCTATTCAGAATCGGAGCACTGACAATGCAGCTTCCCAGGCTTACCAAAAGAGCTAAGGTCCAGAGAATGCCGACCCCCATCATCCTAGGAAGTGAAACTCTACCGTCTCTCAGTCCCCTTGACAAACTCAAGTTGGCAAAACGAAGGGCTTTACTCAAAAGGTCAGGACTAGGAGTCAAGAAAAGAAAGCCTAAGCAATCTAAGCCAATGCTTACCACTAAACATAGGCAAAACTGACAACCAATAAGCTGCCATGCCAAGACTTCAAACATCCCCTAAGATACAATCCCGAGAGCTACTGGTATTATATAGATGATGTTAGCCATTCATCGAATGACTACCTCCCACCCACGCACAGGATCCAATGCTCGTTAGAAGGGTGGACATTCATCCTTCATAGCTTATGTCCTAATGAGCTGCTAAATTTGTCACCTAACATGAGGATGACATAAACACCTCATTCTTGGTTGGAAATTTTGACCCAAAAGAAACCAATGAAATGATCTCGATAGAGTCCATCTTTCCTGAAGTAGCAGAATTCACCACTACAATGAATATGCAATGGAAAAATTAGTTACCTAACCAAGACACGATAAGTCCATCTTGCCTCCATAGGACTATGAATTCCAGAGAAATTGGGGTACTTAATCTCTGTAAATATAACGGCATGACTTGCCCTATGACCCACTTGCAATATTTCCAGGCCGAAATGAGTCGACATTGCAACTGAACGCCATTCATAACTTAGGCCTTCCAAGAGAGTCTCACAGGGCCCGCATTGCAATGGTTCTTCATGGCAAGGATCTACCTCATGAGGGATTGAAACGAGCTATCATCTGTATTCCTGCATCAATACCAAAGTAAGATTGGAATTGAATTGCCCTATGAGAATTTGGTTCACATAAGAAGAAGACCAATGGAAGATTTGCAAGCATATGTAGAAAGGAAGGAGGCTTTCATGATGCAAACTAATTTTCAATTGGCCGAAGAAGAGATGATGAAGCTATTCGTAAAAACCTTATCCCGCAAGCATCGCTTTTGGTTGCATGGATTGCACTTCCGTAGCTTCAATGAAGTGGTCTTCTCATTTGAATACTTTCAGTATACTGAAGGCAAAGAACTCAAAGGCACTTGATTTGAGGACCAGCACTATCAAAATGCTCCATTTCATATGAGTTTTCATGGATTTTGGTTGTTTTTATAACCTCATGTTTTCTATCATGTCTAATATTTTACTATTGTATTTTCCATTCCAGTAATTTAATTTCACTCCAAATGTATAGTTCTAATATTTTATTTTTAGAGCATGAGGTGGTATTCCAAACTAGTTCGATGATGCTATCCAACCATGGAAAGAAAATATCATTCAAGGAGAATACTGAAGGCTAGGCTTCCTCTTGTTTCCTCACCCCCAAAAGTATATATATTTTTGAAAATAAAAAAATATTTTGTTACCAAATTTTTTTTAAAAAGAAGATGTCAAATTTAATCCTGTTTATTTTTCTGACTTACTCACTTAATGTTTTAGAGCATCATCCCCTTTACCATGACAGGGGACATTTGAAAATGGCATGTCATGTGAACTTGTCAAATTCTAAAACATTCTTTCAAGAAAGCAGGGGCAAATAGAAAAGATCATCCCGTTTCAAGAAAAATGTATGTTTATTCCCTGAACATAATTTTGGAAATGACGTCATTTCTCTTTTATTTACAGGAGACGAAAGATAGGACATAATAGGCACAAGCATATGGTTCCCAATCATAATAGCTTAGGGGTAAGGCAACCTGGGAATCCTCCACCATGCTATTCTCAGCCTCCCCGTATTGCAAGCCGTCCCTAGAGCTCTGTACACTCCACCTTGCTCTTGTACCACTCCGCCTCCAGTTTGAGCAATGTCTCCTTTGCAAGACATACCCCAAGAGGCTAGACATTGTAGTTTCATTGATGGGATGTTTAACTTCAACAAACCGAGAAACACAGGGAACAGACTCATTCTCTTCCTTTGAATTGGTTACTGTTAATAAGAAGAAAATCCAGATAGTCGAGGCGATCACTAGCCCCTTATTCCAGATGATGACGTTAAAATCTGGAAACCTCACTTCTTGTTTTAGATGCATACTCTCCTAAGAAGTGATTGCCATAAAAAAACTAGAGGTTTTAACTGCTCATCTCATATTCCATGGAAACTTGAGGTACATGACTTCGCCTAATGCTGCTAATGTTCATATGATCAGAGACAAAAGGAAAAGCCCACAAAAGGAAGGCTTGAAGATGAATCAACAACCATCGATCGTGCATACATGGCCATGAATGAGAAGGGTCAATCAAAAGAGATGTTGAACTGTGTCAAGACAAAAAGGCTGTCATCGACATTCGAATATCCCTAGGAGTTATCAAATATAAACTCTCGAGAGGGTAATTTGGTATTGTTTCCAATACTCCCCCTCTAAATTCACTTTTAACATATTTCCCCTATTGATAAGAAGCATTAGGATTCAACAAACAAACTCAGTGGGTTAATTTGAGCAAATCAATATTGGCCAAGCAAGCATATAGGAGTAACTCATATCAAATTCACCTAACTCAACATAAAAGGGCGTGTCGTCTCAGAATTGGTTCAAATATATAAAAGTGCCCCATGGACACCACTAGTGCCTTGGCCTAGTGGTATGGGGGATAAAGTGGTCTAAACGTGATCGAGGTTCGATCCTTGGAAGTAGTAATGAGTTGCCATATGTAAAAAAAAAAAAAAAAAGTTCCTTCTCCTACATCTGCAAAAACGGGAGACTCGTTGACCTAATGAAAGGAAAGATGTAGGACTTCATGTCCTTCTTGTACTTCAGGTCTATTCAATCATTAGCAAACCAATAAAGGGGTAATGTTGTATCACTCCCAGTTGTTCAACTCTTGAAAGAGTTCGTGACTAACAAGTTCCTTCTTATCCATTGTAGGATTACCTAACCGTCGAAGATGCGGATAACAAATCAATAAGAAGCATGTCAGACTCTGATAAACCCTCATAAGTGAAATGACGTCCCAAGTATCACAAAAATAGACGACAGAAATCCTTTAGGCCTCAATTCATATTTGATTTTGGCCCTACTGATTGATCTATTTTTGCATATTCTCTTTTGCAGGGGCAAAAGCAGACATGCCTGTCAAATCAATAATTAGATTCCCAACCCCGACTAATCATTCATGTGTTGTTACCCTATTGAATAAGGACAGTTTGTGGACACCCATTTTTGAATAACCTCTTTGATGTTCAAAATTTAAAATATTTGTAAATACAATTATGTTAAATAAATACCTCTAATGCTATTAATAAAGTTTTTTTTTTTAGAAAAATCACTTATTTGTTTTAAGAGTACAAAATCCTTCATATTTAAAATACTCCGGGCCTTTTCCAAACTAATTTTGCATAATGTTTTTGTTTGTTTAGATCACTAATTCTACTAAGGGTTATCAAAATAGACAGCTGAATGAAGGATATGAGATTGATTGAGCATGCTAAATGAGGTGCATCAGGATGATGAGAGGCAAGCCATATCTCACACACCATCCCCTATTTATAAACTTGTGAGATGAGTGTAGAAACTTCCATATCTATAGGGTAAATGGTTCTCTCATGAATGGTATGATAACCAAAGTAGTGAAGGGCAATTCATTTCTCTATCCTAAACACTACAAGTTATCCATTGCTTACCCCCTTAGAGCCCCATACACTTGTGAAGTTTCTTTCATACCCTTGTCAAGAACCACCCCACACTAGGGCTGATTGGAGGCGAGGCGACATCATAAGGTGAGAAAAGGGATAGAAATTTTCTTGCTCGCACTTCCATCAATCTTTAGGTGTCTTTATTGCATGTTACTCACGATAATTTAAGTGCCATAGAATGACGAAGAGCGATTCTTTCTCTATGTACTTGTATCCATTGTACAACCTAATTGAGTGTGTAATTTCACCTTCATATTGAGGCAAAGCAAGAGTTACTACCATTCAAGCAACATGATCCAGAGCACTAATTGAAGATGAAGACCCCAAGAGTCTAGTAGCAGTGTTTTGTTTGAACTAGCCTAAGCCAGTTTTTCAAACAACGAGAATGAAAAACTAGGGGTATGAAAAGGTAGTACGCCTGGTAAAAGCAAGGTCAATGCCCATAGATGAGAAAATTGTATTAAAAACTAAGGGCATGAAAAAGTAATGTGCCTAAAAAAAAGCAAGGCCGACGCCCTCATACCAAAAAATTTCAGCCATTTGTATTCCCAAGTAAAGTTGTTGTTGTGGTTCAATTAATGGAGCCTCCATCTGATGGTGAGAAGAAAGACTGGTGACAATGCCAAGACAATTGCCAACTCTCACACTTTTACGCATGGACTGAGCTTGCAAGTTTCTTCAGACTAGGCCACTTCAATTAACATAGAGCTTCATATGTGTATAAACATCTCTCGAAGAAGTACAAGCAAGATTATTTCTATCTCTTTTTGTAGAGTTCTTGACTTGTAAACCCAGAGATGATTGTGCTGCATTTCGTTCACAAGCCTCGACCTTGATGGTCTCCTTTCATAAGCCGTTGACCAAGCCTACATTATGGTCATGATAAAGACCTCTCATATTGGTAAAGTTATACCACTTGCAAGAATACTCAAACCCCTATTGACATGATTATAGTGAGATGGTGTGATCCTTATAAATCCTAGATGAATTGTCAGGATAAAATAGCCAATTTCCATGAGAGTGAGTGAAATGTCCTTTCGAACTTAAAGTCCCTTATCTGGCATGTTCTAGATGTCTACATTATGAATGAAGATTATCTTTCAGAAATTTTTCCCAATGGAACTTAGATGATGCAAAACTGACAAAATTGTCATGCATGAACCACATTTAATTCATGAATTTATAGCATGTACAATCATGTGCGCATATTGTATGTTGTTCAACAAAAGATATACTCTCAAGTATTAGAGATATCGCCAAGTTAGCATATCTCTATCCTTGTTTCCAAAACCTTGTGCTTGAATTGCCCCTAAGTACCTACCACCGTATGAGTATTCCTTCTTATCAACACTCGACCTATTCGAGTTGTCTTTAAAGTTTGGATGCTTGTGACTATCTAAGTATCGTATTGTCTTTGGGTACCTACCACTGTCCGGGTACTCTCTCTCTCTCTCTCTTATCGACACTCAACTTGTTTGAGTTGTCTTTAGAGTTTGGATGCTTGTGACTCTCCAAGTATCCCATTGTCTTTGGGTACCTACCACTGTTTGAGTACTCTCTTATCGACACTCGACCTGTTCGAGTTGTCTTCAGAGTTTGGATACTTGCAACTGTCCAAGTATTCTGTTGTCTCTGGGTACCTACCATTGTCTAGGTACTCTCTCTCTTATCAACACTTGACTTATTCGAGTTGTCTTAGGAGTTTGGATGCTTGCAATTGTCCAAGTATCCCATTGTCTTTAGGCACCTACCACTGTCCAAGTACTCTCTCTCTTACCGACACTCGACCTGTTCGAGTTGTCTTCAGAGTTTGGATGCTTGCGATTATCAAAATATCCCATTGTCTTTGGGAACCTACCACTATCCGGGTACTCTCGCTTATTAACACCTGACCTACTCGAGTTGTCTTTAGAGTTTGGATGCTTGTGACTGTCCAAGTATTCCATTGTCTTTGGGGTACCCACCACTGTCTAGGTACTCTTTCTTATCGGCACTCAACCTGTTCGAGTTATCTTTAGAGTTTGGATGCTTGCGACTATCCAAGCATCCGATTGTCTTTGGGTACCTACCACTGTTCGGGTACTCTCTCTCTCTCTCTCTTATCGACACTCGACTTGTTCGAGTTGTCTTCAGAGTTTGGATGCTTACGACTGTTCAAATATCACATTGTCTTTAGGTACCTACCACTGTCTGGGTACTCTCTCTCTTTTATCGACACTCGACCCGTTCGACTTGTCTTCAGAGTTTGGATGCTTACGACTATCCAAGTATCCCATTGTCTTTGGGTACCTACCACTATGCGGGTACTCTCTCTCTTATCGACACTTGACCTATTCGAATTGTTTTCAAATTTTGGATGCTTGTGACTATCGAAGTATCCCATTATCTTTGGGTACCTACTACTATCCGAATACTCTCTCTCTTATCGACACTCGACCTATTCGAGTTATCTTCAGAGTTTGGATGCTTGCCACTCTCCAAGTATCCCATTGCTTTTGGGTACCTACCACTATCCGGGTACTCTCTTATCGACACTCAACCTGTTTGAGGTGTCTTTAGAGTTTGGATGCTTGCGACTATCACAGTATCCCATTGTCTTTGGGTACCTACTACTATCCAAGTACTCTCTCTTATCGACACTCGATCTATTCGAGTTGTCTTCAGAGTTCGGATGCTTACGACTGTCCAAGTATCCCATTATCTTTGGGGTACCTACCACTGTCCGGATACTCTCTCTTATCAACACTTGACCTGTTCGAGTTGTCTTCAGAGTTTGGATGCTTGTGACTATCCAAGTATCCCATTGTCTTTGGGTACCTACCATTGTCTGGGTACTTTCTCTTGTCGACACTTGGCCTGTTTGAGCTATCTTCAGAGTTTGGATAATTGTAACTATTCCTGTATCCCATTATTTTTTAGTACCTGCCATTGTCTAGGTACTCTCTTATCAACACTCGACTTATTCGAGTTGTCTTCAGAGTATGGATATTTGTAACTATCCAAGTATCGCATTATCCCTGTGTACCTACCACGGTCTGGATATTCGCTCTCATTGTCGCTCGACTTGTTCGAATTGTCCTCAAAGTATGGATATTGGTGACTGCTCAAGTATCCCATTGTCTTTAAGTACTTGCCATTATCTAAGTACTCCCTTTCCGTGACACTCGACCTACTTGAGTTATCCTCAAATCGTATCATTGAATACTAGTAGCTATTCAAGTATTCCACTACTTTATGTGCTTGCGGTTACCCAGTTATGCTCTCTTATCACCATGACACTTGGCCTTCCAAAGTTGTCCCCAAATCGTATCATTAAATACTTGCAATTATCCAAGTATTCCACTACTTTGTATACCTGCGGCTACCCAGGTGTTCCAGCCCTTTTGAGTGCCTGCGGCCATCTAGGTAAGCCTCATGCTACATTCAAAATTTATGTTACTAGGAGGTGGAAGGCCTTCACTAATTACCAGGAGGTGAGAGACCTTTAAGAATATCTGAGGCGCGTCCTCGATATTCCATATACTAGGATATGAGAGACATTCACAAATATTAGAGGTACGTCCTCAATATTCCTTTTACTAGAAGGTGGGAGACCTTCACAAATGTTTAAGGAGGTGAGAGACTTTCATGAAGGTGTCTCCTCGATATCACAACTACCTTCTCCTTGGAGGTGAAAGACCTTCACAGATATCCCAGGTTCATACTAGATTTTGCCCAAATTCTCTTTACCAAAGGGTGAGAGACCTTCTCAAGTATTCAAAGCTTTCGAGCATCCAAGTACTTTTTCAATGCCTACGAATGTCTAGGCATTCTCTAATGTTAGTATTTGTGATTATCTAGGTACTCTTTTAGTACTAGCAAATGTCTAAGTACTCCTTCGATGCTTGCAAATATCTAGGTATCCTCCAGGGTTCGTACTTGTGATTGTCTAGGTACTCCTTCAATGCCTGTGAATGTCCAAGTATCCTCCAGGGTTCGTATTTGTGATTGTCCAAGTACTCCTTCGATGCCGTGAATGTCCAGGTATCCTCTAGGGTTCGTACTTGTGATTGTCTAGGTACTCTTTTGATGCTTGCGAATGTCCAGGTTTCCTTTAAAGTTTAGTACTTGTGAATTCTAGGTACTCTTTTGATGCCTATGAATGTCCGATACTTGTGATTATTCGGGTACTCTTTGACACTCGCGAATGTCCAAGTAATTTTCAAGGATTCTTTCAATGCCAATGAATGTCTAGATATATGCCCTGAGAAAGGTCAGGTGCTCAATAAACAAATGTCGCGAGAAATGTTGGCAGATCCTCAAGAAAGGTCGGGTAATCAACAAATTGGTGTCCTTGAGAAAGGTAAGGCACCCAACAAACACATGTCTCGAGAAAGGTAGGCACATCCACGAGAAAGGTTGGGTACTCAACTTATTGCTAAAATAGGCAACCGAAGAATGGTTCGAGTCCTAGAAAAATAATTTCCCGTCAAGGCGACTGAAGAAAGGTTCGAGTTATAATCAAATAATTTATTGCTCTAACAGGCAACCGAAGAATGATTCGGGTCCTAGAAAAGCAATTTCCTATCTAGGCGACCGAAGAAAGGTTTGGATCTTAGAAAAGCAACTTCATCACGTTATCAGGTAAGATGATACATTGATACTTGCCAAACTTGGGGTTCGCACCCCATATCACTCATTCCCGATAAGTAACTACAGGGATCTCTTATTTGTCTTAATATGTATAATGCTATATTACTTTCCTTTTTTTTTTTTGCATAAGACACCTGGTCCCAAACAAGATATACCTTTGCAAGCTCACCTTCAAAGAGGGGTAGCTATTAACACCTAAATTTTAACTAAATATTTAGGATTAATTTGCATAAGAAAATTAAGGACCAATTTGGCCTTAACAAAAATGATTTTTGCATCAATTAGGTCTTAATTTGTATTTGCATCCATTAAGCTTTATTTCCTTATTTCCTTTATTTTTCACATTTTCAGATAAATATTTTTTTTTTGTAAAGAAGAAGAAAAGAATATGAGCCCATGGGGGCTTGGCCTTCACGCCCAGCCCTCCTTTTGTTCCCATGCGGGCCCATGGCCCATTACTTTTTTTCTTGGCTCAGTCCCCTCCTCTTTGTCTTCTTCCTCCTTTGCCTGTACAACACACACGCAGAAAAGGTCGAGTGTGTGTGATGCCGAATGGAGGAAGAGACGGTGACACACGTGGAGTGGCGTAGATGGAGGAGACGTGTCTTCAATGTGGTAGGGGAGTCGGCCTTGACTAATGGGACATCAGTTCGGCCAAGGGAGGCCGCTCAGAACACCAAGGACCAATGGTTTGAGCACCTCTGTTGATAGGCCTCCTTGCCTATAAATAGGGCGTCGGGAGGGAGGCCAAGGACACATGCGAAGTGAGAGAGAGAGGGAGAGAGAGATCGAAGGCAGCAAGCTCTGAGGACTTCCCCTGAGAGACATTAGGGGAGGACCGAGAGCGAACAAGCCAGAGATCTAAGGAGGGGAGGTTAACCAAAGGAGCGCTAGATCTGAGTAGAGGGTGGCTAAAACCAGGGGAGAGAGAAAGAGAGAGAACCGTGGGACTGATCCCTGCCGCCTATCGCTGCCATGGTGTCACTCACCACCTTGTCGACTAGTCACAAGCTTTGCTGCGCTGAAGCTCATCGGCCTAACGCTAGCTACTACCGTCACTCCTCAACACATGTTTGTTGCTACCCTTGCGCTCAGACCTTGGCATGAATTGAAGGCCCCCTATCTATCCCATACCGTCCGAAACCATGCCGTACTGTACCCATCAGGCCGACTGGCATTGCTCATCATGGTCATGTCGTGACGATTTCGGCCTCCCCCATTCGCCACCACCATGGTCATGTCGTGATGATTTCGGCCTCCCCCATTCGCCACCACTTGCTGCATCTTGACCCCCTCGGTCAAACAGCTTGTTGCCACCTTGCCGTTGCATTCGCCGATCCCCCAATGCGAGCTACGATAGATCTAGGAACATGCCAGGGGTTGATCGGCACCATTCGCCTCAGCTACCCTCATCGGCACCGCAAAGATGCAGGGGAAGAAGAGAGGCGCCAATTGAGTTAGAGTCGGGTAACGTTTCAGCCAATTTAGGCTAGCACGTGTGGGCTAGCTGATTCTTGGGCCGGGCATTTCTTTTAATGGAAAGTGAGCTTGATTTGTTTGGGCTTGATCTTTTTTAAAAAAAGAGTATTTCAGGTTGGGCTCGCACTTCGGGCCCGTTTCAAGGCGTTGGGTTCAATGAATTGGGCTAGCTCCAACTCGGGAATCCAACCCGAGTTGTTTTTATTTTTATTTTAATATACAAATACTTTAATAATAAAAATATAAATTAAAAAATAATAATAATTTATTTTTCCAAAATCAGAAAAATTCAAAAATATTTTACATTTACCCAAAAAAATCAGAAAAAGTCAAAAATGATTTATATTTTCAAAAAAAAAGATAAAAAAATCTGAAAAATTCATTTTATGTTAAAAAATAGAAAAAAGACCAAATAATACTTTTCTCCACAAAATGTGTGGGAAAATCCTTGAAAATCCAAAAAGTTTTTGGATTTAAACAAGATTAGGTGCTAGAAGGGCATTAGTGATTAACTAGTGTAATCAAGTCCGTAATCCTAGTTTTTCTAGTTGTGCAAGAGTGAAATATTTCTCCTAATATTTCGCTTAGGTTTCTAATCGACTCACTCCAAATTGATTAATAGCGACTCATATTTAAAATTAACTTACAGGTTAAAAACTCATACCATAAGTCATGAATTGATGAGAGCCCAAGCTAAGCTTAATAGACTTAGTAAGCCATTAGCCTCCGCACGCATCCACGCACATAATGACGCCCGAAAAAAGGAGGTCACGACAAATGTAATAGTGGAGTCTTAGTCATTAGGAAGTAGATTGTTTTTAGGAGTTTGTTTTTTCACATGTTCTAGTTAGTGAGGTATGTTAGTGGATCTTTGTTGTTGCTATTTTGTAGCAATTTTCTAGCTAAGTGGTTTGCATGTTCTGCCTATTTAATAAAGTAACGAGAGTTACAGCAGCAATTCTCTTTAGTGTCTTCTTCTTCGGGTCTATTTGATTAAATTTCATCAGTGCTACATCTCGCGAGCATATTATCTCGTTGAGAGAACCAAATCTTGGTAAGCGAAGGCAAAGCTATGACCGTCAATGAGACATAGACCGGCGGCGAGAGAGTTCCGACGAGTCAGGACGGCAGCAGAGGGCGGCTAGTCATTGTGTTCGCTATTCAAGTACCGATGCAGATGTGTGTCAGATGGGGAAAAACTAATGGGGTGGGGGATCTATCTCAGTATATCCGACAATAGACATGGGGCATTAGGTGGACAGACTGCTGTCGCCTTGCCACTCGACACCACGTGCTGGCAGAAAAGAAGTGTCGTTTCCTCTTTTTGGCCCCTTGCTATGCAAGCGCTGGCGTTCGCTCCCGCGATATATAACGAATGCTCCTGCTCAAGTGACGAAACTCGAGCTCCAGCAGTTCAGCCGCCTCTCTTCTTCGCTTGCTGCTTCAGCCATGAATCTGTTGAAAGGTACGATTTCGCTTCTCGCCTGCAACATTGCAACGTCCGACTTGTCTCCTCCTGCAATCACTGATTCCTTCTGGGTTCTTTTATTGCGCGAATTATTTCCTTTTCTTCTTTTCGCTTTTCGGGGAGAGGGGGGAGGGGTTCACTGGCGATACATTTCAGTGAGTCGCAGCGAACAATTATTCAAAGAATGGGTTATCACTTTCCAATTTTTAGCATCCTCATCTTTTGTAGGCAGAAGCATGAGAAGCAATGATGATAAAAGCCTATGCTTCTTTGATAACTCCTGTTCTGATATCATTTGAAATTTTATGGAATCACCGTCAATTATTGTAAAAGTTTAAGCTATTATACGTTGAAGTGGTTTAATGTTTTTTATTCTATCGTTCCTATCAATTGACTAATATCCTATTTGTATGCTCACACATCACCACGGGCTGAAGCAAAGATTAACAAATCCACTGCGTCTCTGATGTCAACGACGTCTTGTGCTACTCCTCTTGACAAGTATAGTGCTAGAATATCTAATTCAAAAGGTTAAGTTTATAGGATTAGGATGGATCCTACTCTTTGATCATAGCAAGTAAGGGATTGTGATTTTGAGATAACGACTGAGCATAAGAAAATTCCTGTCCTTTTGACAATATCGTTAATTCACATTGTCCACCATTTCCATGAAATCACCAAGCTCTAAGTAGGGACAAACTGTGTATGGACACCTTTCTATCACATGAAGTAGTTGTTAATCAGGCATTACAAACAAATTGCATGAGATGAGATTCTAGTTTCTGCTATCATACTAAGAACTTGTGGCTTTATCTACATTACCTTCTTTTTCTGGGTCGGCTATCCTGGGAACTTGTTCATGAACGTGTTGCGCCATCGGAGTATGACTCTTGTGTATTTAATTAAAATGAGAGGAGACTATAAGTGATAAATGATACTTCTTTGGTGGACACCATCAAGAAACTTCAAAGAGCAGGATTATTGACATATTATTTTTCTCATTGCAATACGAAACAGGGCTCCCGTCGCATACTGATTGTCGGATCCACAATGAATCTGAATCAATCATAAAATTGATACCCAAGGCATATATCGATTGCGCCCCTGCATCCAGTGCCTTCGTCAGAGAGGACCTGGTGCGAGAAATCCAGCCGAACAACTTCATAGATGTGGACAGTCAAAAGTACGACCTCAATGGAAAGAGTCACAACATGCAGATAAAGATCCATTTCGTTGCTGCTGTCGTACCTACAAACGATGGCAAAGTTCATCCGAAACAGCAGGACAATGCTGCATGTTCCGAGGGCGTTGAAGGAGTGACAGAGGAACTGGTCTTTTTCCATTATGAGCTGAATCGCAAGAGTAAAATACGCCTTACTTGTGGGAAAGGAGGGAAGGTCGTGGAGGTCAACGACAAGGTCCTCATCGAAGAAAACGCAAAGGCTATGCAGCAGAATAAGAAATGAAACGGAGTATTCCCGGAGTCTTCAGGTAAATTACTTAAACAAGATCTGAAATGCCCTTTTGTCGTTTTCATTTCTGCTGTTGTGTTTGGAAGAGTGGACAAGGAGGTTATAGCAAGCTGTCCTATGTTCAGCTTCCCTCTTTATTCCTAACTCCTAAGGATAAACATTTATGCCCCCTAGGTGCGTCTTCTTTTTCTGCTATAAGAAACACGGTGCCTGTATTTATTATGAGGTTATTATGTGATAGCGTTTGAAGATTTATCAACATTGCTGGCCTTTGCCATGTGCTGTGTGTTTTCCAACTCAACCATTAATGATCCTATAATTAAATATATCCACAAAAATAAAATATATAGATATAACTAAATTTAATTGTGAAAACGTGAAAACCAAAAGCTTGAAAGATTTATCTATTGAAAGTATTAGGAATGAGATTTAGATTAATATGAGTATCGATTGACATATTAATATCGTTTTTAGATATTCTTATGAAATCACTTAAACTTAAAATAGCAGGAATATTAAGTAAATACAACTTTAAATTGGGTTCTACTTGTTCGATTATAGAGATCGTAAGCTAAAATATACAGGAACGAAACTATTGTAATAATTATAAAGACCAAAAAGGTAAAAAGGTAATAAACATGGAAAGTGCAATTTCACCGTTAGATCTCTTTCGCTCCTTCTGATTTAACATGCTTGCGAGTTTGCATTGCTTTGGTCTTCTGCAGTAAGAGTAATTCAGGATGCTTTCATTTTTTCCAGGTCAGGTGGACTTCTTGACGGTGCAACTCGTTTGGGATATTTCACTTTGCTTAGTTCCTGCATTTTAGGATGGACTTCTTTTTGCTTAAGCTATGTATTTCTATTCTCCATAAGTGTGTTGAGGGATGATGGAACCTCGCATCCACATCGTTTATTTTGTATGATCATCTCTGCATTCTGAATTATCCTTTTCTAATAAATGCTTGTCTGTGGTGTTATGGGAGAAATGGCAAAGTGATTAGCTTTTACAGGTGATGAAAGTCCTTGATTGAAAGGTAGTGTTTCGTTTGGTTCATCTAGGAATTGGATTTCTCAAGAAACATGAATAGGATTGTTGTGACTAATGGGAGAATGGTAACAATTCGAACAATATCAAATCAACGGAGCGGAATAAAATAATCTCCCCTCTTGTGTAAACCTAATAGGAATCGATATAGTAGAGTAAAATAAATGCCAAGCACGCAAACACAAGACGATTTTTTACGTGGAAAGCCTCCTCGACGTGAGGAGATAAAAAAAACCACGAGACCGGAGTCCACTTGAAAATCTTCACTATCAATAAAATTGTTTTTCTCTAGCAAATATTAGAGGTACATAGCAGCAAACACCTCAAGAACATAATTCTTGGCAATGCACATGAACTTCACAAGAGATCAAGGATAAATGTAACCAAAAATGCAGGTTTTGATCAATCCACAAAAAACCTGATGTAATGAGCTTCAAACGAAAATCAAACCGTTTAGATTCGATAAAATTACACTACGAACATGCTGACAAAATTTTAGCTCAATCGAACCACGAATCGACCTCCGACGCCAGCTCGATGTAAATCAGATATTGCCCCAAACCCCAGATTTTCTACTTTCTCTTTTTCTCTTGTTACTGTTTTCTTTTTTGCGGCTACCTCTTTATATAGATAGTGAGAAACCCTATTTCATCATATAACTTATTATATGGGCTAAAGCCCTTTTTGGGTTTACAACTCATTGGGCTTCCTCCACATAGGAGTGAATCCAGCTAACAAATCTCTCCATCGCGACAATGTGGAGGGATTCACCATCCCTGCTATCAAACAGCAATGTTCAAGTCTTCGTCATCATATCAAAGCTTGTTGACACCTAATTTATATTCAATTTTTAGAAAAGAAAAGATTAAAGGGAAATTTTGAAAAGAAATTTTTGAATTTAAAATAGTTCAACAGCCGGATTTTGGAGCCATTTCTTTGTTGGAGAAGTTGAGCAAAAATCTCCACCGGCGAAACAAACTTGGATTTTTGCTTTATAAATGGAGGGGTTCTTCTTCACCTTTCAGGGGGGGAAAAATTCGGAAAAAAAACTCAGAGCAAAGTTCTATCATTTAGGGGCTCCTTCATTGGGTTTTCAGAAAGTCAGAAGAGAAAAAGGTAGAAAATTAATGGGGGGAAGTCTTCGGTAGAGGGTGAGAGAGACAAGTGAGAGAGAGAGAGAGTGTCAGGTGAAAGAGAAAAAGAAGTGAAAAAGTGGAAGAAAGTCGAAGGTGAGAGAAAAAGTGAAGAGAGAGGGAAGTCATTGTGAATAGGAGGGGAAAAGTACTGCGACAACGGTGAAAAAGGAAAAGCAGCGTGTGACAGTAAAAATTACTGTTCTTCTTCAACCTTTCGCCGGCGACGCCCGCCCAAGCCGCTGGTCCCCCTGCCCTGCGCTAGCAACCCCGCCCCGCGCTCGCGACACCACCACCGTTCCGACGGTCGCCTGAAGCTTGGTCCCGCCGATTGCCGTCCAAGAAAGTCCGACGCTTCAGCCCATCCATCTCCGTGAGCCCTCGCTGCAGCACCTCTGTCCGCGACCGCCCGCTCCGAATTGCCGGATCTCACCGGAGCTCCGCACATCCGCCCCTCGCTAACCCGGGAGCCGCGCTGCACCGCCGCCGCACGCACTGACTCCGCCTCGTGCCTCCGCCACCGCCACTTCGCCGATCCGCTCGCCGACACCAGTGTCGCCTCCACTGGTCGCCACGTCCCCGCACCGCCACTCCGCGCCGCCGTTGCCCCCGCGACACCGAGCATCCGCGACCACTCCTCCTTCGACGTCTCTGCCCCGACACCTGCAGCGCCACCGATCCACTACAACTCGACACCGGAGCACCAGCAGCGCCTTCGCCCAGACTTCCCGCGCTGCTCTGCCCCGACGCCGCGTCACCTTTGCTCGACCCGGTGCCCGACGCTCTTGCCCGCTCCAAGGCGCCAGCCCCGAGTCCTACGCTTGAGCGAGCTGTCCTGCACGCCCGAATGCCTCCTTGCTTTTGAATTTGCTGTTCTTCTCACTGCTGCACGCCCGAACAGAGCCATCTGCTGCCTTCTCTGTTTTACTGTAGGTGCGGTTACCGTCGAATCTCACCGGACCTCCGACGAACAGCTCTTGCTCTGGCCACCAGGACCTTACTCGCCATTCCTGACCTCGTCGACGCCGTGCTTCCCGCATCGCCTCTGCTCGCGAACCACTTCCTCATTGACGTTGGTTTACCCTCTTTAGGTAGTTTTTTTATTTACTTTTACCTTTTTGTAGTTTAGTTTATTTTACTGTCTTTATTTTTATGTTTATTTGATAGCATTCTTTTAGTTTAATTGTTTGAATTGTAGTATTGTATGTTAATTATTTGCATTGTTTAGACATTATCCTTAAGGCTTTATCCTAGATTTTTTAATAATTAGTTTGATCCGAGAGACATCGGATCATTCTTTTAATTACATTAATTTTGGGTTTCTTGGTGAAATTTTAATTGTTAAATAATAATAATTATTTAATTTGGTCCGTAAGACTTCGGACTAGATTATTTAATTATTTTGAGTTGTTGTGATGATTAGGGTTAAAATAATTGTTAATTTAACCTGTGAGACGACAGTTTATTTTTTCAATTATTTTGATCCTTTATTTAGTGGCTATATTAATTGTTTAGATTTAACCCTAATTTAATAATTATTCAACCTAAAAAAAAATCAAAATATTCAAAATTTGCATATAGGACATTAGGGTTTAATATAATAGACACGTAGTTTAATTAATCAAATTTTTAGGATTATATTTCTAGGGTTGCATTTTTAGATAATATTTTTAGGACTGCATTTTTAGATATTTTAAAATAAATAAGTTAGGATTAGATGTGAATAGCCTTTTTTAGAGTCTTAGATATAATTGGCACATTTTCATATTCTCATTTATTTAAAATAAAAAAAAAAATAGTTTTTCTAAGACGGAATAAGGTTTAAGTCAAATTAATCCCAAAAATGGATTAGAAGATTATTTTTAGATAGATTAATTAGGGTTTTCATAAATTCTGAATTTCAATAAAAAAAATGCAAAAATACTAGATGCATGTTAACTAGTTTGCATAATATAATCATTTAATCAGAATTTGTTAATTAGTAAAATTAGGTCATGAGGTGCATGTTAATTAGTTTGCATAATAGGCCCATTTAATTAGAATTTGCATATTAATAAAATTAAGTCATTTAGTTTTAAAATGCATTTTTATAAAAGAATTCTAATTTTTAAGAAAATCCAAAAAAATGAGTGCTTGCTTTATGTGATGCAATTTATTTACTTGAATATTTTAAATAATGGATGAGCACCCGTGTGGTCACCACATTTGCGTGATAGTAACTTAGGTTAAAATAAATCAGCTGCTTGCAAAAACATTTTGAAAAATTAAGAAGAAATGGTACCGAAAGGGCATTAGAAAATTCTAGTGTAATCAAGTCCCCGTACCCTTAGTCTCTGGTTCGTATGAGTAAAATAAATCTCCCTTTATTTTACTTAGGTATCTAATCGACCTACCACAAACCGATTAGTGGCGACTCCTAATTAATAACATCTTGCATGTTAAATGTTTGAATCTTAAGTCGCGAATTGGTATGGGCTTGAGAGAGCCTGAGCTAAGTCTAAAAGCTTAGTAGTCCATTAACCTAGTTTTAGGTGGTGAACCCGAAAAAATTAGGTCGCGACAGCTTGGCACCTCCGCTGGGGACTTGTGTTAAATTACTTAGTGGACTTAGGCCAATTTTTCTTTTTCTTTTAAAAAATGTTTTTGTTTGGCAGCGAGGATCTCAGGTATGTCCTAACATTCCTAAGGTGTTAAATGTTCTTGCAGATGGGAGGTATAAGGGGAGTAGTCTTTGTTAACCCCTGTTTTGCAGGTTGGAGTAGGGATGAATGTTTAAATTAAAATTATAGAAGTGTTGTTTGTATTTAAACTGTTGTGCATGTTTTATTGTTTTTAGCACTACACTATTGCACACACAACCTGCTGCCGGACCTGGGCTGCGATAGGATTCTTAGGATGGTGTTGAGAAGGATACTTCCTCTACAGCGAGACTGCTATATAGAGGTTGACCTTCTCTTCTCCGAAAGTTCTTCATGGTGTCAAATGTGTTTGTCCATATCCGCGAGACTGCATGATTATTGGACATTCCATTCGACTGAGCCGGAGTTAGGGGGACCTGACACGTTAATGCGAGACTGCAACGGTCAGATCATCCTCTTAACTCCACTTTGTTAAGCCGCTTAGACAGAAATCGTGCCTCACTTTTCATGTGTGTGTGATTGTCATCTATTTCCAGTGAAAGTAAGTTGTTTAAATTATTTGCAATTTATTTACTTTATTGTAATTTTGTCGGTCCATGACAATTAGGTTTCGTCGTCAGTCTTATTTTATATGCAATGGGGAAAACCGACGTACAATTCATTTCCACTCCCAAAAAAGAGCTCAAGAAATGGTTGGATCAATTGGATCAAGATGGTCAGAAATATGTGAAAGCCAGGATCGCCCGACTTCTCCCGCTGTTAGAGTTCAACATCCATTCCAGTGTTATACAAGCGTTGCCTCACTTTTGGTGTCCACAGACTTCCACCTTTGTGTTTGGTGAGTTCGAATTGACTCCAACACTCGAAGAATATAGTATTGCCATTGGAATGCCCCTGGACAAGGAACTTGTTAGGCCGCCTATCGGTATAGATTACATCTCTGAATTATCTCAATTTTTAAAAATCGAAGCCGAAAGGGTAAGGAAAGTCGTCAAAGCTAACTGTTTTGCATGTCCATTTTCATTCTTAGAAAAATGTTTTGCAGACCAACCAATGATTTCAAAAGCTAGGATTTTCATGTTAGCATTTTTTGGGCTAATCGTTTTTCCATATCGAAAAAATGCAATTAATCCTGCAATTTCATGGGTGGTTAATCGGGTTTGTGACGGGCTAAATTATGTGAATATGATTTTAGCTGAAACATTTTTGTCATTAACCCGTTTCAAACAAAATGAGGAAAGGACAATGCGTGCCCTCCCTGAACTTTTACAAATATGGTTTTTCTCCCACATAAGAGGGTTTGGGCATCTTATAAAACAATTCAGGATAGACGATTCTCGACATCCCATACAAAAATTTGCAGTTCTAGAACGTTTTTCCCCACATAAACAATATGCCCGTTGGATTAATTTTTGAAAAAACCTAATCCTAAGGCATTCTTATGGCATACTAAATGGCTCCACATTGAAGAAGCTCGCTTTTCGCACAAACATGATGGACCAATCCCGCTGCTGGGCCTTTCCTGGTGCTACTTCCTATTATCCACATAGAGTGGCCCGTCGGTACAAAGCTCTTCAAGAAATTCCTCCACCTCTCGGGACAGATTTGTTCCAAGTTCGTTTCATTCGAAAGGATTATGACTACTTCAATGAGATCCAGGAGATCATTACTACATGGAGCGAATGTTATCCGAGAGAAGATTTTGGTGCCCATGAGACTGAAGGGTGAGGAGGAGATTCACCATGCATCGGCGTTCTACATCCACCAACACCAAATTCCTGCTGCCTTGCATCCAATAGTCCCGGATGTGACCGAGAAGCCCACCCAACAAGCACAAATTGAGCATCTTAAGCGGAAAGTGGAAATGCTCGAAGCTGAAAATAACAAGTTTCGCAAGGCCTTGGGTTCCTGAAAGCATATAAAATGAGATATTTTGTTTTCTTAGTTCAATGTCTAGGAACTTTTATTTCGGTTCAGTGTTTTCAGTTTTTAGTTTGATGTTTAGGGACTTGAATTTCAATTCTTAGTTTAATGTTAGGAAGTTTTGTTCAATGTTTAAAATAAATCTTGAATAAAATCAAGCGATTAGATCATTGTCATGGACCAATCTCATTTATTATAATACTCACTGTATTTTTTTTTTACTTAGGTAACAACACGGCTCATCCAAGATCACCAATCCATACTCGTTCTAGAGCAACAATGGCTGATAATACCGAACAAGTGCGTGTTGCCGAACAAGCTCGTATCGCCACCCTCGAAACGGAAATGAAGCAAGTCTTGAATGTTCTTGAGCAGCTTTCTAAGCAAATCGATTCTCTTCAAGCAAACACTGCTCCACCAGCTCCGCAAGTCGAAGTGGTGTTACCACAACATGCTCCTATGGTTGATCCAAAAGATAAAGGCAAGAATACGATTGCAGTTGGGCCATCAAGCTCTAAGGATGTCTCAAGGGAGAAAATTACTGACGTGCCTCAAATTGTTGTTGATGAGGAGGTACAAGTGATACACTCGGCTGTACCGAAGACAGAACAAGAAAAACGCATGGCAAAGATCGAGGAGAAACTTAAGCAGCTGCGGGGTTCGTTTACCCAAGACCCAACTGATTTGTCTCATTATGCAAAGATCAAGATGCCAAAGAAGTTCAAAATGCCAGATTTTGAAAAATATGATGGCACCTCTTGCCCAAAGATCCATTTGCGGACTTATGTGGTCGGGATGACCCAATATGTTGATAACATCCCCTTGATGATTCAACAATTTCAAGCAAGCTTGACAGGACCGGCGCTGCAATGGTACATCATGAAGAAGATTAATCTGTTGGAGACTTGGGAGGATTTGACAGATGCCTTCTTCAAGCAATATAAGTATAACATTGATGTCACTCCATCTTGAGAAGATTTACTTCGCACTGAGAAGAAGAGGACAGAATCTTTCAAGGCATATGTCACAAGATGGAGAACCATAGCTGCTCGATTACGCCGAGCCAACGAAAAAGGAGCTGATGGATTTGTTCATGAAGACACTCCCGCCTGAATATCGAAATCGAATGTTGGGATCAACTGCCGAGTCGTTCAATCAGCTAATCCCTGTTGGCGAGCGAATTGAAGTAGCATTGCGTGATGGATGGGCGTCAGATCAAACCAGCTCGTATAGGAGAGTCTCAATGAAGAAGGATAAGGAGCCTGTAGCGGAAATTAATGCAGCTTATGTTCAACCCCCTCGCCCCGTCTTGAACACTCAACAGGGAGGAGCGCGACCATTCTTCAGCCAGCGAAAGAGCTCTTCCAAGCGTCAATTTACGCCTCTTCCTAAACCATTGTCTAAAATCTTGCCAACCCTTCGAAGAAAGGATTACTCGCTAAGGAGCCTAAGCGACCTAATCCTGAGCGTTTCCCCAACTACGATCCTTCTAAGACATGTGCTTACCATATGGGGGAGGTAGGACATTCTGTTGATGATTGCTATACACTGAGACACAAAATCCAGAATCTGTTGGATGCCAAGGTGGTTTCATTCCGTGATGCACAGCCAAACATCCAGAATAATCCACTCCCTGATCACCCAGAAGCTGTAAACGCCATTTTCAGTTTTGATACCGGTCGAATGAGGAGCTCGAAAGTACATGTGAACGATGTTTATAATGGTTTCGTTCGAGCTGGATACTACTCAGATATAGAGGAGCCTACTATGTCTCAGAAGGTACAAAGAGTTAAGGCAATGTCCAAGAAGGGAGTGATTGTCTACGCGGATCCTACTGACACCGTTTCAACTATCACTCCAATCATTATTGATTTGGAAGAGGAGTCTTCTGATTTTGAAGATGAGTTTGCTGGTTTAAACATTGGAGCTAACGATCCCCTAGCTTTTGACATGCCGCCGTTGGAAGATGCGTCAGATGAAGATGGATTAATCATCAATGATGTGCCGCCACCAGATGATGAAGAATTGATTCTTGATGTTACGCAACCTTATGCTTACATAAGTAATAAGGCGGTACCATGGTGTTATGATGCGAGATAGATGTGGTCACTCGATCGGGACGTACCTACGCTCGGGCCAACTCACAACCCGTTAAGCCGAGTCCACGATGAGGAGGCTAAAGAATTCTTAGCGGTAATTAAGGCAAGCGAGTATAGCGTAGTGGACCAACTTCGTAAAATGCCGGCATAAGTCTCCATATTAGAGTTACTTTTGACATCGGAGAAACATCAAAAAGCCTTGATGAAAGTCCTTAACGAAGTACATGTCCCAGTCCATTGAACCCGAGAAGTTGGGGGAATTCGTGGGGGCCATTTTGTTAAATGACCAGATTACTTTCTCGAGATGATGAAATCCCGGATGAAGGGAGAGGACACGGCAAAGCCCTTTATATCTCAACCAAGTGTCGAAATACCTTGGTGTCTCGTGTGCTCATAGATAATGGATCGGCTTTAAACATATGCCCTCTTGCAACTCTAAAACGTCTTGGGTATGATTTGGGGAAAATTCGCACGGCTAAAACCTCTGTTCGAGCATTTGATGGAACCAAAAAGAAGCAGTTGGAGAGGTTGATTTAGACTTGCAAATAGGGCCGTGTTATTTAATGCAGTTTTTCAGGTCCTAGACATACCTACGGCCTTCAACTTTTTGTTAGGTCGTCCATGGCTTCATGCAAAGAAGGGCGGTTTCTTCAAGTCTTCACCGAAAAGTGAAGTTCGTGACGAAGGGAAGCTTATTACGCTCGAGGAGAGGATGAGTTCAAGATTTATCATGAGACGGCTATCCCTTATATTGAGCCGGATTGCAAAGAAGAATCCAGTTTTCAAGCATTTGAGTTGGTTTCGACCATTCATATCTCTCGAAGGCACTTTGCCCTACCCACTCCAAAGTTATCAAAGTCAGCGATCATGGTAGGCAAGACCATGGTCGGGAGCGGTTTTGTTCCGAGGTAATGGTTTAGGCCGACATGGTCAGGGCACTCGCCAACCAATTGAGGCCGGGCAGAATTCATATACTACTGGATTGGGCTATCGTGGTAGAGGTGGACGATCCTATAAAGGAAGAGGAAGAGGACAAGGACGAACTGGTTTCATTATACCCCATATTAGGTCCACATTCCCTGGGCCTGCGAAGATGATGCATGAGGAAGAAGGGGCGATCGATACCTATGGTGTTGATGTTGATGTTATTCCTGTCGGATGGAGAGAAGCAGACAAGCCAGTTGCAAATACCATTCGATCCACTGGAAAAGACGACGCACTCGGAGGAATGGCCGAATTATTCAAAGAGAATTTCGTGTTTGCCATCGACGAAGTTCAGGAGTAGGAGAATTTTAATTATTTGCACACTCCTCTACGCAGGAGTTTTTATTGCTTTCCGTATTTGCATTTTCATTCCTAGGTTTTTTATCATGTAATTTGCTTTTTCATCCAATAAAATTTTCATGTTTTGAGGGCATGTTGAAGTACACCAAACCGGCCCGGTGATGATATCCAGCCGATAAAAGAAAAGAAAAATCCAAGGAGAATTCTGAGGCCTAGGCTTCATCATGCTTCCTCGTGTCAAGAATTTTAAAATAAAAGGGTTTTTCGCCAAAAAAATTTCGTAAAAAGAATTTCAAAAAAAATCTGGGTGACCCTTTTTGTTTTTCTGATCTATCTACATTCCGTTTCAGGGATGATCGTATAGCATGCAAAGGCATGGAAATGATCCAATCCAATGCAACATGTGCCAATAATGATGATCCCGAAGACTCGATCAAAGATTCCATTGAGATGCAACGTAGCTGGGAGCAGCACGAAAAAGCCAAGGCTCTCACATCCGAGCAAACCGTCACTATTAATTTAGGTGACACTAAAGAAGCCAGAGAGGTGAAAATTGGGGCAAGTCTCCCCAAAGATGAGGCCAAGCACTTAATTCAGCTACTGAAGGAATATCAGGATATCTTTGCATGGACATATGCTAATATGCCTGGTTTAGACCCGTCAATTGTGGAGCATTGTCTACCTACTAATCCGAACGTGCCACCCAAGAAGCAAAGGTTGCGGAGAACTAAGCCCGAGCTTTCAAAGAAGATAGAGGAGGAAGTGATGAAGCTATTGAAGGTGGGATTCATTGAAGTCTCACAATACCCCGAATGGGTGGCCAACATTGTTCCAAAGAATGAAGAAGGACGGTCGGGTTCGAGTTTGTGTTGATTATCGGGATCTGAACAAGGCTAGTCCGAAAGATGATTTTCCGTTACCACACATAGACGTCCTTGTGGATAGTACCGCTGGTTTTGAACTATTCTCATTTATGGATGGTTTTTCCGGATACAATCAAATAAGGATGAAGGAGGAAGACAAGGAGAAGACTGCCTTTATCACCCCATGGGGAACCTTTCATTATAAGGTTATGCCATTCGGACTAAAAATGCCGGGGCAACTTACCAGCGAGCCATGATAGCACTTTGTTTCATGACATGATGCATCAAGAGGTTGAGGTCTATGTTGATGATATGATTGCAAAGACTCGACCTGGGAAAAGCCACGTCGAGATCTTGAAGAAGCTGTTTGATCGGCTCCGTGAGTTCAAGCTTCGACTAAATCCCGCTAAGTGCGTGTTCGGAGCAACATCTCCGTAAATTACTTGGATTCATTGTGAGCAGTAAAGGGATTGAAATTGACCCGGCTAAAGCTAAGGCCATTTGTGAACTCCGACCTCCGTCAACGGTGAAAGAAGTCCGGAGTCTTTTGGGGAGGTTGAATTACATTGCTCGATTCATTTCTCAACTTTCTGAAACCGCCAAGCCGTTCTTCAAGCTTCTAAAGAAGAATGCACGTGTCAATTGGGATGATGAATGTCGAGAAGCGTTCGACAAGTTGAAGTGTTACTTGATGAATCCACCAATGCTTGTCCCGCCATCACCGGGGCATCCTTTAATTCTTTACCTCACCATTCATAGTGAGTCACTAGGGGCAATGTTGGCTCAAGAAAGTCCCGTTGACAGAAAAGAACGAGCCATTTATTACTTGAGCAAGAAGTTCACTGTATCAGAGCTGAAGTATCCTGATGTCGAAAAGACTTGTGTGGCCTTGGTGTGGGTATTGCATAGATTACGACAATATACATTGCATCACCAGACTTTCCTCGTGACTAAGAACGACCCCATCAAGTACTTACTTGATCGACCCGCTTTGGTGGGTAGGATGGCCAAATGGCAAATTTTAATTTCCGAATTTGATGTGCAATTCATGCCACAAAAATCGGTTAAGGGACGAGTGATCGCTGACCTATTGGCCGAGAATTCAGGAATCTCTAATGACAATGATAATCTCCTTGATGATCGTGTCTTGAATGTGAATGAAGACTTGTGGAAGATGTTCTTTGATGGAGCTGTAAACTTGTCAGTTCTGCATCGGGGCGGTTCGATATCCCCGATGGACAACACCATCCAAAGTGGCTGCAAAATTGATATTCCCATGCACTAACAATGTGGCTGAGTATGAAGCTTGCATTCTCGGGCTTCAGGCTGCAATTGATATAGGCGTGGACAAGTTAAAAGTGTTCGGAGATTCCACACTAATCATAATGCAGACCGTAGGTGAATGGAAGACCAAGGAAGCCAAGTTGCTCCCATACCACAAGTATTTAGAAGATCTGGTGGAAAAGTTCGAGGAAGTTTCGTTCGAGTACTTGCCAAGGTCTCATAATCAATTTGCAGACGCACTTGCAACATTGTCTTCTATGTTGCAAGTCACTGATGGGTTAGAGGTTGAGCCTCTGAAAATAGAGGTTTTGTCGAAGCCAATTTATTGCATGGTAGTGACAGAGGAACCGGATGGAAAACCATGGTACCATGACATCATGACCTATATTCAAAAGCGAGAGTTCCCGAAGGTAGCAATCCAGTGACCGAAAGCATCTCATGAAACTTGCCTCCAAATTCTTTATTAGTGGGGATACATTGTACAAACGATCCTTCGACTCTGTCCTACTTAGATGTGTCAATGCTAAGGAAGCCACTCGCAGTTGATGGAAGAAATACATGAAGGAGTGTGTGGTCCTCACATGAGCGGCCACATGTTAGCAAAGAAGATTATGAGACTAGGCTATTTTTGGCTGACTTTGGAGACTGATTGCATTCAACATGTCCAGAGTTGTCACCGTTGTCAGATTTATGGAGACAAGATAAATGTTCCTCCAAATGAGCTGCATCAACAATCGAATCATGGCCTTTTTCGATGTGGGGCATCGATGTAATTGGCCCAATTAATCCGAAAGCCTCGAATGGTCATCGTTTCATCCTTGTCGCTATCGATTATTTCACAAAATGGATAGAGGCAGCATCCTATGCAGTCGTCACCGCAAAGAATGTCGTGAAGTTTGTGCGACGGGATATTATTGCCCGTTATGGCGTGCCTGAAGCCATTATCACAGATAACGGGACAAACCTGAACAACAAACTTGTCAATGATTTGTTCAAAGAGTTCAAAATCCGTCATTTGAATTCATCGCCCTATCGCCCTCGATGAATGGTGCGGTTGAAGCAGCAAATAAGAACATCAAGAAAATTCTGGCAAAGACAGCTGATAATTATCGTGACCGGCATGAGCGGCTTCCTTATGCTCGATGGCATATAGGACTTCGATTCGTACTTCTATTGGGGCAACTCCTTTTTCTCTCGGTATATGGCATGGAAGCAGTCCCGCCGGTTGAAGTAGAAATCCCTTCTCTAAGAGTTTTGTCTCGCCTCTAAGGCGACGGAAGCTAAATGGGCACAACAGAGGTATGACCAACTCAATTTGATTGATGAAAAGCGATTGAAGGCCATATGTCATGGTCAATGTTATCAACAGCGGGTGGCCAAGTCCTTTAATCGGAAGGTTCGCCCAAGGCGTTTCAAGGTCCATGATTTGGTGCTACGCAAGATGCTACCAATTATCCTTGATCCTCGTGGCAAGTTCACTCCAAATTATAGTGGGCCATACATCGTGAAGAAAGTACTTCCCGGAGGTGCTTTAATCTTGGCAGAAATGGATGGGCGTGAATTCACAAATCCTGTAAATTATGATGCTGTAAAGAAGTACTATCCATGAATAAAAGGGCCTGTAAAAAAAAACCTTTTCCTCACTCAAAGTTGGTCAAATCTCTAGTGTATAATGTTGCATGTTCTATTTTTGCAGGGGCAAAGGATGGATATTAGCGACGGTGTCTTTTATCTTTGTAAGGAACCTCTACGAGTTCTTTTGCAAAGAAAGGCAAGACATGGGCATTTAACAGCTTTGACTTTATGATTTGGCCTTTTTGTCATTATAGAATGCTTTCACATGACGTGCAATTCACCAATTCCACTTGAAATTTATCAAAATGGATAATTCAATGAATGATGTTGAATTACTTGAACATGTTAAACGATGCTAAATGAGGTGTGAAAGGCAAGCCTAAATCCCATACACAGTCCCCTGTCTATACATTGTGAGGTGAGTATAGAAACATTTTGTGTTTCAAGATGAAGAGTTTTCTTGCAAGAAGTACGGCAGCTGAAATGACAAGAGGCAATTCATTTGTCTGTCCCAAAACACTACGAGATAATCCATTGCTTAACCATTTTGAGCCCAAATACTTGAAGAATTTCTTTCATATTACCCCTGTCAAGGACCACCCCACATCGGGGCAAATGGAGGTAAGTTGACATTAAAGGAGAGTGAAATGGATAGAAATTTTCTTGCTCTCACTTGCATCAATCTTCAAGTCATGCTATTACATAAAATTCTTGTGGTAATTTAAGTGCCTTAGGATGATGAAGAGCGTTTCTTTCACTATCCTACACACTTATATCATTTGCATAGCCCACTTGAGCCTACAATTTCATTTCTTTAAGCCTAGTTGGTGATCATCCCCCACACTGGGGCAAGGCAAGAAACAGATAAAGACCTTTGAAGGTTCGAGTGTCATTTAAAATATACTTGACACACGCATTGTGCTCAAGAACTCAAATCAAAATAGAACTAAGGGGCATGAAAAAGCAGTGTGCCTGGTAAAAGCAAGGCCAATGCCCATGAAAAGGAAAGAGAAATGACTGATAAATTAGGGGGCATATAAAAAGCGGTGTGCCTGATCGATGCCCATCATCAAAGAAAATGATTTTGAGAAAAGATCTCCAGTTGAATAATTATTGGCATCAGTGATAAACTCTTGAGCCAATAAAAAAAAATTCGTCAAGAAGACGATCCATGGCGAAGAAAACTGGTGGTAAGGTCCAGATGATCACCAACTCTCACCCTTTACACACATCTTTGAGCCTAACGATCCTTCCGTTTCTCAAACCCAAGAACCAAGCCTATGTTACGTCCCTTACAAAGTCTCTTCAGATTAGGGCACTTGAATTAACATAGGAATTCACATGTTTTAAGCATTGCTCGAAGAAGTGCGAGCAAGATTATTTCTTTCTCATTTTGCAGGGTTCTTGACTTGTAAACCCGGAGATGATTACAAAATGGTTCTTTCAATAGCCTTGACTCAAAGAGTCCCTTTTGCTAAGCCATTGACCAAACCCACATTACAATCCTTGTCAAAGACCTCTCGGATTGGTAAGGTTGTACCGCTTGCAAGAAAATTCGAACTCTTGTCGACAAGATGATGATAAGATTGAGTGATATATTCCCGCATCAATGGTCGGGACAAATAACCCCTCCTAAATGAGAATGAGTGAAAAAGTCTTTCACACCAAAAGTGTCTCGTTTAGCATGTTCAAGAAAATTCACAGCTTAATGAAAGTTGTCTTGATAATTTTTCCTGGTGGAAGTTTGAAAAGCTATCATGCATGGACATTCATTGAATAAAATGAATTTTTCCTCAGAGACCAAAAAAAAATTGTCTTTGAAACCCTGAGTTTGTTCAGTCATCTTGGTGCTTGATGAGAATTCCAAGTACCCATTTGTAAAATATTTTCAAATGTCTAATGTGAACCCCAGATATTTGAACCCTTAAATGCTTGATATGACTTCCAAGCATTTGTCTTTTCGAACATCTGATGTGATTTCTAGATGTTTAGTAAAATATTTTCAAATGTCTGGTCTGAACTCGAGATATTTGAACATTTAAATGCTTGATGTGACTTTCAAGTATTTGTCTTTTCAAGCGTCTGATGTGATTTCCAGATGTTTAGAATTTCCAGGTGCTTGGGATTTGATGAGAGTCCCAAATCCCCCAAAGATTTTTCTTCAGATTCAGTTTGATTTAGGCGACCGTAGAATGGTACGGGTCCTAAACAACATTTATTGCTCTAACAGGCGACCGTAGAATGGTACGGGTCCCGAAAAGCAGTTTCCCCATTCAGGCGACCGTAAAATGGTACGAGTCCTGAAAAATCAATTTTCCGTCAAGGCGACCATAGAATGGTGTAGGTCCTCGACAATACCTATTCCCTATTTAGGCGACCGTAGAATGGTACGGGTCCTAGAAAGTGAATCCCGTTTAGGCGACCGTAGAATGGTACGGGTCCTAGACAAAACCTATTTTCCTATTTAGGCGACCGTAGAATGGTACGGGTCCTAGACACAACCAAACACTGTCATACTGGGCAACCGTAGAATGGTACGGGTCCTAGGAAAGCAGTTTCTTTGTAAAGTTATGTTACTATTTTAGGCGACCATAGAATGGTACGGGTCCTGGACATGTAACACTGACTGCCTAGAACTACTCTATCCTCCTTAAAGGTAGGTTATTCTAGGTGCTTGGGATCTGATGAGAGTTCCAAATCTCTAAAGAATTTGAACCTTTCAATTATCTGAAGAGATTTCCAGATGTTTGTCGGTCTCATAGGCATCATTTCGCACCTAATAATACTTTTCTGAATCTCCAGATAAGTATGACAGGTACGTGTTCTTCTTTGCATTTTGCATTTCATTAAGCATGGAGACATAGAAATATATGCTCTCGATAAAATCATTGCATTTACATTGCATTATTGCATGACCTTGCATTTCAAAAAAGAATTAAATTTATTTGAAAAAGAGGTCATTAACATTTGCATATACATTCCATATTCATTTTGCATTTATTTTGCATTTGCATTTCATTGAGCATAGACACATTGAAATATATGTTCTTGATCAAATCATTGCATTTACATGGCATTCTTTATTGCATGATATTGCATTTATTTGAATCCATTTAAAAAAAAAAAAAAAGGTCATTACAATTAACATTTGCATATGCATTTCATATTCATTTTGCGTTCATTCTGCATAGTCTAAATTTAGGTGTCATTTATCTTTGAAGGAAACCTCTACGAGCTTCCCTTCAAAGAGGGGCAGCTGTTGACACCTAATTTAGATTCAATTTTTAGAAAATAAAAGATTAAAGGGAAATTTTGAAAAGAATTTTTGAATTTAAAATAGTTCAACAGCCGGATTTTGGAGCCATTTCTTTGTTGGAGAAGTTGAGCAAAAATCTCCACCGGCGAGAGTTGAGCAAAAATCTCCACCGGCGAAACAAACTTGGATTTTTGCTTTATAAATAGAGGGGTTCTTCTTCACCTTTCAGGGGGGGAAAAATTCGGAAAAAAAACTCAGAGCAAAGTTCTATCGTTTAGGGGCTCCTTCATTGGGTTTTCAGAAAGTCAGAAGAGAAAAAGGTAGAAAATTAATGGGGGGAAGTCTTCGGTAGAGGGTGAGAGAGACAAGTGAGAGAGAGAGAGAGTGTCAGGTGAAAGAGAAAAGGAAGTGAAAAAGTGGAAGAAAGTCAGAAGGTGAGAGAAAAAGTGAAGAGAGAGGGGAAGTCATCGTGAATAGGAGGGGAAAAGTACTGCGACAACGGTGAAAAGGAAAAGCAGCGTGTGACAGTAAAAAATTACTGTTCTTCTTCAACCTTTCGCCGGCGACGCCCCGCCCAAGCCGCTGGTCCCCCGCCCTGCGCTCGCAACCCCGCCCCGCGCTCGCGACACCACCACCGTTCCGACGGTCGCCTGAAGCTTGGTCCCGCCGATTGCCGTCCAAGAAAGTCCGACGCTTCAGCCCATCCATCTCCGTGAGCCCTCGCTGCAGCACCTCTGTCCGCGACCGCCCGCTCCGAATTGCCGGATCTCACCGGAGCTCCGCACATCCGCCTCTGCCAACCCAGGAGCCGCGCTGCACCGGCCGCCGCACCAGACTCCGCCTCGCGCCACCGCCACTTCGCCGATCCGCTCGCCGACACCACCGCCCCCCCCACCGGTCGCCGCGTCCCCGCACCGCCACTCCGCGTCGTCGTTGCCCCCGCGACACCAAGCATCCGCGACCACTCCTCCTCCGACGTCGTAATCCACTTCACTGCATTCTAGTGTTCTCTGCTTGGATTTGACAAATAGCGATTAACAACGCCAACTGCATGTGCCAAGTCTGGGCGTGTACATACCATCGCATACATTAAGCTTCCTACAGCTGAAGCATATTGAACACTTTCCATATCTTTCTTTTCTTTATTAGTTGTAGGACTTTGCATCATATTTAACTTAAAGTGGGCAGCAAGATGAGTACTAACCACTTTAGCCTTGTCCATGTAAAATTTCTGAAGGATCTTCTCGATATATTTTTCTTGTGACAAAAACAACTTCTTAGCATCTCTGTCTCGGGTAATTTCAATGCCAAGAATTTGCTTCGCCGAGCCCAAGTCTTTCATGGCAAAAGACTTACTCAATTGTTTCTTCAATAACTCAATTCTTGAAGCATTCCTACCAACAATCAACATATCATCAACATAAAGTAAAAGAATAATAAAGTCATCATCAGAAAATTTTTGGAGAAACACACAGTTATCCGAGGAAGTCTTCTTATAGCCTTGTTCTGTTATAACTGACGCAAATTTTTTATACCACTGCCTCGGTGCTTGTTTTAGGCCATAGAGACTTTTCTTCAATTTGCACACATAATCCTCTTTCCCTTTCACTTTGAAACCCTCAGGTTATTCCATGTATATCTCTTCCTCTAAGTCACCATGTACGAAGGCTGTTTTAACATCCATTTGCTCAATTTCCAAATCTAAGCTAGCTGCCAAGCCTAGTACACACGGATAGAAGACATTTTCACTACCAGAGAAAATATATTATCAAAATCAATACCCTTTCTCTGACCGAATTCCTTAACAACCAATCTAGCTTTGTACCGTGGTTGTAAAGTATGTTCATTTTGCTTCAACCTATATACCCACTTGTTCCTCAACGCTCTTTTACCTTTAGGTAACTTCACCAACTCAAAAGTATGATTATCATAAAGTAACTGCATCTCATCTCGCATAGCATCGAACCAATTGCTTTTGTACTCATCTTTTATTGCTTCTGCATAGCACTCTAGTTCACCCGCATCAGTCAATAATACATACTCATCTTTATAATACTTGGTGGAAGGCCGTCGGTCTCTAATGGATCTTCAAACTGGAACATCTAGTGGAACATCTAATTGAGCTTCTGGTTCAGAATAGTATTATCTATTTCAACATGTTCAGGAGCATGTGCGTTATTTGGAACATTGACTTCCTTCTGCTCTTCATCAACCTGTGTAGGAATATTTGTAAGAGGAACTGAATCTAAATCAACCAGATTATCATTAATCTGTGGTGCTGAAATCATCTATGCTTTCTCAATATCCTCTATTGTTTGATCTTCCATAAACACAATGTCTCTACTTCTTACAATTTTCTTTTCAAGCGAATCATAAAATTTGTAGCCAAGCATATCCTATCCATAACCAATAAATATGCACTGTCGTGTTTTCACATCAAGTTTAGACCTCTCATCTTTAGGAATATTCACAAATGCTTTGCACCCAAAGACACGCAAATAATCATAAGAAACTTCTTTGCATGTCCAAACTCTATTAGGAACATCAAACTCTAAAGGAACGCATGGAGTAAGATTTAATACATTTACAAGTGTACTTAAAGCCTCACCTCAAAAGGATCCAGGTAGCTTTGACTTTGAAAGTAAGCATCTTACCCTTTCAACCAATGTTCTGTTCATTCTCTCAGCTAAGCCATTTAACTGAGGCATCTTGGGAGGTGTCTTTTGATGTCGAATACCTTGTTTTCTGCAGTATTCATCAAAAGGTCCAATATACTTTCCCCCATTATCAGTTATGATGCATTTCAATTTCTTTCCAATCTGTCTCTCAACTGAAGCCTGAAATTGCTTAAAAGCATCTAACACTTGATTTTTAGTTTTCAAGGTATAAATCCAAATTTTCCTTGAAAAATCATCTATGAAGGTAACAAAATAAAGAGAGCCACCAAGTGATTTTGTTTTCATAGGATTGCAAACATCATAATGCACGAAATCCAAAAGATACCTACTTTCTTGAAGGAGGAGGGCTTTTAAATGCAACTCTATTCTGTTTTCCTGCTAAACAGTGAGCACACTTCTTTAGCGCTGAACTTTTCAATCCTGAAAGGAGTTTCTTCTTGGCCAATATTGGCAAACCCTTTTCACTAATGTGACTGAGCCTTTTATGCCATAATTCAGCTGCATCTTCGCTGTCTACTGCATTAATTATGTTTGAGGACAACTTTGCCTGCATAATGTACAACAAAGAATATTTTTCATCTCTAGCTACAACAAAAGAACCTTTGGTGAGCTTCCATTGACCATTATTGAAAGTGCTGCAATACCCCTCATCATCCAACTTGCCTGTAGAAATCAAATTCAAGCGAATATCAGATATATGTTTAACATTATTCAATACTAACCTTGTGCTATTGCTTGTTTCTAGGCACACAGATGCCTACAGCTTGAGCTAGTTCATTGTTTCCCATCTTCACAGATCCGAAGTCACCTGACCTGTATGATGTAAAGAAATCCCTACGAGATGTAGCATGAACGGATGCACCACTATCAATTACCTAACTAGTCTCATGAGATACAAAATTCATCACATCATTATCAAAGATAGTGAGAAAGTTTTCTTTAAGTGCAGCGACATGATTGTCATCATTGTCATTATCACTTTTCTTCTCTTTACCTTTCTCCTTTTGTTTCTCCCTTTTTAACTGGCGACAAAACCTCTGAATATGTCCTTTCTGATGAGAATAATGACACTCAATATTAGCAAATTTATTATACTTACCTCTGCTTTTGTCTTGAATTTTATCTCTATTTCTTGGACCTCGAGACTCACTTCTCCCCCTTTTCTCAACCACCAAGGCATCATAATGTGAAAGAGGATGATCCCTGTGTCTTCCTTCTCATCTCTTTATTCAAAATACTACTCTTGGCCAAATTCATGGTAATTGTACCATCCGGGGCAGAATTAGACAAAGATGTTCGGAACGTCTCCCATGAGTTCGGCAAAGTACCAAGCAACCATAGTGCTTGTATCTCATCATCAAACTTGATTCCCATTACAGCCAACTGATTTATAATTCCTTGAAAATAATTTAAATGATCAGTCAAACGAGTACCATCATGATATCTCATAGCCATCATCTGTTTTATCAAAAATAACTTATTATTCCCAGTCTTTCGAGCATATAACCGTTCGAACTTATCACATAAACTGCGTGCATGTGTTTCCTCAATAATATAGTTCAAAACATTATCATTTACCCACTGCCTGATATAACCACAAACTTGACGATGAAATATAAACTATTCAACATCAGTTTTATTCTCTAGTTTCTCCTTAGCAAATATAGGCAAATAAAAATCTTTCACATATAAAAGATCTTTCATCTTCCCTTCCAAATATGATAATTCGAACCATTCAGTGTAACCATTCTACTCGTATTCGTTTCCATTGTTGAACACAAGGCAGAAAAATTAAGCAATAACTTGATGCTCTGATACCACTCCGATGGAAGAACGGTAACAATTCGAACAATATCGAATCAACGCAACGGAATAAAATAATCTCCCCTCTTGTGTAAACCTAATAGGAATCGGTATAGTAGAGTAAAATAAATGCCAAGCACGCAAACACAAGACGATTTTTTACGTGGAAAACCTCCTCGATGTGAGGAGATAAAAAAAACCACGGAACCGGAGTCCACCTAAAAATCTTCACTATCAATAAAATTGTTATTCTCTAACAAATACTAGAGGTACATAACAGCAAACACCTCAAGAACATAATTATTGGCAATGCACATGAACTTCACAAGAGATCAAGGATAAATTTAACCAAAAACGCAGGTTTTGATCAATCCACGAAAAACCTGATGTAAGGAGCTTCAAACAAAAATCAAACCGTTCAAATTTGATAAAATTACGCCACGAACATGCTAACAAAATTTCAGCTCAATCGGACCACGAATCGACCTCTGAAGCTGGCTTGATGTAAATCAGATATTGCCTCAAACCTCAGATTTTCTTCTTTCTCTTTTTCTCTTGTTATTGTTTCATTTTTTTGCGGCTACCTCTTTATATAGATAGTGAGAAACCCTATTTCTTAATATAACTTATTATATGGGCTCAAGCCCTTTTTGGATTTGCAACTCAATGGGCTTTCTCCACATAGGAGTGAACCCAGCTAACAGCGACATCCCGAAGCAAGTTGGATCCCTAGGGATTTGATTAAAAGATTACTAAGTCTATAATTAACTCGGGCTCCCTCAAACCCATATCAATATGCGAGTACATAGCAAAAGCAATGAACAATAGACAAAACTAGGGAGATTTGTTCACTATATGGTAACGCTGTACATAAGACTGTCACAAAAACAAGAACACTCTACAATTGCATGTTTCTTTTTTCCATTGCTAAAGAGTTGTAACTGTTTATCAATTTCTCCAAAATAAAAAAGGTGAACTTTATGGCTTGAAAATAGGTAAATTGACATGTTTTTCGTCCTGGAATCAACATTAGACTGAATAAAACCCTAGTCCAAGAACATTTTCCTCTTACCTTACCCACACACTCTTCAATTAATTCTCATTTTGAACATTCAAGTAGTTCTTTGGTTGCCAGCAAGTTGAAAACTGAGGACAATGAACTGCAAAACACATTTACACCCGCGACTTGATTGAGAGCGGTGCATATTCCTAGAAACCCTAATTTCTATACACTTAAAATGACCTCGTCTTAGCACGGAGGACGGGAGTAGATAGATGTTTCTTGATAGAACATGCACATGGGTGTTCCAAACTATATATGCCGGCATAGATCTCGAAGGCATTACTCCAGGTGCTCTTTCTATCTTCTCCCTCGAGTCCTAAATCCATGAGGGTAGTACTGAGGACACTCTTTGTCCTTTCCCCTCTGTCACTTGTTAGAGGGCTCTTTCTATTTTTTACTCCACCTCTCCCCAGCTCCTCCACAGACATCCATCAGAATAGGGAATTCAAAATGCCGAACCCAGAGCAAGGCACCGCACGAGCTTCCGAGTAAGTTCAGAAGAGCATCGAGAAACTTAACAAGGCCAGCTAGAAGCTAGAAGATTGGATTGTGATCCTTGCCAGAAAAATTCCTGATTATGTGAATTTGTACTTCATCTTCCAAGGTGTGATCTTTTCTTCTGTGATGTAGCCCACATTGAAGACCAGCTCTCTCGACTACGAAGATCGGCCGCATTCAAGCTCGATGAAACCTCTTATTGATGGAGTTGTCGATTCAATCGAGAAGCTGTATCGATATCTTGAGTCCATCCCGGAAGCTTGAAAGAAGACACCTTGGGAGCCATGAAGACGTTATGCTTTTACTAGTTTCTAGTTTCTATGCTCTTTACTATTTTTCTAGTTACAGAGTTCTTTAATGCTTTCAAGTTTCTCAGTTTTGACTTTCTAGATTCAATGTTTTCCTAGCTTCAATGCTCTGTCTTTATTTCTTTGATGATATAAGCCATCCAATTCCTTGTACAATATAGACGACTTTTGATGAATGAAAACTTTGCTTTCAAGCAAGTATCGTGAACCTCGTAGAGTTCATACCCTTGAAAACCTAGAAGAGTTTTCACTCCGTCCTTGAAGAGTCGGAGCTTTTCGAATTCTACATCCTTGAAAAGTTGTAGTCATTGATCTAGAAGAAACGATGCCCTCTCAACTTCCTTGGAGGCCTAGAAGAACAACCAATGAAGTTTCTATCTTTTCCCATTTTGTTTGTTATTTTCACCCACTTCCAACCCAAACCATCCTACGGTTCTTATTTCAAAAACCCAAAACAGAGAAATTGTAGATCTAGAAGTCTTGTTCATTTGGCTTTGGAATCAAGTCGATCTAATCTATATCGACAAAGATACAACCATTCTCCTAAGCTTGCGCAGTGTTGAAATTTCTGTTCATTGTGTTTCCTGTGTGTGAGTCACTCTCCCAATCCTACTGTTTGAGAAAGCCTAACCTTGGCTTGCATCATTTGGTATCAGAGCTTTGGAGGAGAGGACAATGCCTCCAAGACAAGCTAGACGCCGTGGCGGCGGAACTATTCCCCTCAATGAAGTGCACACACTCGATCAGAATTTGTAGCAACGTATGCAACAACAAATTGATGAATTGATGCGAGAAGTTCAGCATTTGAGGGCTGAAGCAAATAATTCTCCACCCCGTTCTAGGATTGAAGATTCCCATGGTGACTCTTCCTCTTCGGAGAGTGTTTAATCTATTCACGATCGGAGGCATGTTCGACATCATTTACAACATATTTGTGAAAAAAATTGGGAAAAGGAAGTCAAGAAAGATGTTCCAGAATTTATAGGTATTGAGTCTCCTGATGAAATTGTTGATTGGCTGACACTTGTGAACAAGGTGTTTGAGCATTGAAATGTTTCGGAGAATCATCGAGTTGGGATCATTGCTACACGATTCCAAGGCAAGGCGATTGCTTGGTGGAGACGTGAAAAACAAACTTGCCAAGCCATTGGTAAAGCACCAATCACTTTATGGAGAAAGATGGAGGGTAAGATTTGAAAATATTTTCTTCCTAGAGGATATAAGAGAGAGCTCTACCAATGGTACCAAAATCTAAAACAAGGTACGCAAATGGTGGACCAATACACCAATGAATTCAATGAGTTGGTGATTCGTAGCAATATCCAAGACTCGGAGGAGGTGCTTGTGAACAAATACTTGAACGTTCTTCAATTTTACATTCAAGATGCCTTGGAAGTCCTCGATATTTGGGACTTAGGAGATGCACACCAACAAGTAGTCAAGATAGAGCACTCTCGTTCTCGGAGACAACAATCAACTACCATGACAAGTTAGGCCACTAAGAGTACCACTAGCACTGCTAAAGTCGCTAAGGCTAAACGCAATATGCTAGTAAGCCTTCTACTCAGCCCCATGTTTCGAAGCAAACCTGAAATGTCTAAAATACGTTGCTATTCTTGTGGGGAGTTAGGTCATCGTGTTAGCAATTGTCGAATCAATAAAAATCAACCAGCCAATAAAGCCTTCTTGGTGGATAATGATTTTGATGAGAATGCTGAGGGTTCACTTGAAGAGGAGTTGAACACAAATGAAGAAGCTGCAGATGATGAACAAATAGTGCATACTGACACTGGCGAACTTCTTATGGTGAGGAAAATGTTTTTACTCCTCGAGATGACACTGGAGATAGGTGGTTGCATACTAATATTTTTCATTTTGCTTGCACAATCATAGGAAACGTGTGTCAATTATTTATTGACTCTGGTTATTGTGAGAATATAATTTCTAAAGTAGCGGCAAACAAGCTGAAGTTGGAATTAAAAACGCACCCTATGCCTTATAAAATGTCATGGTTGAAGAAAGGCGCTGAGGTAACTGTTTCAAAACAATGCCTTGTTAATATATCCATTGGTTTTGTTTATTATGACAAGCTATGGCGTGATGTTCTGCCGATGGATGCTAGTCACATTATTCTTGGTCAACCATGGCAATTCAATAGGAGGACTACGCACGATGGTTATCAAAATACATATTCTTTTGAATTTGGAGGCAAGAAGATTGTGTTGGCACCTAGTAGGGAACCTTTGAAAACTCTTGTAGTTGAAAATTCCTTCTCCCCTACATTGCTTGCAATGAAGGATATGAAGGATGCTTTGAAAGGAGTTCGTATCTTGTATATTTTGCTTAATAAAACAGGTGAGAAGAATGAAGTTGCCTCTGTCGTACCTCATCGAGTTCAACCTCTTTTGGAAGAGTTCAAGGATGTCTTCCCGATGGACTTACCCAATGGTCTCCATCCTATGAGAGATATTCAACATCAAATCGACTTGATGCCTAGAGCCTCTTTGCCGACTCTTGCTCATTACCGAATGAGTCCGAATGAACATGAGGAATTGCATCGACAAGTTATGGAGCTATTGCATAAGGGTTTTATAAGGGAGAGCCTTAGTCCGTGTGGCGTTCCAGCTCTTTTAGTGCCTAAGAAAAATGGTACTTGGAGGATGTGTGTCGATAGTAGAGCGATCAACAAGATCACCATCAAGTATCGATTTCCTAATCCTTGCCTTAAGGATCTCTTAGATCAACTTTCTCGTGCAATTATATTATCACACCACAATCCTCAGGCACGCACATATCCCTTACCTTGGTCGATTTCTAGCGACATCCTAAGACACATCGCCGACCCATTCATTTCATTATGCACATGCGGAAGCATATAAATTATCCTTAGACAATAAAATATTGGGTTAGAACAATAGGACTAAATTTCAAACCTTTAAAAATGTTCACTCTTATATACATTGCAAACCAGTGCACATATATGTACAAGGTGAACTATTAAGTCAAATTCAACTTAAGCCAGCTTAAAAATAAGGCCTACAAATAGGATTGGGGTTCTACAAACTACGGGTCCCTATCCTCTTCTCCATCATCCTCCACACTTCAACTAGAGCCTTCAGCAGACTGCACTAGACTTTCGAGATCTTTAAAATCCAAGTCTGCTGCATCCAAGGACCTGAAATGGTTATTCAATAATCAATGAGACAATGTCTCAGCAAGTTCTACTCCCTAAGACCCGATTAGTAAACCAATACACTGTTCGGGTTGCCTATACACTCACGGGTTAGAGGACTTACCTTGGCCTCAGATTCCACCTGCATATTAGCATAGTTCAAATAGGCACCCACACAAATTCACACAAATTGAAGCATCGATCAAATCGATCTAGTCAATTACATGTTACTCAAATCATTCCCCACAGTGGAATATCTAGAAGTTAGGCCACGTGCATTCTCCAGGACGACATACCAAGTCTCCGAGCCACGTGCCTTAAACCTTGGGCTCACGTGCGTTCTCTAAGGTGACCTCTTCACCAAAGTGGTGCGACAAGTCACCGGGCCACGTGCCCTTTTAGATGCCATTCTCGAACGTTAGACCCACGTGCATTCTCTAAGGTACTAGTTCACCAAAGTGACGCATTAGATCACCGAGTCACATGTCCTTTTGATGCCATTCCAGAATGTCGAGCCCACATGCATTCTCTAAAGCACTAATTCGCCAAAGTGACGCATCAGATCACCGAGCCACGTGTCCTTTTTAGATGCCAATACTTAATCACTGAGCCAACATACCCTTCTCCAGGTGATTTACTTTCTACCGTGATTCCACTACGAAACAACGCCTTTTTCTATAGTTCGCCAATCTACTATCGATACCCAATTACTTCTCAATCAAATAATCAAGTCAACTCAATAGGAATATATCTTAGAATTCACAATTTAAATCAATTCCATACAAAATGAAGCTCAATTAAATAAATGGACTGCGCCACAACGATCAGCATGAAATTCCGGTCACCGACCATCCCAGTTGAATTTTCGAAAATAATAATTAATAATTAATTTCGAAAATTCATAATTAATTACTAAAAATCCAGTTTCGGTCCGTATTGCCTAATTGAAGCCCGATAAGGGTTGGCAAAAATCCTTAGATGCATTCAATAATTAGTAGACTATATCTACTTGCTAAATGCACAATCAAAATGTCACAATTGTCTAATAATCACTAATCTACTCTAATCTAACCACTTAATTGCACTTAATTAAATCTAATCAACCCTTAAGTGTCATTAGCAAACTAAGAAAGTATTAGTGAGTAAAACTCACTTGTTTTGCGAAGACTGGATCACCGCGATGACGGCGCGATGGCGGCCGAAATCCAAATTTCGGTGGCGTCGGCGGACACTCGGGCCAGGCCCAAAAGCCTTGCAAGCCCACAGTAAAAGCTGGGCTTGACTTTGGGCTTGGGCTGGCTTCGCGGGCCCAAGATGGGCTGAACTTCAAATGGGCTGAAGACTGCTGGACTGGGCCAGACTGAAAGTTAACAGGCTGAAGTTGAAATTCACTTGGGCTTAATTGAGGGCTTTGCTGGGCTGAGTCCGCTGAATCGGTGGGCCTGGCTTTTGATGGACTGGCCTTCGCGGCTGCTGCAGCTGAAGCTGAAGCCCACCAGCTTCGACAAACGCTGGAAACGAAGACACAAACGGGCGAGATGGCAGCGAAGTCAACACCTGGGAATTCTGCTTGAGGCAGTTTGACTTGTTGAGGGACGCACGCTGGCGTCAAAGACGGGGAAGAAAGCTTCGGTGAAATTGAAATGGACGAGGGGAGGTTTACGGTCTACAAATGGAGGGGATGGCACAGTTGACTGGAACGTGGGCTGGCGTGACATGAGCTGGACAATTGGCTTGTCTTCGTGTAGTTGGATGGAGACACGAAGAGAGAAGAAAGATGAAGAAACAGGAGGCTTCGGTGGAGAACTTCGTGGGCGTGGGTTTTGTTTGGGCAGTTCGTGCGAAAGAAAGGGACGGCAACCCAAAACAAGAAAGAGAGAAGCAGTGACCGTCCGTGATGGTGAGCCAGAGAGAGAAAGATAAAAGAGACAAATAAACTCAAAAGATAAAAAGGGCAGGAAGTTGTCGCTTGAGAGGGAAAATGAAAGGATAAGAGCAACCAAAGTCAAATGAAAAAGATGAAAGAAACGTAGGAGACTGAGGGGTGCAGCTGGCCGCACGAGTGGATGGGGAGGAGAGAGAGAAAAGGTCGGCCAAGAGGGAAAGAAAATAAGGAAAACGTGCATGAGAGGAGGGGTTCGTGCACGAAGGGTGCGGGCTCAAAGAAAAAAGAAAATAATACAAACTAAAGTCATAATTTAATCAATTCAAAACAACTTGACAATTGGTCATCCCGGGGTCCAATCCTTTACCAATTGCACAATTTGAAGTCTCAATGAAGACCGAGATGAGTCCATTCTTTCACCTCACGAATTTCCTTCAAATCTGAATTCTCTTTCATTTTTCTCAGAATCCGATTTTCTGAATAAACAAATCCATTTGAGGTACAATTTGAATGCAGAAAAATCCCAAACAACTTCCATTCACCGATTCACTCACACTAGATGTCAAAAATCCCTTCCAAATTGGCCAATCTGAGTTTCAATTCATTTTCCGAATCATCCGCAATGATTTTCCGTAAAAATCCCGAGCTTGCCGAAATTTCCTCAAAATGTGAGTCGACGTTTTTAGAATGACTCATGACACGATAGGACTTTCAATTTCTGAAATCGAATTCAAATTCGCGGTTATTTTCAATCAAACGAGCTTTTAGTGTAACCTTATCTACCGGATAGCTTTCAGAACTTTTTAGTGCAAATGACCCGTGGTCGATTTTCTTCGAGCCACATGAGCCCACTCGACACAATGGCAACTCTCGATTGTCATGAAAATCTCGAGGATTCAAATATGGATACAGGGTACCAAAACGATAGTAAAATAAAATTAGTATCACGACGAGAATTTTCCAATTTAGTAGAGTCACCCACGATCGGCCACACATCTCAATCAAACTAACCTATTTCTAATTTCAAGTCGATTTTATACTGTGCCGTAAATGCCTCTAAAGATGAGCACGGTCGAGGAGTCGATTTTTGGTCGAATTCTCAAGTCTATTTGCCTTAAAATCTCTTAATTACTCCCCCAAATGGTCTAGTTATCTCGTGAGTAGCCAACTCCGAGAAAAACACTATAATCACATGGATGAAAAGCCCAACTTATCCGGTCAAAATCAGGATGTCACATATATTCTTGAAGCTAGATTTGAAGAGTGGATATCATCAAATTAGAATCAAACTAGAGATGAATGGAAGACAGCATTCAAAACGAAAGATGGGCTATATGAGTGGCTAGTAATGCCATTTGGATTGTCAAATGCACCATCGACATTCATGGGGTTTATGACTCAAGTGTTGAAGCCTTTTATGGGAAAGTTTGTTGTGGTTTATTTCAATGGTATCTTGATTTTTAGCAAGTCTACTAATGAGCACTTGCAGCATCTTCAAGAAGTATTATGTGTGTTGAGGCAAGAACAATTGTATGTGGCTCTCAACAAGTGCTATTTTATGGTACCACAAATCCTTTTCTTGGGGTTTCATATTTCAAAGAATGGCATTTCGGTGGATGATTCTAAGATCAAGGTGATTCGAGAATGGCCAACTCCAACAAATGTACATGAAGTGCGAAGTTTTCATGGCCTCACTTCGTTCTATTGACGGTTTATTGCGCATTTTAGCACCATTGTGGCCCTACTCACTTCTTGCACAAAGAAGGGAGTTTTCGAATGGACGAATGTAGCTTAGAAAAGTTTTAAACAGCTCAAAGAAAAGTTGAGCACGGCCCTAGTACTTGCATTGCCTAATTTTGATCTTGTTTTTGAAGTGCATTGTGATGCATCATGTACTAGCATAGGAGGAGTTCTAAGTCAAGGAGGTCAACCCATCGCCTTCTTTAGTGAAAAATTGAATGGTGCCAAACTTCGTTATAGCACCTATGATCTGGACACATTATTTTGCACACTTGAGTATTGGCAGCAATATCTTATTCATCGAGAGTTTATTTTATATACTAATCATGAAGCTCTCAAGTATATTTTCGAATAGCAAAAGCTTAACTCTAGGAAGCAAAATGGGTTGAATACATCCGGGAGTTCACTTTCACTATTAAGCATAAGGCTAGAGCTCAAAATTAGGTTGCCGATGCCTTTAGTCTAAAGAAGAGCTTACTCTCTACAATGCATTCTACTGTTCTTGGACTTGATTCTTTTCAAGAGTTATATCAAGAAAACCTCTACTTTTCCAAGATCATTCTCGATGCACATGAAAAGATGCTTGTTGATTTTACTGTATATGATGGTTTTCTTTTCAAAAGAAACCGTTTATGTGTGCCAAACTGTTCTCTTCAACAAAGCGTGATCGATGAAGTTCACCGTGAAGGACATTTTGGGCATGACAAAACTGTACAACTCATCTCAGCCAAATACTTTTGGCCTCATTTGAAACGTGATGTACATTGACATGTGATGAGGTGTCATTGTTGCCAAATTGGAAAGGGACAAGCTACTAATGCTGGCCTTTATTTGCCCTTGCGAATTCCACATGCCCTGTGGGAGGATATCTCTATGGACTTTTTCCTTGGACTACCACGCACAAATAGAGGTATGGATTTGATCTTTGTTGTTGTCGATCGATTTTCAAAAATGGCACATTTTATTTTATGTCGAAAAACTATGGATGCTTCGCGTATTGCCAACTTATTTTTCAAGGAAGTCTACAAGTTGCATGGCATTCTGAAGACCATTACTTCGGATCGGGATACAAAATTTCTTAGTCATTTTTTGCAACAACTGTGCAAGAATGTTAGTACTAAATTGCAATATAGTACTGTGTTTCATCCCCAAACGAATGGACAAACTAAGGTCGTCAATCAAACATTGGGAAATCTATTAAGGACTTTGATTGATAATAATCCCCGTTCTTGGGAGACATGGTTGTCACTTGGAGAATTTGCATATAATTGTGTTGAGAACCATAGCACTGGATATAGTCCATTTATGATCATATATGGCCGACAACCGAACACTACTCTTGATCTTCCACCAATTCCTTTTGCTAAGAAGTCAAGCAGCAAAGTCGACAATATTTTTCTCAAATGAGGACAATTCATGAAGATGTGTGCCAAAGACTAGAGAGCAAAATGAATTTCTATAAAACAAACATCGACAGGCAGCAACGTGAAGTTATCTTTGAACCTAGAGATTTTGTTTGGGCATATTTGCCGAAAGGGCATCCCGTCGGAAGTTATAACAAGCTTAGTGATTGAAAGCTTGGACCTCTCGAAGTTCTTGAGCACATCAATCCTAATGCGTATCATTAAATCTTCCTTCTTATATGAAGATTCACGACGTCTTCAATAATCGACATTTAACACCTTATGTGGGAGATTCTTCTGATGACGATGGCAAGAATTCGAGGAAGAATTATTTTAAAGATGGGGAGGATGATGCAGCCCGCATTAAAGACCAGCTCTCTCGACCAAGAAGATCGGCCCACATTCAAGCTCGACGAAACCTCTTATTGATGAAGTTGTCGATTGTCGATGAAGTTTGATGAAGTTGTTGATTCAACCGAGAAGCCATATCGATATCTTGAGTCCATCCTGGAAGCTTGAAAGAAGACACCTTGGGAGCCATGAAGACGTTATGCTTTTACTAGTTTTCTAGTTTCTATGCTCTTTACTATTTTTCTAGTTTCAGAGTTCTTTAATGCTTTCAAGTTTCTCGGTTTTGACTTTCTAGATTCAATGTTTTCCTAGTTTCAATGCTCTGTCTTTATTTCTTTGACGATATAAACCATCCAATTCCTTGTACAAGATAGACGACTTTTGATGAATGACAACTTTGCTTTCAAGCAAGTATTGTGAACCTCGCAGAGTTCATACCCTTGCAAAACCTAGAAGAGTTTTCACTCCGTCCTTGAAGAGTCGGAGCTTTTCAAAATCTGCATCCTTGAAAATTGTAGTCATTGATCTAGAAGAATCGGTGCCCTCTCAACTTCCTTGGAGGCCTAGAAGAGCAACCAACGAAGTTTCTATCTTTCCTTTTCTGTTCGTTATTTTCACCCACTTCCAACCCAAATTCGACCATCCTACAGTACTTATTTCAGAAAAACCAAAATAGTGAAATTGTAGATCCAGAAGTCTTGTTCCTTTGGCTTTGGAATCAAGTCGGTCCGATCTGTATCAATAAAGATACAACTGTTCTCCTAAGCTTGCGCAGTGCTGAAATTTCTGTTCGTCCTGTTTCCCGTGTGCGAGTCACTCTCCTGATCCTATTGTTTGAGAAAGCCTAACCTCGGCTTGCATCATTCTATTATGCCATCCATCTTCCTAGGTGTGACCTTTTCTTAGGTTTTGTCATCCTCGACAACCATTAAGTGCAAGCTGAGATGGATTCTATCTGGCCTCCCTCTATTGTTTCTCATTTTCCACTTTGTCGCGATTTACAATAACATCTTCAAGTTATTGAGATAGTATGAGGAGTTGGACCAAAACTGGGAGCAATTGGACTTGATAAGGCAGGACCTCCATGACATTGGTAGAACTTCCAATGGCTCCTATGAATGGCCGGTGCAGCGCAAAGAAAATAGAACCTCGCGATGATGCTACACCATATATTATCCGACACTACTGCTGCATTTGGTGTTTACGGGTGTAATGTTATATAATTGCTGTGATATCCTAAAATTTGGCTCCTATTTTAAAATATATGAATTGGTTATTTTATTGATGCTCTTATGATTATTTTATTTTGAATTGATCACTCACGAGTTAACTAATTTATCGGGTAAGACCGTAGAGGGTTAAAATGCAAATGATCGGAGAATTCGATCAAGGGTCGATCGCTTGATTATAAGAATCGATAATGGTCAATACTACGTGGCTACAAGTCAATTAGCAAACATATATAAATCAATTCGACAAAAGTACATAGTTGGTTCGCGGGTGATTCCGCATGATTACGATACTTATGTCGTATGACAATAAACTGATTTTCTATTGATATTGTACTCATGGTACATAATTGAACTCACGCGATTACATGACAACCGAAGGCCATCCACAATTCAAAGAGGCAGAAATATAGAAAAATTATCGACCACGGATCAACTGTGCAAGAACCCCTAAAAGTCACCTGATAGTTTAGGTCATATTAAAGTCACATTTGATCGATTTTAACCATTAATTTGACTCGATTTCAAATATAAAACTTTTGAGGGTTTCAAGACTAATTTATTGGACGTCACCTCAATTATCTATGAATTATCAACAAGTTTAAAATTTTGGAAAATGAATTATTGGACAGAAATTGGAGACAGGGGCGCAATGGCAAGGTTGTAGTTTTTGGGCCAAAAAGTTTTTTTTTTTAGGAAAAAGGAAAGCAAAAGAAAATAAAGGGGACTTTACCAAAAGAAAAAAAGAAAATAAGGGGGACATAAGGCTTGGCTAGGAAGATTTTGAGGAATAGTTGGTGTAAAGAAATGATGATTTTTGGAGAAAATCTCAAAATATCTCCTCATCCTCCTTCTTTTCTCTTTGTCTTCCCTGCACCCCCCCAAGAAAAACCTCCTCACCTTCTATTGAACAGCCCCCATTCCCCCTCCACCTTCTGTTGAACAGCCCCCATTCCCCCTCCCTTCTCCTCCTTCCCTCACCACCATCACCATCCACCTCCTCACCACCATTCATGATGTGGACATTGAGCTATATCGAGGAGGAGGTGCTAAGGACCCATTATTTATTCCTACTGGTTCGATCACTCGAGTGCGGGCCAAGCAATTTAGGCAAGCTGTTGGTGTCATGGTTCGTGATCTTTGGCATGAAGATGACCTTGGATCAAATCTTGAAGAATCTTGGAAATCTTGGCGCAATTTAATTATCTGGTCACCAAATATTTGACCAATTCAAATAGGAATATTCTTCTTATTTAGGAATATTCTAGAATATGAATATTCTAGAATTGAGTTTTTTTTTTTTTTTTAGGGTTGGTTTTAGGGTTTGTGTGGCGGCTAGAAGGCCTATATACATAAGACTAACTGAATTTCTTTGGAAGACAGAGATATATTTTATTTTTAAGAACAAGAATTGAGAGGTTTTCTTCTACTGCTCTTTTGAGGTCTTGACCTTATCAAGATTCTCTTTGGCGGTCGATTTAACTTATCGAGCGAGATAGTGAATTCTTTCGCTCGTGGCGTCTATAATGTTGGTTGGTTGAGACGCGTTTATCAATAGGTCACGTTCATACCGAGGTTGTCAATCACAGTTTTGATTGGAGGTCGAGGTTTGCAATTCGCACCATCGGGCCTTCGTAGAACAATCCTTCCACAACGATTCACTTTAGTTTGGTATCATAGCTTGCTTCTACAAGGTCTATTTATCTTTAATTTTCTGTTGATATTCAGAAACTTGAGATTTATTGAGCTAGGGTTTTGGTTCTAGCTAATTTAGGGATCCGATTGCTTTTGTGCTTCCATACATAGTTGTTTGCTATTAGTTTTAAATTTTCTTTTCTAGCATCTTAAATTATATCTGAGTTCGTCAAAAAAAAAAGAAAAAAAGAAAAAAAGAAGAGAAAGAAAACGCACACAAAAAAAAAGTGTGCAAGAGAAAAAAAGCTTCGGCAAAAAAAAAAAAAAATAGTCGAACAAAAAAAAATCAAGAAGGCGACTCGTTTGTTAGTAGACTGGATTGAAGCAAAATCATTAGTGATTTGCGTTTCAATTGGAATTTCAAAGGTTGTACTTGTTGGTTTGAAATTGTTACTTGCTTAATCAAAATTAATAGTGATCTAATCTTGTTTGATTAGTTTGATTGATTGTCGTGAGAGAGTTGAGAGACAAGTTTTGAATCCGATAAAGAGCTTGTGAAAAGAGAATACGAGAGGAAAAAGGCAAGAGTGTGTAAGCTTAATTGAGGGTGAAAAAAAAGCCTAAACTTGAGTTAAACACGAGGGGAGTGACAAACACTTTGAGAGAAACACGTGAGGGAGTGATTGGTGAGGATTTTTGTGACTAATGTTTACTTGCAGGTCTAAAATATGTCGCACGAAGAAAGTGTGAATCAAAAGGAGATTGGCTCCATACGAAGGGATGAAGCGCTCGTGGAAAGCATCCAGCAATTGAAGGCCGTAGTGGAGGAGCTTAGTGGCCGAATGATGGGGAATGACATGAGGGTTGATGGTGACCGAGAGCTACCCCGGGGAAGGCCACAATATCAGCGAGACACCTCTAGAACACGACATAGAAGGCAACGACATTATGATGATGATGAGGCCGACATGGAGGATGATCGAGATGCTCGATTTGGAAGGTGGAATGGAGCTCGAGGGTTTAGACACCGAGAAGATAATGAACTTGGCAATATCAAGATGAAGATTCCTTCTTTCCAAGGGAAGAATGATCCCGATGCGTATCTAGAATGGGAGAAACGCATGGAGATGGTATTTGATTGCCAACGATACTCCAAGATCAAAAAGGTAAAAATTGCAGCTGTTGAATTTACTGATTATGCTATAATTTGGTGGGATCAACTTGTGACTAGTAGGAGGCGCAATGGTGAAAGACTAATAGAGACATGGGATGAGATGAAAGCGGTGATGAGAAGGCGTTTTGTACCTAGTCATTACCACCGAGATTTGTTTCAAAAGTTACAAAATCTCACACAAGGCAATAAGAGCGTGGAAGAGTATCACAAGGAGATGGAGATTGCTATGATCCGTGCTAATGTGGTGGAGGATCGTGAGGCCACAATGTCAAGATTTTTGAGCGGTTTGAGCTGAGACATAGCAAGGGTGGTGGAGCTGCAACATTATGTTGAATTGGAGGAATTGGTGGACAAAGCTATCAAAGTTGAGCAGCAATTGAAGTTGGATTGAAATCACAAAATTGGAGGAGGTTCAAATCAGAATTGGAGATCCAATTGGAAAAGAGATGAGAAGCCAAATTGGAGAGGAAACAACACCAAAACCGAAACCTCAAAGGAGAAGGAGAGGGACAGATAAAGTTGGAACGAATTCGGCTTCAGGTAAAACTGAAAACCCTAACACTAGAACTCGTGAGATTAAATGTTTTAAGTGTTTGGGCAGGGTCATATGGCGAATCAATGCCCTAATAGGAGGGTGATGATCATGACTGGACATGGTGTTATTGAGTCCGAAAGTGAAAGGGAAGAAGAGGATGATGATATGCCACCATTGGAGAATTGTAGTGATGGAGAAGTGGCTATAAAAGGGACTTATTGGTGGTTAGGTGTTCTCTAAGTGTGCAAATAAAGGAGGAGGAGCATCACCAACAAAGAGATAACTTGTTTCATACAAGATGCGTGGTGAATGGTAAGATCTGTAGTATGATAATTGGTGGAGATAGTTGTGCAAATGTGGCAAGTTGTATTATGGAGGGTAAGTTGGGTTTGAAGATGAAAAAGCACCCTAAGCCTTATAGACTTCAATGGTTGAATGATAGTGGAGAGGTGAAGGTGTCAAAGCAAGTCTGAATCCCATTTGAGATAGGGAGATATAAGGACAAGGTAGAGTGTGATGTTGTACCTATACAAGTGGGTCATATCTTGCTTGGAAGACCATGGCAATATGATCGAAAGGTACATCATGATGGATATACTAATCGCTATTCATTGGTGATGAATCAAAAGACTTATACCTTGGTACCAATGACACCTAGTGAGGTGTATCAAGATCAATTAAAGTTACAACGAGAAGCTGAGAGAGAGAGAGAGAGAGAGAGAAAATGTGAGAAATCCGAGGGCTTGCGTGGTGTGTCTGAGACGCAAGGAAAAAGAGAGGTCGAGAGAAGAATTATGGTAAAAACCAAGGGAAAAGAAGAGAGGAAAGAAAAGAGGAAAAATAATTTTTATGCAAAATCAAGTGAAGTGAGGAGAACTTTAGTTCTACATCGACCAATGCTTGTACTTGTATACAAGGAGGTTTTGTTTTCTACTAACGATCTTGACCCAAGTTTGTCTAGTCCTATTGTGTCTTTATTGCAGGAATTTGAAGATGTCTTTCCTGATGAACTTCCTGGAGGGATACCACCGATTCAAGGCATAGAACATCAAATTGACTTGATTCCTAGTGCGCCATTACCTAATCGACCCGCATATCGAAGCAATCCCGAGGAGACAAAGGAACTTCAGCGGCAAGTTAGTGAACTATTGGAACGGGGGCATGTGAGAGAGAGTCTTAGCCCGTGCGCCGTCCCTATTTTGTTGGTGCCAAAGAAGGATGGAACTTGGCGAATGTGTGTCGATTGCCGAGCAATCAATAATATTACGGTAAAGTATCGACATCCTATTCCTAGGTTAGATGACATGTTGGATGAGTTGCATGGTTCTTGCATTTTCACTAAGATCGATTTGAAAAGTGGCTATCATCAAATTAGGATGAAAGAAGGTGATGAATGGAAAACTGCATTTAAGACTAAGTATGGATTATATGAGTGGTTAGTAATGCCATTTGGATTAACTAATGCACCGAACACGTTTATGCGACTTATGAATCATGTTTTGCGTGCTTTTATTGGTCAATTTGTGGTTGTCTATTTTGATGACATCTTGATTTATAGCCGAAGTCCTAATGACCATATTGAGCATGTGCGAGCTGTCTTGCAGGTTTTAAGGGCCGAGCAATTATACGCTAATCTAAAGAAGTGCTTTTTATTACCAACAAATTAGTATTTCTAGGATTTGTTGTTAGTGCTGATGGTATACATGTTGATGAAGAAAAGGTCAAGGCAATCCGTGAATGGCCAACGCCTAAGACCATAGGAGAGGTGCGTAGCTTTCATGGATTGGCGAGTTTTTATCGACGATTTGTGAGAAATTTCAGCACCATTGCCGCACCTTTAACTGAGGTTATCAAGAAGCACGTGGGTTTCACGTGGGGAGAAGAGCAAGATAAAGCATTTAATCTTTTAAAAGATAAGTTGACTAATGCTCCTTTGCTATCTTTGCCAAATTTCAGTGCTACTTTTGAGATAGAGTGCAATGCTTCTAGTACAGGAATTGGAGCTGTGTTGATGCAAGGAGGGCGTCCCATAGCTTATTTCAACGAAAAATTGAGTGGAGCAATATTGAATTATCCTACTTATGATAAAGAGATGTATGCTTTAGTGCGAGCTTTGGAGACTTGGCAACATTATCTATGGCCAAAGGAGTTTGTGATCCACACCGACCATGAGACCTTGAAGTACTTGAAAGGGCAGCAAAAGTTGAATAAAAGACATGCCAAATGGATGGAGTTCATCGAGACTTTTCCATATGTGATCAAGTATAAGAAAGGTAAGGAGAATGTGGTAGCCGATGCACTTTCTCGAAGGTATGCAATTCTAACTATTTTAGAAGCAAAGTGTCTAGGTTTTGAGCATATTAAGGGCTTATATACTGATGATGATGACTTTGGGAGAGTGTATGAAGCATGTGAACACGCTACATTTGATAAATTTTATAGACATGGAGGTTATCTTTTTCGTGAAAACAAGCTATGTTTGCCTAAGTGTTCTTTGCGTGAATTGTTGGTGCGGGAAGCGCATAGTGGTGGTTTAATGGGGCATTTTGGCATTAATAAGACTTATGAAGTGCTGCATGAACATTTTTATTGGCCACATATAAAGAGAGATGTCATATGTGTCTGTGAGAGATGCATTGTTTGTAAGCAATCTAAGTCTACAACTAAACCGCATGGCTTGTATACACCATTACCTATTCCAACGCATCCTTGGACTGATATTTCTATGGATTTTGTGTTAGGATTGCCTAGGTCTAAGAATGGTAGAGATTCCATTTATGTGGTTGTTGATCGGTTTTCAAAGATGGCTCATTTTATACCTTGTCATAAAACTGATGATGCATCTCATGTTGCTGGTTTGTTCTTTAGGGAAGTTGTTTGTTTGCATGGCATGCCTAAATCGATTGTTTCAGATCAAGATTCTAAATTTCTTAGCTACTTTTGGAAAACATTGTGAAAAAAATTAGGAACACGATTGTTATTTTCTACTACTTGTCATCCACAGACCAATGGTCAAACCGAGGTAGTTAATAGAACTTTAGGAGTATTGTTGTGTGCTATTATTAAAAAGAACATAAAATCTTGGGAAGATTGTCTGCCACATGTTGAATTTGCATATAATAGGAGCATGCATTCTGCTACTAAATTTACACCATTTGAGGTTGTCTATGGTTTTAATCCGTTAACTCCGTTAGATTTAACCCCTTTACCTGTTGATGAGCGTGTGGATTTAGATGGAGCAAAGAAAGCTGAATTTGTCAAGGCGTTACACGAGAAGACACGCGCAAATATTGAGCGCAAGACTGAGCAATATGCAAGACAAGCCAACAAAGGGCGCAAGGAAGTGGTGTTTGAACCCGGCGATTGGGTTTGGGTTCATATGCGCAAAGAGAGATTTCCTGAGCAGCGACATTCTAAGTTATTAGTACGAGGGGATGTACCATTTATGGTTTTGGAAAGAGTTAACAATAATGCCTACAAACTCGACCTTCCAGGTAAGTATGACGTTAGTGCCACATTTAATGTTTCTGACTTGACTCTTTTTGATGCAAATGATGATTTGAGGGCAAATCCTTTGCATGGGGGAGGGAATGATGTGGACATCGACCTATATCGAGGAGGAGGTGCCAAGGAACCATTATTTATTCCTACTGGTTCGATCACTCGAGCGCGGGCCAAGCAATTTAGGCAAGCTGTTGGTGTCATGGTTTGTGATCTTTGGCGTGAAGATGACCTTGGATCAAATCTTGAAGAATCTTGGAAATCTTGGCATAATTTAATTATCTAGTCACCAAATATTTGACCAATTCAAATAGGAATATTCTTCTTGTTTAGCAATATTCTTGAATATGAATATTCTAGAATATGACGCATTAGTTTTTTTTTTTTTGGGTTGGTTTTAGGGTTTGTGTGGCGGCTAGAAGGCCTATACGTATAAGACTAATTGAATTTCTTTGGAAGATAGAGATATATTTTATTTTTAAGAACAAGAATTGAGAGGTTTTCTTCTACTGCTCTTTTGAGGTCTTGACCTTATCAAGATTCTCTTTGGCGGTCGATTTGACTTATCGAAGCGAGATAGCGAATTCTTTCGCTCGTGGCATCTATAACGTTGGTTGGTTGACACGCGTTCGTCAACAGGTCACGTTCATACCGAGGTTGCCAATCACAGCTTTGATTGGAGGTCGAGGTTTGCAATTCGCACCATCTGGGCCTTCGTAGAACGATCCTTCCGCAACGATTCACTTCAGTTCACCACCATCTCTGGTCACCATCTATACCGCTGAGCTCCCAAGTTTGTCGTCGCTAGAGCCACCTATGCCGCTGCCGCTCAAGCCATCCTGCCGTCCCTCACACCATTTGCTGTTGCCATTGCAATGATGAGCCACCACCGCCATCTCCATTGCTGGCTCACCCTCACCGAACCTCTCCCCTTGGTGGACTAAAGCCTCAAGGGCTTTGCCGCCACCATCCGGTCTTCATTCGAGCTACAAGTGTCGTGCCGCCATTGCTGTGAGATCGTTGCCATCGGAAAACTCATGACTTAACTCCTAATCCTTGATTAGGTACTTAATTATGTTTAGGGGGTAGGTTAGTTTAAGAATAATTGTAGTTAGTGTGAGTTGATTTTAGTTTAAGTATTTACAGTTAATCTTAATTAATCATGGTTATATTAATTAATTGAGCGAGTTTGGTTTAATTAATTGTGATTTATTTAATTAATTGTAACTCACTTAGTTAATCATAATTATTTTAATCAACTACTATTAATTTTTAATTAATTATAGTTAGATTATATTATGATAGTTAGCCTTAACTAATTGCAATTAGTAAAATTAATTACAATTAGCTTAATTAATCGTGATTAGTGTAATTAATGATTGATTAACAATTAAGTAAAATTTTAAACTTGTTTTATTGGATGGATTTATGCATAATTCCTATTGATTGAACTTGTTAGATGTGCTATTGATATATCCAATGTATGTGCCCTATTTGCTCTTTTCCAAAGAAGGTTTTATGGACAAGAAAATAGTGAATTTTGAGGTGTCGGGTTTGGACACTAAATTTTATGTGTGAAATGGGGTAATGGGGTTTTAAAAAGAAAATGTGCACAGTTGGATGGGCTAATTTTAAATACTTGACCACGTACGAATATTTTATTGAGATTTTAAGTGTGAAAATTTGCTAAAGTTGGTTATTTGAACGCAAATTCTTTTATACTGGGCTAATTACTGGCACTTGATTACTAATGTGCTTGAGTGATCATTTAATCGAACCCGTCACCCAATGGAAGTTTGGGGCCAATTCCCGATTTTTATCGGATACTTGGCAAGGATTCAGATGCAGAGTCGTGGTTGAGGCAAACCAATATTCCTTTATGGAATGCCTGCTAGGCAGGAGTTCTAGACGATGCCGTGCCTGATGGGGCAGAACGATGCCCAGTCATGCCGGAAGATTGCCGACTCTTATGTTGGCCATGGCCGGAGAAGTTGTAATAATTGGAATACATGTGCTAGCAATGCGAATAGAACTTATAGAATGTATTTTGATTATTATTTATACTTGTTCCACTAATATTGCCATGTATAATGCGCTAATATGCAAGGGTATGCTAAGGCGAGGTAAGTGTATATATCGTGTGCGTTTAGGTCGCCTTTGGGATGAATTTGCGTTCTAGTCGAGACTTAGGTTGTTAACTCGTTGAGATTTATATCTCACCCCATTGTTGTTTATTATTTTCAAGGCAGTAGTTCAGAGAATTGTCGTGTTTAGTTCAAGATCCCTATGGAGATGAGAAGTTGGCCTTGCGTTAGAGAAGTTTAAGTTAACCTTAGACCCTTGCTAGTTTTTGTAATGGATTGTAAATATTAAACTTCCTAGGGTTAACAAATGAATAAATGAATGCGCAACTTTTGGAAATTGTCTATTGTGATTTATTATCCCTTTTCTTTGCTAGTTGATTGGGTGGTTATATAAATTGCTTCCGCATGTGCAATTGAAAGAAAAAAAGAATGGGTCGACGACGTGTCTTGGGATGTCGCAATTTAATTGATTGTCGTCGGATGTTCATGCGCTCGAGGTTCGGCACATGACATCCCCATTTAAGTGGTATTAAAGCCTAATCAAGGTCTGGAGTGATAAAGTGCAATGAGTTTTGGGATAGTTTGCTAGGAAAAACATTTTTTTAATACTTATGCTTGTGGTTTATATATTGCTTTGTGCAAGATGCTTAGGTTTTTGATTCCTTGTTGGAATTGGAAAGCAGGTTTCTATAAAGATCCTGCAATATGAGCAATCCTACTAGAGGGCTTCTCAGAGAAGAGCCGTAGTGACTTTAACTGGTGCTAGTGGAAGGGTACCGACTTGAGTTGGTGTGAGAGAAAGGGCACCGAGATGAGCTAGTGTTGGAAGGAGAGAACCAGCGTAGGTTGGTGCCAGAGGTAGGGCAATAGTTGATGCCAGGGTTGATGGGATCTAATATGCCCTAGAGACCTTGGAGAATGTGGTTGGGTAGCAAGCTTAGAACCAAGCTGCTATTGCCCTCGCCGTCGCCACTAACTACCGCCAATGCTGCTGTTGGTGTGCCTATTGAAGTCCCACTTGAAAATGGGAATTGTGATAAGTCGATACACCAATTGCTAAAACAATTCTTAAAGTTGAAGCAGCCAAAGTTCACTGGAGCTAGCAACCTTGCGGCTGCAACCCTCTAGGTTCGAGAATTGGAGAAAAATTTAACTTAGTGTATGGTTCTAGAGTGGGATGCCTTTGTTGAGGCTTTCTACAAAAAGTATTTCTTGGACTACGCTTGAGAATAGAAGATGGTTGAGTTCTAGTGCCTTCGCCAAACCAGATAGCCCTAGGCAAAGTTTGCTAAGCTATCGAAGTATGCTCCAAGGCTGATTGAGGACCTGGTGGACAAAGTGAGAAGGTTTGAAGATGGCTTGAAGCCTAAGATTAAGGACCAGCTGGTGCCTTTGAATCTTAAGGATTAGGACGAATTGTATGAAAGGGCCTAGTTGATTGAGAAGAACATAAATGAGCAAGCAACGGCATTTGGATCACAGTTTGTGCCCAATAGAGACAATAATCAATTCGGGAAGAGGCTGATGATTGGAAGAAAGTATCCCATCCCTTGAAATTGAAAGGGAGAAATTGGAAAGCTTGCACCTAATGTGAATGGCATGTGCTAATTGTGCGAGAGGAAGCATGGATTAGCCCCATGTCTTGCCAGAATGGAAGCTTGCTATGGATATGGCCAACATGGCCACCAAGTGAAGGCTTATGTGATATCTCGAAACTTGGTCCCTATTTTGAAATATATAATTATGGTTATTATCGATGCACTTATGGTTATTTTATTTTGAACTGATCACTTACGAGTTAACTAATCTATTGGGTGAGATTGTAAAGTGTACACGAAAGATCAAAGAACCACGTTGATGTAGTAGATGGATGTCTTCTGAGTTTTACTGGGGACTGAATCAACTTTGTTGAACATCCAAATGCACAAATGATATTCATTCAGTTTGACAGGTGTAAGCGAACTTTGTAATCTACGGAGAGAAATACGTCAAAAGTGCATTAACTTGTACACGACGCTCATTTTAGTACCACAACTTTTCACAAGCTCACTTAAGTGCCAAAATTAGAGAAAAACGATCATTTAAGTGCCTTCGCCAAAAATTTCAGTTAGAGAAATTACGTGACTTTTATAATTAGAAATTTAATTTGACGGTGGCATTTTTTGGCACCAAAGTGATCCATTTTTCATTAAGATTAGCACTAATTGATCACATTTTAACAATAATTGGCACTTAAGTAATATATATATATATATATATATATATATATTTTTTACAATGACTACTACTGAAGTGGTCATTTCTTAACTTGCTATACGATGTTGTTTAGGGTTTTTTTTTTTTTGGCACTCAGGTGATAACATTTTCATTAAGATTGGTGTTGTAGTGATCACTTTTTAACAACGATTGGCACTGAAATGATCACTTTTTGCCTTACTACACGACATCGTTTAGAGATTATATACTGACTAGGTAACTGGCAAGCCACGTAGGATTGAGAAATTGATCAAATATTACCACATCAAATTTTTGGTGACTCATATCAAAGTATGCACTTAAGTGATCGTATTTTTTTTTTTTTTTTAAATGACACTTAAGTGAGTCAATGAAAAGTTGTAGCACTAAAGTGATCGCCGTACACAAGTTAAAGGCATTTGTAGTGTACTTCTGTCATAATTTATGTAACTAGTTCATGGAATAGGAAAGTTTGAAATAAAATAATAAAAATTACTTGGGCTCATAGCAGAGGTATTAATGACTTGCATTCAAAGTTGTTATTTTTTGGCCAAACTTATAGCGTGAGTGTAGAATCGACCATGCAAGTTCCACCATGAGGCTCATATGTTAGAGGAAAACCTTAATCTCTTCGTTGGGAACCCTCTCTCTAAAAAAAAAAAAAATCCTCAAACTTCATCCGTAGGCTGTAAGTATTACTTTTCTTTGCTTTTCTTTTCTAAACCTTGATTTCATATTCTCTAGATGAAATCTGGGATTTTTTTATTTTTTTTTAATTTGGCATCTTCTTTTGTTCGTTGCTGTTGTTAAGAAACCACTTACAGCTAAAATTTTTATGGGAACATCGTAACTAATCCAACTAGTGGTTCCATGACTTCTTCGAGATTCGGCTCTCATCTACTGGGTGTAGAATTGAATTTGAGAAAGTTTCTCTCTCGATTTAAATCTAGATCTAGGAGTTTCTTTTAAGGTGTTCGATCTGTGATGGTTCGACATGTTGTTGTTGTCATGTCAGTATGGCAGTGGTGTTAAGAATGCCAAATCTAGGCCCGCATTGCAAGCCATAGTATTTGGAGGGAATCCATCACCGACGGTTTTACGAATGAAAGCATGCTAGTGGTTATAAGCAGTACCTTTTTTTTTTTGGGTTTTATTTTTACTTTCCTCGAAAGCTTTCTATATTTCTCTTAAGTTCGATTATGACAAATGAATAAAATTTTCTTTGGAAAAATTAATAGAATATACATTCTCCCTTTTGTTTTAGTTTGTTCATTTTTAAAGAATTTACTTTCTAGCATCTCTAGCTGGAAGAACCAAATCTTTTATTGATGTGTTACGGAATGCGATCATCTCTCGCGTTTACTCTTGATTTATTTTTGTAACATCATCTTTATAACCCATCCACTTCAAGCCCCTCTCAATCAGGAACGGAGGAAAGAGACATCCAAACACTACTTCCGAGTAAATATCTCAAACGGTGAAAAAGTATCCTTAGAGTACACATTTGCTACAAACATCACACCATCATCAATAAGAAAAATTATCCAAAAATTCCTAAACTTATTACACTTTGTCAATTCAGTCATAAGTTTTTTAATTTTATCAATCAGTTCCATCCGGCTAATTTTGATCGAAAATCACTGACATAAATGACAAGCATCTTATGTGGCATAACCGGTGTTGATGTGGATAATCTTTAATAATATTTTATTTTTTCTTATTTATTAATTTTTCTTTTCTTTTTTTCTTCTTCCCCTTTTTTCCTCCCCTAGCCACTTGCAGGGCCTTGGCAACCAACCACAGGCAAGGGTGGGTGAGGTTGACCTTGTCGGCCTCTGGGCGAAACTCACTCCCTCCAACCACTAGTGAGGACGAGCCTCACCCAACCTTAGCAAGCCTCGACCTCACTGTCACTAGGCAAGGGTGAGCCTTGCCTAGTCACTAGGTATATTTGATTTTTTTTCACCAAATTTGCTTAGTTGCTATTTCATCCACAAAAGTTGAGCACAATAACTATCAAGAGCTACGTACTCAGCTTCACCATTGATTAGGCCACCGAATTTTGTTTCTTTAAAAGCTATGAAATTAGCATGTAGCCCATTAATTGATAAGTATTAGATGTGTTTTTATTATGAGTACTGCATATTGCAAAATCAGCGTCATAATATCCAAATAGCTTAAAATTCAAATTCTCGAGATACCTCAATTCTAATATTGAAGATGTTCCGATATATTTTATTTTTCTCTTGACAACAATTAAATATGATTTTTTTTGGATTTGACATAATTGAGTACACATGCATACACAACTAGATATTTAGTCTTGATGCTGTCAAATGTAACAAAGATCCTATCATGCTTCTATAGAGTTTATGATCAACAGACTTACCATTTTCAATCTTGTCAAGCTTGTTTGCATTCTCATTACTCATGTAACTACTTAGATTATACATGATGATTTAGGATTCAACACTTTAATGCGTGTTTTTCCTTCGTCATAGTGATTTTTGGCCTTTATGAGAAAATAGTGGTTTAATTAGTAAATAAAAATCCAAAAAAAAAAAAATATTTCATTAGTGTTTCATATAGATTGAAATAAACTAAATTTGAAAGCCCCACTCCTTCTTCAGTTGCTAGAGAACAGAATGCGCACATGGCCCGTTGTACAGGCTACTAGGGAAGACCTCAGGGGTAATTAATCTATGGATTCCCTCCGAAAAGTAAACTCCACCTAATTCGCCTAAGATTCTTGCGCTCTTCTTGGAAATTGAAAAATTGAAACCCAAGAATGAGAGATCTGATTTTGCTATGCTAGAAAATAATATTCACGATGTTCCAATTTCTCAAGTTGACTTCTGGCTTTTGGATCTGAATATCGAAACCCAAGAATGACAGATTGGGCTCATTAATTTGAGGGTAGGCAATACTTGGGGGCGAAAAGGGGGAAAACCATTGCCAATTTGACTTTGCATTCGTGCGTCATACTCAGAAGGAAGGATGACGTAGCTCAGTGAAATGTTATTACTGAAAATAACAAAAAAAGTGAGATAAATCACTCTGTTAGGCAACAGAGACAACATTGTAGAGGATTGGTAATAGATTTAAACAGGCCTAAGAGCAAGTTCTCATATAAAAGAAAAGAAAAGAAAAACAAACAAACTAGATCTTTTCTTTAAGAAGCAAAAGGGCAAGGAAGGGCGGTTAGGGCAAATACCCTTGTGGGCATTACGTCTCACACTTGTTATTAAAGATTCTATTTGAGTCATAAATAATTAGCCTATTCATAGGTGGATGAGCTGGTCATCATAGCCCTACCAACGTGCCGAAAATCAAGACTCCTATAGGTAGCAAATGCATAAAGCATAAGTGACAAAGGTTTGCACATGATATAACTCAAACTTGTGATCTCGTAAAAGATAGTGTGACCCATTTAGTACCACAATCAAGCACATGGCAAAATTAGTACATAATACACAAAAAATGTAAGTTAATCAGGACAACATTAATAGGTGATTTGTTTCTCAAGATTAAGGAATCAATGCAAAGGAAACACACCTTTCATATGTACATGTATGTATAATAACAAGGTATATAAAACTGTCAAAAAAGATGGGAACCCTCTACAATCACGTTGTTTTTTTTTTTTTTTTTTTAAATACCGCCACGGAAGCGGGGTAGCTATTTATCGATTGCTGGAGAAAACAGGGGCGAACTTTGTGGCAAGAAAATAAGTAAATTGACATTTATTTTTTCCTGGAATCAATATCAGACTGTGAATAAAACCCTAGACGAAGAACATTCTCCTCTTACTTTACTCACACACTTTTCGATTACTTCTCGTTTCAAATCCACTCAAAATTGTCTCCGGTTGTGAACAGAAAATTGAAAACCGAGGGCAGTGAGCTGTAATACGCATTACACACGTCCCTTGATCCATACTGGCGCATATTCCGGGAAACCCTAATTTCAGTAAGCTAAAGGGACTTTCTCTCAGCACGTAGAACGGGGATAGCGAGACGTTACGTACACATGGGTGTTCTAACCTATATATAGACGCCGGTATGCACCATGAAGGAATTACTGAAGAAGCTCTTTCCATTTTTTCCCTCTGTCGTTCGGTACTCCCAAGCCCTACACAGACCCCTATTAAAGAGAGAGAATTCGAAATGTCGAACCCGGAGGCAGGCACCGCACGAGAATCCAATCGAGATGTCATCCTGAGACTTCTTAAAGAGGCTACTAGTAAGGTGGAAGAGCGTATTGCGAACCTCATCAGTACCACTCTCGAGTTCATGAACTTCTACTTCCTCTTCCAGAGCGTGATTTTCACTTTTGTCGTGTCATCCTCGACAACGATCAAGTGCAAACTGAAATGGATTCCGTGGGTCCTCTCTCTACTGGTCTCCATATTCGCGTTCGTTGCGATCTTCGAAAACGTAAGGACGTTACTGACATACTACAAAGAGCTGGACCTCGCCAGGGAGCAGCTGGACCACGCGAGGAATTCTTCACATGAGAGTGGTGGTGGCGAATCGGAACAAGCCCCTCAGCAACGGTGCTGGCTAGCGAAAGTAAAACCTCGCCACATCAAATATTATGGGGCACTGCTGCTGCTTTTGGTGTTTACGGGTGTAATGTTATACGGTTGCCTCCAAATTGAGTGTCACACTGATGCCAGAGCCTTCTGTGACAACATTGGTTCCACGAAAGTGTTACCGATAGCATAGTGACCGATACTTCAGCAGCCGTGTATCTTGAAGGGTGTCCACATTCAATGGATCAAGCATGTTTTGAATATCTACATCTAACAATATTTATTTCTTATATTTTTAAGGTTTATTAAATGTTGTTTAAAGTTTCTAGAGTCCTTATTTATGAGTCATTTGTCTTTCCAAAAGTCTTAGTAATTACTCATGCTCGGAGGGTTGTCCCAACTTCGTCCATATAAACATGCTATGATAAATAAGAATGTAGACTTGTTTTGAGTGATAATTCATTTAGCCTCTGGCTTGAGAACAAGAAGGATTTCTTGTTGTGCTTTTATCTCTCAGGTGGATTCCAACAAGTGGCAAGCGACCTATCTAATTTAGTTCTTACTTGTGTTACCTCACACTTCTTTACACTCTCTCCAGCATCACACACTAATGTTGTCATAGAAGATTAATTTGATTTTTACTTAATGTAACACTAGATAGCGCATCGATATGTTTGGGCTGTAGACCAGTATGTCAATGATATCGAGTTCGGAATATGGAGATGTAGCCCACTCGGTTTTCCATTTGCAGGTGCTTCTTGGGAGAATTGAATACATTTTATCTGGACCTTGAAACCGTGGAGATGGGAGTTTGCATTGTGTAAATATGAAATGCCTGGATTATATTTAAATTTTGCGCAAAGATTTAGGGCTAAAATTAATAAAAATTAAAAAGCTTAAGGCTAAATTGATGTCCGTATAATAAGTCTATGACTGATTGATTAATTTTCTCCTCTCGTTGTTAGGGATGAGCACTGTATACATTCGAAAGGTCCGAATTTAGCCCAAAATATCGAGGCACTTGTATAGGCCAATAGGTATCCAAGTAATGTCCATTGCTAGTGGAGTGGAGATATCTGTAGTGGTGCTCGAGTGGAACCTGTTATTAGTGGAGTTATCTTTGACGAGTTAGCTTGAGGAAAAGACGTTGACTGTTTTTGATGTAATGATCAGCTATTTAAATCCCACTATCTATGTGCATGTTACCCTAAGTTACAACATGGTGGAGTGTTTCATGGCAAGTAGTTGAGCTTATGTGTTTGTGTTCCCAGGTGTTTAGAGAGCTCTTCTCAATATGACGCCACTATTTTTCCTTCTCTTCCTTTTTCTTCTCTTCTTGTCACATCCAACTCTCACTTCATTGTCTCGTTGCCTTCCACCCTCAGCTAGACTTGTCAAATTTTTTTATTTTATTCCATATTTGATAGATTAGGTTGTCATATGATCAAGTTATATTTAGAAAATAGATCATAAATAAGGGTAGAATGGTAAGACTGAAGATAATATGGGTGTTTAATGGGTTCACAACTTACTTAAAAACAGCCTATATTCATAACTTTATCTCCCACCCTCATTCAATCTCGCTCAAACTCACTCAATGCTCTTAACTTAGTTTGGTATGGGTTTTCTTACATTTAGGAAAGAAAATTATAAATGTTTTAGTAAAATGGGTTGGTTCAAGTATGGGTCAAGTCCGGTATGATTTACTAGATCTGTATTACACGAAAATGAGTTAAAACGGGTTAAATCAGTCAATTTGGATCGAACTATTTTCGACCTGACCCACCCATCGAAGAGTTCTATCCTCAGCCCACCACCAACCTCAACATAAGCTCATAGTTATTACCTCATGATATGTAGATACATTCCTATTCGTGTGTGTGTTTGAGACCTCTCGATCATTCTTCTCTTGACTGTGGGCCTAAGTTCATCTAGACCCATTGATCATGTGGCTCTCATCGGGTGGCCAATATTTTCGACGGTCCAATGGACTTGATCCACGTGGTGACATTTTTTGGAGCGCATGTGCAATCAATTATTCTATTCTCACCTCCAAACAAGTAGCCGATTAGAAATATATAACAAGCCAGTTGGGCGTCGTCTTCTTCCCTTTATCTATATTTTTTAATCAACCTTTCTCCCTACATTTCACAGCTTAAGAGGGTGGCCGAAAAATGAACACTTCCTTAGTGATGTGTAATGCGTGCTAAGATCCAGCAACTTTGTTAAGAATGCAATATATACATACATATACATATATATATATATATATGTACATACATATATATATATATATATATATATAAATACATACATACATATATATATGTATATGGTTTGTCTAATTTAGTATATAAGCACCAATTTGAGAGCTCGAACTGTTGCACTCCCTTTCGTCTTTCTTTTTACTTGATATTTCCATCATTTAGCATGTTTCTTTCTAAAACCATATACAATTCAGAATTTTTTAAAAGTACGGGTGGCGCTCACATCCTCAACTTTCAGCAGAAATCAACTAGAATGACTACATTGATAAATCATTAAAAGGTCTAGTACTCAATTAACATAATTAAAAAGTGCAGGAAACTGATTTGGTACAAGTTTAAATAGGTTTATGAACATTTCTTTTAGTAGTTTTCCCGCTTCCTTCTCATGAGCCAAATCAAATCGTGTGCTTTGAATTTCAAATCTGTTTGGATCAAATTGAAATTATTTTTCATATTTTTCCACTCCACATCATATTCGCGTTGATTTTCTTGTTGAATGGGTTTTGCAAGACCATGGTGATTGAGGAAAGGAGTGTACTCTGAAGGTTCCCATCTCCCTAGCCCAACTTTGGAGGCCATCTTTGCATTTGTAAAAAAATTAGCGACAATATAAATAAAAGGGTTAATACTACGAAAAACTATAAGCTACTTCGTTCCTTAGTTTTGTGTTCACTTCTTTCCTTTTTGCTAGGTTTCATTCGTGGATTGAATGATTCTAAACTGGTGTATTTGTAACAAATTTACTTCAAATTAATTTTTTGACCACAAAAAATCTCAAATTAGTACACATATAACAAATTTAGTTAGTTTTCATTAAATTTTATTATCAATTTTTTTGAGTTGGATGACACGTGACAAGAGGCGAGTGTACCAATTTGTGTTTTTTGTGAAAGCTAATCGAAGATAAATTTATCAAAAATATATCAGTTGAGGCTTTTTGTTGTCGAAAATTAATTTAATATAAATTTGTCACAAAAATATCGATTTAAGATTTTTTTGTAGTGTCAATCTTAAATAAAAAAGTCAAAAGCTAACAATTCTTTTTACATTAATACAAATAACTAAGACTGATTTATCAAATCTATATCCATAACAAAATTCATGGAAAAATTTCCCTTTTTTTTGTCTCCCGTTTTCATTTCCAAAATAACGCACTCAAACTGATGAGTGAATGTTGCTAAATGGGGCAAATAACTAATTACAGTGGGAATATGTTTTTTTGTTTTTTTAACTCCACGTTTTTTTTCCTCCTTTCACCAACTTGGAAGCTTCCTCCCACGTTGCCATCTATCAGACGGTCACTACACCAACTGTAAATTTGTATCTATTCTTCTTTCCCTTTAAATATTCGTTGCTCTTCTGTCCCGCTGGCGTCATTCCACTTACGTCACCACCATGTGATCCTTACTGTTCTAATCGAACCCATCACCCAACGGGAGTTTGGGGGCAATGCCCAATTTTTTTCTCGGTGGGGTTCCGGATGGCAATTCTTGGTTGAGGCCGGATTGATCCTACTTTATGGAATGCTATCTAGGCAGGGGTTCTAGATGATACCGTGCCTAATGGGGTGGGATGATGCTCGGTCATGCTGGAAGACCATCGACTCTCACGTTGGCCACCACTTGAAGGGTCATAATAATTGGAATATGTGTGCTGGTAATGTGCATGGAATTTATAGAATGTGTTCTTATTATTGTTTATGCTTGTTGCATTAATATTGTCATGTGTGATGCATATGCAAGGGTGTGCCAAGGAGACGTAAGTGTATATATCATGCAGATTTAGGCCACCTCTGAGATGAATTCACGTCATAGTCGAGGCTGAAGTTGTTAACTCATTGAGATTTATATCCCGCCTCATTGTTGTTTATTATTTCCAAGGTAGTAGTTTGGAGAATCATCGCAGGGTCCCTATGGAGGCGAGGAGTTGGCCTTGCGTGAGAGAAGTTTAAGTTAACCTTAGACCCTTGCTGGTTTTTGCAATGGGTTGTAAATATTAAACTTCCTAGGGTTAACAAGTGAATAAATGAAATGCGCTGCTTTCGGGAATTTTCTGTTGTGCTTTGCTAACCTTGTTTTTTGCAGGTTGACTAGGTGGTTAGATAAATTGCTTCTGCATGCATTTAATTAAAAGAGAAAAAGAATAAGTCGGTGACACATCCTTAGATGTCACAATTTGAGTGATCGCCATGGGATGTTTACACACTCGGGATTTAGGGTGTGACAATTACCATCAATTTGAGTGTCATCACTAATGTAATCACGAAAGATTAATGTGATTCATACAAATTGCAAGGCTAGATCACAAGTTAGTATTGTTGGCACGTAGACTTGTCTGTCTATCATGTTAACGGTATTATATTGGAGATTCTTAAGATTTTTTATAGGAAATTTATCTATGTTTGAGACAATTATGATATCACTGTTGATGACTTATATCTCTCAAGAATGCATGCATATCTCTCTTCATTGTGCATATCTTGATTTTATTGTCTTAGATAATCATCTCATGAAGTTTACGAAGAGGCTAATATACTTTCATAATGACATATTAAAATATACAAAAATTCTTCGAATTTGTCTTGTTGACACCTAAATTTTGGCAATCTGGCCATTTATTTATTGCACAGAGAATTAGGAGTTAATTTTATCCCTGAAAAATATTAATTGCATAGTATATAAATTTAGGTGCATTTATTTTTAGTTTGCATGTATCTTTTGGACCGGTGATGGATGGATTCGAATTAGTGGTTTTGAGCTTTAACTTGGCAGATTGGACTAAGCTCATGAAGCGAGCAAATTGGCCAAAGCCTGTTTTTTTAAATGATCGGAAATTATCTCGTGAGAAATTGGAATTCAAAATTTTTCCAGGATATGATGGATTTTTTTGGATAGGGCAAGTGTGACAGCAAAATATTGCAATTTATCTTCGCAAGATTCAGATTTAGAGAAAAAATTCTATCATAATCTTGAATCCTTATTAATATGGGATAAAATTGGTGAAGAAATATTGCAGATGTGGATTTGAAGAAGAAATTGAAATCCTAGTCTTTCACCCATAAAAAAGGGGTTTTTTCTCGAGTGGGGGAGTTGGGGGTTGAAAAAAAAAAGAAAAGAAAAGTCAAAAGGGTCAGCAGAGAAGACTAGTAAGGGAGATGTGTGAGGAAAAGGGGCTGAAAAGTAGAAAAACATAGAGAGAGAGAGAGAGAGAGAGAGAGAGAGAGAGAGAGAGAGAGAGACAAAGACAGAGGGAAAAGTGTGCGGCTGTGGAGTCTATTGTTCTTCTTCTTTGCGGCTAGATTTTCCGCCGGTTTTTGCTACTTCCTGCGACAAGATTTTCCGCTGGTTTTTGCTACTTCCTGCGAGAACGCTAACCCCTGCTGCGCTCGCACTCGAGCCCTGCGACGCCGCCTCCATTAGATCCTGCCGTTCTGTCTGCCGGCTCCTGCTGCGCCGGTCTCTGCCGCGCCTACTACCAGTCACTGTTGCAAATCCCCCAATGATCTGTTGTCCCTTCTCTGTCCGTGAGCCAAGCTGCCTAGCTCTATCTTTGCTCCGACCCACGTGCCGCCTCCCTTGTTTCGCTGCTGGTTTGGCTACTGCCCGAACCTCCTCGTCGAAGCTCCGATGGACAACCTCCCACTCCGCACAGTGACCCATCACCCTCCCCCGATAAACCACCATCACAGACACCACAGCTGCTGCCCTTGCACCGTCCTTAGCCGTGCCAAGTCTCCATCGGGGTTACACCTACCGATTGGATTTTTGGAAAATTCAAATTTAGGTAGAAATTTGTTGTATTTTATTTGGTTAGGTTATTTTTTTTTTAGGTGGATTTGTTTTTTCTTGTTTTAGTTTTTGATATTTTATCTCTTTGTTTGAAATATCTTCCAATGCATGATTGAAATTCCCTGATGTAGCATCCAATTCGCAACCGCATGAATTTTTATTCTATCTATAAGGCTTTAGATGGAATAATTATTCACGCGGGAGTAAAATTGATATCTTGATCATCAAGACTTAAGATCAATTTATCGGTTTTATTAGCGAAATAATCAAGTTTGGATTTCAACTTGAATATGGATAATATTTTTGATGACCATGGATGATTTACTGTTTATCTCTTAATTTTTTTGTTTATCCCGAAAATACAAAAAAAAAAATTGCATTTGCATCTTGTAGATTAGAATTGATTGCATGATAGGTTAGTTATTTTAAAATACATGTTTAGATGGCATTTAGAGTACATATCATTTCACTTTAGTTTTCACTTTAGTTATATTTTTAGTGGTTTTTAATTACAAATTTTCATAAAAAAATACAAAAAGGAAAAAATCATGCACATGTCATATAGATTTAGGTTCATGAAATGCAATTCATCTAGTGATTGTTGCTAGGTTCATTTAGTTAGAAATTTCTTGTTATTAGAATTAGGTCATTTGGTTAATTTAGATTGCATATTTAAGTGTTGCATTTCTTTAATTTGGAATCTCATGGAAAATACAAAAAATCATGTTTTTAGAATAAATCTATCTCATGCTTTAGGGTAGACTGCATGCTTATTTATGTCATATTGCTTAGGTCATATAGGATAGGTTATATTGTTATGTCATTGCATGTTAGATTAGAAGCATTGCATTGCATATGGATTATATTCACATTAACAAAGTAAAAACAAAAATTGAGTGATTGCGTGTTAATTAGAAATCATATCTAGGGCTGGTGATGTGAATTCTGATCTAACAACACAGATGCTTTCATTGCTACGAGATAAGTCTTGCAATTTATTCACTGTTTTATCTTGGTGTTAAATTGGTAGCTTACGCACTCGCATAATCACCTCACATGTTAGGGAAGTGGATTAATATAAATTCAAACTGCCTGCAAAACATTTTTTCGAAATAAAAAGAGGAAGGTACCAAAAGGGCACTAGGAAAGTAGTGTAACCAAGTCCCCGTACTCAAAGTCTCTGATTCGTAGAAGTAAAATAATTCTCCCGTTATTTTACTTAGGCGTCTAATCGACCTACCGTAAATCGATTAGTGGCGACTTCCTTTTTGCTTGCTCAATATTTGAACCTAAGTCACAAATTGGTATGGGCTTGGGAGAGCGCTAGCCAAGTTAGACTTAGTAGTCCATTAGCCTAATTTTAGGTGGTGCACCCGAGGTTAGGTTGCGACATGTCTTCCACGTTATTATCCAACTAATCATATCAAGGTCGAAGTACTTAGATTTGGTGTCACGCCTCAATCCTCAGGCACGCACACATCCTTCTCACTTGGTCGATTTTAATATGCGATACCCCAGGACTATGTATCGCTGACCCTTTCATTTATTAAGCACATGTAGAAGCAGTTATAAATCTCCAGACAATCAATTGATGGGATAGAAAAGTAAGGCCATATTTTTTCATATTGAAACAAATAACAAAAATTTTATAGAAAGCACAAACCAGAGTACTTCATAACTATACACATCAAAATGGAATTCTCAAAAGAAGATAAAATCTCAATTCACCCGGGCCGTACTCAAGGCCCCTCTCGGTATTATCTTCTTCTCCCAAAATCCTTCTTCTTAAGTTTCACCGCAGAGTACTCCTTCTCAGATTCCTCCTTAGCTCCTCAACGGGGTCTTTAAATGTTTTACCCAAACCGGGATGAGACTATGTCTCAGCGAGTTCTACCCCACTAAGCCTCAATTAGGAAACCAATACGCTCACCGGGTAGCCTATGCACACACAAGTCAGAGGACTTACCTTGGTCTCGATTCTACCCGCATATTAACACAGTTCAATAGACACCCAAGCAATCACATCACAGATCAATATGTCGATCAAATCGACCTAGTCGATCACACTCCAACAAGACCACTCGCGGTCATTTCCATTCAATCAATCATTTCACAACACCATATCAAAGCAATGATCAGTCTACGTAGTCGATTATATGTCAGTTGGACCATTTCTAGGTCATCTCACTCCACACTATATAATCTCCAATAGTACACTCAGTCACGGAGCTACAGTAATGCTCTTGGGCGTCTATTTGCCAAGGTGATGTACAATAAACACTTTATGCATGCTCTTAGGCATTCCAATTACCTTTAGCCACACTAGCACGATACTCGACACACAGAAATACAGCCACGCAGGCACGGTCTATGCCACATAGGCATGATCGAAATACGGCAACGCAGGCACGGTCTACGCCACATAGGCATGTTCTACGCCACAAAGGCATGATCAATTATCGCCACACAGGCATGATCAGTTATCGCCACACTGGCATGATCAACTATCCCTGTCGCGACCTAATTTTCTCGGGTGAACCACCTAAAACTAGGTTAATGGACTACTAAGCTTTTAGACTTAGCTCAGGCTCTCCCAAGCCCATACCAATTCGCGATTTAAGATTCAAACATTTAACATGCAAGATTATTAGCTAGGAGTCGCCACTAATCGGTTTATGGTAGGTCGATTAGACACCTAAGTAAAATAAAGGGAGATTTATTTTACTCCTACGGACCAGACTAAGGGTACGGGGACTTGGTTACACTAGAATTTTCTAATGCCCTTTCGGTACCATTTCTTTTAATTTTCAAAATATTTTCGCAAGCAGCTTGGATTTATTTTAAGCTAAATCATTATCATGCAAATGTAGTGGCCACACAAGTACTCATCCATTATTAAAACATTCAAATAAATAAATTGCATCACACAAAGCAAGCAAACAACATTTTTGGATTTTCTTAAAAATTAGAATTTTTTTATTAAAAATGCATTTTAAAACTAAATGACTTAATTTTATTAATATGCAAATTCTAATTAAATGGGCCTATTATGCAAAATAATTAACATGCACCTCATGACCTAATTTTACTAATTAACAAATTCTGATTAAATGATTATATTATGCAAACTAGTTAACATGCATCTAGTATTTTTGCATTTTTTTTTTATTGAAATTCAGAATTTATGAAAATCCTAATTAATCTATCTAAAAATAATCTTCTAATCCATTTTTGGGATTAATTTGACTTAAACCCTATTCTGTCTTAGAAACTAATTTTTTTATTTTTTTTTTTTAAAAAATGTGAAAATGTGCCAATTATATCTAAGACTCTAAAAAGGCTATTTAAGTCTAATCCTAACTTATTTCTTTTAAAATGTCTAAAAATGCAGTCCTAAAAATATTATCTAAAAATGCAATCCCAGAAATATAATCCTAAAAAAATTGATTAATTAAACTACATGTCTATTATATTGAACCCTAATGTCCTATATGCCTTTGCAATTTTTGAATTTTTTTGATTTTTTTTTTAATTTTTTAGTTTCTTTTTAGTTTTTTTTTAGGTTGAGTAATTATTAAATTATGGTTAAATCTAAACAATTAATATAGCCACCAAATAAAGGATCAAAATAATTGAAAAAATAACCTGTTGTCTCACAGGTTAAATTAACAATTATTTTAACCCTAATCATCACAACAACTCAAAATAATTAAATAATCTAGTCCGAAGTCTTACGGACCAAATTAAATAATTATTATTATTTAACAATTAAAATGTCACCAAGAAGCCCAAAATTAATGTAATTAAAAGAATGATCCGATGTCTCTCGGATCAAACTAATTATTACAAAAATCTTGGATAAAGCCTTAAGGATAATGTCTAAACAATACAAATAACTAACATTAATATACCATGATCTAACTTAAATAATAATAACAAGACTTAAAATATAAACAAACAAACAAATAAATAAATAAAATAAACCACCTAAGGCTCAAGAGAGGACGGTGGCGTCGGCGGCGGTGTGGTGGCGCGGGCGGGGTCGGCGAGGAGGGCTTGCGGGCCGCCGGGAGCAAGGCGCGGCGTCGGGTACGGCGGGCCTCGGCCACCGAGCGAGCAGGAAGCGAGGTGCTGCGCAGGCGAGCTGCTAAGACGGAGGCCCGAGCGGCGTGCAGTGGAGTCGCGGGTCGCCGATTCCAAGCGGAGTGCGACGGAGCAGGGGGCTTCGGCTACGGGAAAAAATGCCGGCAAGGAGCTCCGGCGAAGGGTATCCGGGGGCAGAGGCGCGAGCTGCTGCTGGGCGTTGAAGCGGAGGGCTGTCCGTCGAGAGGATCGAACCGGGGCACAAACGTTGCGTCGCGGCGCGGAACGAGGGCGACGTCAGATGTGGGTCTTCAACGAGGCTCGACACCAGCGAAGATCTGCAAGCGGAGACAAAACAGAGACAACAACAGCTTCGTCGAAGCAGAAGGGCCGCGATTTGGCTCGGGTCAAGATTCGGGGGTGTGCGGGCGATCGAACGGAGACAGTGCCGCTGGGGCTTCGGGGACGGCGCTGGTGCGAGACGGGGCAGCTTCGCGGACGAACAACGATGGGCTGGCGTGGAATCTCGGGATCGGAGGCGCGGTGAATCGGGCAGCAAGAGGAACGGCGAGGAAGATGAACAGTATGAGTCACATCAACCTTTTACTTTACCTTTTCTCCTCTCTCTCTCTCTCTCTCTTGTCTATCTCACCCTCTACCGAAGACTTCCCCCCTATTAATTTTCTACCTTTTCCTCCTCTGACACTCTCTCTCACCTGTCTCTCTCACTTTTACTTTTCTGCTTTCCTTCACGTCATCTCTCTCTGTATCTTCTCTTCTCTCCACCTTTTCCTTTTGACTCTCTGAAAAAACAAATGAAGGAGCCCCTAAACGATAGAATTTTGCTCTGTTTTTTTTTTTTCGAACTTTTCCCCCGAGAGGTGAAGAAGAAACCCTCTATTTATAAAGCAAAAATCCAAGTTTGTTTCGCCGGTGGAGATTTTTGCTCAACCTCTCGCCGGTGGAGATTTTTGCTCAACTTCTCCAACAAAGAAATGGCTCCAAAATCCGGCTGTTGAACTATTTTAAATTCAAAATTTTCTTTTCAAAACTTCCCTTTAATCTTTTATTTTCTAAAAATTGAATCTAAATTAGGTGTCAACAGCTGCCCCTCTTTGAAGGGAAGCTCGTAGAGGTTTCCTTCAAAGATAAATGACACCTAAATTTAGACTATGCAGAATGAACGCAAAATGAATATGAAATGCATATGCAAATGTTAATTGTAATGACCCTTTTTTTTAAATGGATTCAAATAAATGCAATATCATGCAATAAAGAATGCCATGTAAATGCAATGATTTGATCAAGAACATATATTTCAATGTGTCTATGCTCAATGAAATGCAAATGCAAAATAAATGCAAAATGAATATGGAATGTATATGCAAATGTTAATGACCTCTTTTTCAAATAAATTTAATTCTTTTTTGAAATGCAAGGTCATGCAATAATGCAATGTAAATGCAATGATTTTATCGAGAGCATATATTTCTATGTCTCCATGCTTAATGAAATGCAAAATGCAAAGAAGAACACGTACTGTCATACTTATCTGGGAGATTCAGAAAAGTATTATTAGGTGCGAAATGATGCCTATGAGACCTAACAAACATCTGGAAATCTCTTCAAATAATTGAAATGTTCAAAGTCTTTAGAGATTTGGAACTCTCATCAGATCCCAACCACCTAGAATAACCTACCTTTAAGGAGGATAGAGTAGTTCTAGGCAGTCAGTGTTACATGTCAAGGACCCGTACCATTCTACGGTCGCCTAAAATAGTAACATAACTTTACAAAGAAACTGCTTTCCTAGGACCCGTACCATTCTACGGTCGCCCAGTATGACAGTGTTTGGTTGTGTCTAGGACCCGTACCATTCTACGGTCGCCTAAACGGGGATTTACCTTCCAAGACCCGTACCATTCTACGGTCGCCTAAATAGGAAAATAGGTTTTGTCTAGGACCCGTACCATTCTACGGTCGCCTAAACGGGATTCACTTTCTAGGGCCCGTACCATTCTACGGTCGCCTAAATAGGGAATAGGTATTGTCGAGGACCTACACCATTCTATGGTTGCCTTGACGGAAAATTGATTTTTCAGGACTCGTACCATTTTACGGTCGCCCGAATGGGGAAACTGCTTTTCCAGGACCCGTACCATTCTACGGTCGCCGCCGTTAGAGCAATAAATGTTGTTTAGGACCCGTACCATTCTACGGTCGCCTAAATCAAACTGAATCTGAAGAAAAATCTTTGGGGATTTGGGGACTCTCATCAAATCCCAAGCACCTGGAAATTCTAAACATCTGCACATCAAAAAGACAAATACTTGAAAGTCACATCAAGCATTTAAAGGTTCAAATATCTCGAGTTCAAATTTGAAAATATTTTACTAAACATCTGGAAATCACATCGATGTTCGAAAGACAAATGCTTGGAAGTCATATCAAGCATTTAAGAGTTCAAATATCTGGGGTTCACATTAGACATTTGAAAATATTTTACAAATGGGTACTTGGAATTCTCATCAAGCACCAAGATGACTGAACAAACTCAGGGTCTCAAAGACAATTTTTTTGGTCTCTGAGGAAAAATTCATTTTATTCAATGAATGTCCATGCATGATAGCTTTTCAAACTTCCACCAGGAAAAATTATCAAGACAATTTTCACTAAAGTGTGAATTTTCTTGAACATGCTAAAAGAGACACTTTTGGTGTGAAAGACTTTTTCACTCATTCTCATTTAGGAGGGGTTATTTGTCCCGACCATTGATGTGGGAATATATCACTCAATCTTATCATCATCTTGTCGACAAGAGTTCGAATTTTCTTGCAAGCAAGTACAACCTTACCAATCTGAGAGGTCTTTGACAAGGATTGTAATGTGGGTCTGGTCAATGGCTTAGCAAAAGGGACTCTTTGAGTCAAGGCTATTGAAAGAACCATTCTGTAATCATCTCCGGGTTTACAAGTCAAGAACCCTGCAAAATGAGAAAGAAATAATCTTGCTCGCACTTCTTCGAGCAATGCTTAAAACATATGAATTCCTATGTTAATTCAAGTGCCCTAATCTGAAGAGACTTTGTAAGGGACGTAACATAGGCTTGGTTCTTGGGTTTGAGAAACGGAAGGATCGTTAGGCTCAAAGATGTGTGTAAAGGGTGAGAGTTGGTGATCATCTGGACCTTACCACCAGTTTTCTTCGCCATGGATCGTCTTCTTGACGAATTTTTTTTTTTTTTTATTGGCTCAAGAGTTTATCACTGATGCCAATAATTATTCAACTGGAGATCTTTTCTCAAAATCATTTTCTTTGATGATGGGCATCGATCAGGCACACCGCTTTTTTATATGCCCCCTAATTTATCAGTCATTTCTCTTTCCTTTTCATGGGCATTGGCCTTGCTTTTACCAGGCACACTGCTTTTTCATGCCCCTTAGTTCTATTTTGATTTGAGTTCTTGAGCACAATGCGTGTGTCAAGTATATTTTAAATGACACTCGAACCTTCAAAGGTCTTTATCTATTTCTTGCCTTGCCCCAGTGTGGGGGATGATCACCAACTAGGCTTAAAGAAATGAAATTGTAGGCTCAAGTGGGCTATGCAAATGATATAAGTGTGTAGGATAGTGAAAGAAACGCTCTTCATCATCCTAAGGCACTTAAATTACCACAAGAATTTTATGTAATAGCATGACTTGAAGATTGATGCAAGTGAGAGCAAGAAAATTTCTATCCATTTCACTCTCCTTTAATGTCAACTTACCTCCATTTGCCCCGATGTGGGGTGGTCCTTGACAGGGGTAATATGAAAGAAATTCTTCAAGTATTTGGGCTCAAAATGGTTAAGCAATGGATTATCTGTAGTGTTTTGGGACAGACAAATGAATTGCCTCTCGTCATTTCAGCTGCCGTACTTCTTGCAAGAAAACTCTTCATCTTGAAACACAAAATGTTTCTATACTCACCTCACAATGTATAGACAAGGGACTGTGTATGGGATTTAGGCTTGCCTTTCACACCTCATTTAGCATCGTTTAACATGTTCAAGTAATTCAACATCATTCATTGAATTATCCATTTTGATAAATTTCAAGTGGAATTGGTGAATTGCACGTCATGTGAAAGCATTCTATAATGACAAAAAGGCCAAATCATAAAGTCAAAGCTGTTAAATGCCCATGTCTTGCCTTTCTTTGCAAAAGAACTCGTAGAGGTTCCTTACAAAGATAAAAGACACCGTTGCTAATATCCATCCTTTGCCCCTGCAAAAATAGAACATGCAACATTATACACTAGAGATTTGACCAACTTTGAGTGAGGAAAAGGTTTTTTCTTTTTTTTTTTTTTTTTTTACAGGCCCTTTTATTCATGGATAGTACTTCTTTACAGCATCAGAATTTACAGGATTTGTGAATTCACGCCCATCCATTTCTGCCAAGATTAAAGCACCTCCGGGAAGTACTTTCTTCACGATGTATGGCCCACTATAATTTGGAGTGAACTTGCCACGAGGATCAAGGATAATTGGTAGCATCTTGCGTAGCACCAAATCATGGACCTTGAAACGCCTTGGGCGAACCTTCCGATTAAAGGACTTGGCCACCCGCTGTTGATAACATTGACCATGACATATGGCCTTCAATCGCTTTTCATCAATCAAATTGAGTTGGTCATACCTCTGTTGTGCCCATTCAGCTTCCGTCGCCTTAGACGAGACAAAACTCTTAGAGAAGGGATTTCTACTTCAACCGGCGGGACTGCTTCCATGCCATATACCGAGAAAAAAGGAGTTGCCCCAATAGAAGTACGAACAAGTCCTATATGCCATCGAGCATAAGGAAGCCGCTCATGCCGATCACGATAATTATCAGCTGTCTTTGCCAGAATTTTCTTGATGTTCTTATTTGCTGCTTCAACCGCACCATTCATCTGAGGGCGATAGGGCGATGAATTCAAATGACGGATTTTGAACTCTTTGAACAAATCATTGACAAGTTTGTTGTTCAGGTTTGTCCCGTTATCGTGATAATGGCTTCGAGCACGCCATAACGGGCAATAATATCCCGTCGCACAAACTTCACGACATTCTTTGCGGTGACGACTGCATAGGATGCTGCCTCTATCCATTTTGTGAAATAATCGATAGCGACAAGGATGAAACGATGACCATTCGAGGCTTTCGGATTAATTGGGCCAATTACATCGATGCCCCACATCGAAAAGGCCATGATTCTCGACAGTTGATGCAGCTCATTTGGAGGAACATTTATCTTGTCTCCATAAATCGACAACGGTGACAACTCCGGACATGTTGAATGCAATCAGTCTCTAAAGTCAGCCAAAAATAGCCTAGTCTCATAATCTTCTTTGCTAACATGTGGCCGCTCATGTGAGGACCACACACTCCTTCATGTATTTCTTCCATCAACTGAGTGGCTTCCTTAGCATTGACACATCTAAGTAGGACAGAGTCGAAGGATCGTTTGTACAATGTATCCCCACTAATAAAGAATTTGGAGGCAAGTTTCATGAGATGCTTTCGGTCAGCTGGATTGCTACCTTGTGGGAACTCTCGCTTTTGAATATAGGTCATGATGTCATGGTACCATGGTTTTCCATCCGGTTCCTCTGTCACTACCATGCAATAAATTGGCTTCGGCAAAACCTCTATTTTCAGAGGCTCAACCTCTAACCCATCAGTGACTTGCAACATAGAAGACAACGTTGCAAGTGCGTCTGCAAATTGATTATGAGACCTTGGCAAGTACTCGAACGAAACTTCCTCGAACTTTTCCACCAGATCTTCTAAATACTTGTGGTATGGGAGCAACTTGGCTTCCTTGGTCTTCCATTCACCTACGGTCTGCATTATGATTAGTGTGGAATCTCCGAACACTTTTAACTTGTCCACGCCTATATCAATTGCAGCCTGAAGCCCGAGAATGCAAGCTTCATACTCAGCCACATTGTTAGTGCATGGGAATATCAATTTTGCAGCCACTGGATGGTGTTGTCCATCTGGGGATATCAGAACTGCCCCAGTACCAGAACCAGACAAGTTTACAGCTCCATCAAAGAACATCTTCCACAAGTCTTCATTCACATTCAAGACACGATCATCAAGGAGATTATCATTGTCATTAGAGATTCCTGAATTCTCGGCCAATAGGTCAGCGATCACTCGTCCCTTAACCGATTTTTGTGGCATGAATTGCACATCAAATTCGGAAATTAAAATTTGCCATTTGGCCATCCTACCCACCAAAGCGGGTCGATCAAGTAAGTACTTGATGGGGTCGTTCTCGATCACGAGGAAAGTCTGGTGATGCAATGTATATTGTCGCAATCTATGCAATACCCACACCAAGGCCGCACAAGTCTTTTCGACATCGGATACTTCAGCTCTGATACAGTGAACTTCTTGCTCAAGTAATAAATGGCTCGTTCTTTTCTGTCAACGGGACTTTCTTGAGCCAACATTGCCCCTAGTGACTCACTATGAATGGTGAGGTAAAGAATTAAAGGATGCCCCGGTGATGGCGGGACAAGCATTGGTGGATTCATCAAGTAACACTTCAACTTGTCGAACGCTTCTCGACATTCATCATCCCAATTGACACGTGCATTCTTCTTTAGAAGCTTGAAGAACGGCTTGGCGGTTTCAGAAAGTTGAGAAATGAATCGAGCAATGTAATTCAACCTCCCCAAAAGACTCCGGACTTCTTTCACCGTTGACGGAGGTCGGAGCTCACAAATGGCCTTAGCTTTAGCCGGGTCAATTTCAATCCCTTTACTGCTCACAATGAATCCAAGTAATTTACCGATGTTGCTCCGAACACGCACTTAGCGGGATTTAGTCGAAGCTTGAACTCACGGAGCCGATCAAACAGCTTCTTCAAGATCTCGACGTGGCTTTTCCCAGTCGAGTCTTTGCAATCATATCATCAACATAGACCTCAACCTCTTGATGCATCATGTCATGAAACAAAGTGCTATCATGGCTCGCTGGTAAGTTGCCCCGGCATTTTTAGTCCGAATGGCATAACCTTATAATGAAAGGTTCCCCATGGGGTGATAAAGGCAGTCTTCTCCTTGTCTTCCTCCTTCATCCTTATTTGATTGTATCCGGAAAAACCATCCATAAATGAGAATAGTTCAAAACCAGCGGTACTATCCACAAGGACGTCTATGTGTGGTAACGGAAAATCATCTTTCGGACTAGCCTTGTTCGATCCCGATAATCAACACAAACTCGAACCCGACCGTCCTTCTTCATTACTTTGGAACAATGTTGGCCACCCATTCGGGGTATTGTGAGACTTCAATGAATCCCACCTTCAATAGCTTCATCACTTCCTCCTCTATCTTCTTTGAAAGCTCGGGCTTAGTTCTCCGCAACCTTTGCTTCTTAGGTGGCACGTTCGGATTAGTAGGTAGACAATGCTCCACAATTGACGGGTCTAAACCAGGCATATCAGCATATGTCCATGCAAAGATATCCTGATATTCCTTCGAGCTGAATTAAGTGCTTGGCCTCATCTTTGGGGAGACTTGCCCCAATTTTCACCTCTCTGGCTTCTTCAATGTCACCTAAATTAATAGTGACGGTTTGCTCGGATGTGAGAGCCTTGGCTTTTTCGTGCTGCTCCCAGCTACGTTGCATCTCAATGGAATCTTTGATCGAGTCTTCGGGATCATCATTATTGGCACATGTTGCATTGGATTGGATCATTTCCATGCCTTTGCATGCTATACGATCATCCCCGAAACGGAATGTAGATGATAGATCGAAAAAACAAAAAGGGTCACCCAGATTTTTTTGAAATTCTTTTTACGAAATTCTTTGGCGAAAACCCTTTTATTTTAAAATTCTTGACACGAGGAAGCATGATGAAGCCCAGGCCTCGAATTCTCCTTGGATTTTTCTTTTCTTTTATCGGCTGGATATCATCACCGGGCCGGTTTGGTGTACTTCAACATGCCCTCAAAACATGAAAATTTTATTGGATGAAAAAGCAAATTACATGATAAAAAACCTAGGAATGAAAATGCAAATACGGAAAGCAATAAAAACTCCTGCGTAGAGGAATGTGCAAATAATTAAAATTCTCCTACTCCTGAACTTCGTCGATGGCAAACACGAAATTCTCTTTGAATAGTTTGGCCATTCCTCCGAGTGCGTCGTCTTTTCCAGTGGATCGAATGGTGTTTGCAACTGGCTTGTCTGCTTCTCTCCATCCGACAGGAATAACATCAACATCAACACCATAGGTATCGATTACCCCTTCTTCCTCATGCATCATTTTCGCAGGTCCAGGGAATGTGGACCTAATATGGGGTATAATGAAACCAGTTCGTCCTTGTCCTCTTCCTCTTCCTCTATAGGATCGTCCACCTCTACCACGATAGCCCAATCCAGTAGTATGAATTCTGCCCGGCCTCAATTGGTTGGCGAGTGCCCCGACCATGTCGGCCTAAACCATTACCCGGAACAAAACCGCTCCCGACCATGGTCTTGCCTACCATGATCGCTGACTTTGATAACTTTGGAGTGGGTAGGGCAGTGCCTTCAGAGATATGAATGGTCGAAACCAACTCAAATGCTTGAAAACTGGATTCTTCTTTGCAATCCGGCTCAATATAAGGGATAGCCGTCTCATGATAAATCTTGAACTCATCCTCTCCTCGAACTGTAATAAGCTTCCCTTCTGTCACGAACTTCACTTTCTGGTGAAGACTTGAAGAAACTGCCCCTGCTGCATGAAGCCATGGACGACCTAACAAAAAGTTGAAGGCTGTAGGTATGTCCAGACCTGAAAAACTGCATTAAATAACACCGGCCCTATTTGCAAGTCTAAATCAACTTCTCCAACTGCTTCTTTTTGGTTCCATCAAATGCTCGAACAGAGGTTTTAGCCGTGCGAATTTTCCCCAAATCATACCCAAGACGTTTTAGAGTTGCAAGAGGGCATATGTTTAAAGCCGATCCATTATCTATGAGCACACGGGACACCAAGGTATTTCGACACTTGGTTGAGATATAAAGGGCTTTGCCGTGTCCTCTCCCTTCATCTGGGATTTCATCATCGAGAAAGTAATCTGGTCATTTAACAAAATGGCCCCCACGAATTCCCCCAACTTCTCAGGTTCAATGGACTCTGGGACATGTACTTCGTTAAGGACTTTCATCAAGGCTTTTTGATGTTTCTCCGATGTCAAAAGTAACTCTAATATGGAGACTTGTGCCGGCATTTTACGAAGTTGGTCCACTACGCTATACTCGCTTGCCTTAATTACCGCTAAGAATTCTTTAGCCTCCTCATCAGTGATTGGCTTAACGGGTTGTGAGTTTGCCTGAGCGTAAGTGCGTCCCGATCGAGTGACCACATCTATCTCTGCATCATAACACCATGGTACCGCCTTATTACTTGTGTAAGCATAAGGTTGCGTAACATCAAGAATCAATTCTTCATCATCTAGTGGTGGCACATCATTGATGATTAATCCATCTTCATCCGACGCATCTTCCAACGGCGGCATGTCAAAAGCTAGGGGATCGTTAGCTCCAATGTTTAAACCAGCAAACTCATCTTCAAAATCAGAAGACTCCTCTTCCAAATCAATAATGATTGGAGTGATAGTTGAAACGGTGTCAGCAGGATCCGCGTAGACAATCACTCCCTTCTTGGACATTGCCTTAACTCTTTGTACCTTCTGAGACATAGTAGGCTCCTCTATATCTGAGTAGTATCCAGCTCGAACTAAACCATTATAAACATCGTTCACATGTACTTTCGAGCTCCTCATTCGACCGGTATCAAAACTGAAAATGGCGTTTACAGCTTTTCGGGTGATCGGGGAGTGGATTATTCTGGATGTTTGGCTGTGCATCACGGAATGAAACCACCTTGGCATCCAACAGATTCTGGATTTTGTGTCTCGGTGTATAGCAATCATCAACGAAATGTCCTACCTCCCCCATATGGTAAGCACATGTCTTAGAAGGATCGTAGTTGGGGAAACGCTCAGGATTAGGTCGCTTAGGCTCCTTAGCGAGTAATCCTTTCTTCTGAAGGGTTGGCAAGATTTTAGACAATGGTTTAGGAAGAGGCGTAAATTGACGCTTGGAAGAGCTCTTCTGCTGGCTGAAGAATGGTCGCGCTCCTCCCTGTTGAGTGTTCAAGACGGGGCGAGGGGTTGAACATAAGCTGCATTAATTTCCGCTACAGGCTCCTTATCCTTCTTCATTGAGACTCTCCTATACGAGCTGGTTTGATCTGACGCCCATCCATCACGCAATGCTACTTCAATTCGCTCGCCAACAGGGATTAGCTGATTGAACGACTCGGCAGTTGATCCCAACATTCGATTTCGATATTCAGGCGGGAGTGTCTTCATGAACAAATCCATCAGCTCCTTTTCTGTTGGCTCCGGCGTAATCTGAGCAGCTATGGTTCTCCATCTTGTGACATATGCCTTGAAAGATTCCGTCCTCTTCTTCTCAGTGCGAAGTAAATCCTCTCGAGATGGAGTGACATCGATATTATACTTATATTGCTTAAAGAAGGCATCGGTCAAATCCTCCCAAGTCTCCGAAGATTAATTTTCTTCATAATGTACCACTGTAGTGCCGGTCCTGTCAGGCTTGCCTGAAACTGTTGAATCATCAAGGGGATGTTATCAACATATTGGGTCATCCTAACCACATACGTCTGCAAATGGATCTTTGGGCAAGAGGTGCCATCATACTTTTCAAAGTCCGGCATTTTAAACTTCTTCGGCATCTTGACTTTTGCATAGTGGGACAAATCAGTTGGGCCTTGAATAAACGAACCCTGCAGCTGCTTGAGTTTCTCCTCGATCTTTGCCATGCGTTTTTCTTGTTCTGTCTTTGGTACAGCCGAGTGTATCACTTGTACCTCATCATCAACAACAATTTGAGGCACGTCAGTAATTTTCTCCCTTGGGACATCCTTAGAGCTTGATGGCCCAACTGCAGTCGTATTCTTGCCTTTATCTTTTGGATCAACCACAGGAGCATGTTGTGGTAACACCACTTCGACTTGCGGAGCTGGTGGAGCGTGTTTGCTTGAAGAGAATCGATTTGCTTAGAAAGCTGCTCAAGAACATTCAAGACTTGCTTCATTTCCGTTTCGAGGGTGGCGATACGAGCTTGTTCGGCAACACGCACTTGTTCAGTGTTATCAGCCATTGTTGCCCTAGAACGAGTACGTATTGGTGATCTTGGATGAGCCGTGTTGTTACCTAAAAAAAAAAAAAAAAATACAGTGAGTATTATAATAAATGAGATTGGCCCATGACAATGATCTAATCGCTTGATTTTATTCAAGATTTATTTTAAACATTGAACCAAACTTCCTAACATTAAACTAAGAATTGAAATTCAAGTCCCTAAACATCAAACTAAAAACTGAAAACACTGAACTGAAATAAAAGTCCCTAGACATTGAACTAAGAAAACAAAATATCTCATTTTATATGCTTTCGGGAACCCAACGCCTTGCGAAACTTGTTATTTTCAGCTTCGAGCATTTCCACTTTCCGCTTAAGATGCTCAATTTGTGCTCGTTGGGTGGGCTTCTCGGTCACATCAGGGACTACTGGACGCAAGGCAGCAGGAATCCGGTGTTGTTGGATGTAGAATGCCGATGCATGGTGAATCTCCTCCTCACCCTTCAGTCTCATGGGCACCAAAATCTTCTCTGGATAACATTCGCTCCATGTAGTAATGATCTCCTGGATCTCATTGAAGTAGTCATAATCCTTTCGAATGAAACGAACTTGGAACAAATCTGTCCTGAGAGGTGGAGGAATTTCTTGAAGAGCTTTGTACGACGGGCCACTCTATGTGGATAATAGGAAGTAGCACCGGAAAGGCCCAGCAACGGGATTGGTCCATCATGTTTGTGTGAAAAGCGAGCTTCCTCAATGTGGAGCCATTTAGTATGCCATAAGAATGCCTTAGGATTAGGGTTTTTCAAAAATTAATCCAACGGGCATATTGTTTATGTGGGGAAAAACGTTCTAGAACCGCAAATTTTTGTATGGGATGTCGAGAATCGTCTATCCTGAATTGTTTTATAAGATGCCCAAACCCTCTTATGTGGGAGAAAAACCATATTTGCAAAAGTTCAGGGAGGGCACGCATTGTCCTTTCCTCATTTTGTTTGAAACGGGTTAATGACAAAAATGTTTCAGCTAAAATCATATTCACATAATTTAGCCCGTCACAAACCCGATTAACCACCCATGAAATTGCAGGATTAATGGCATTTTTTCGATAAGGAAAACGATTAGCCCAAAAATGCTAACATGAAAATCCTGGCTTTTGAAATCATTGGTTGGTCTGCAAAACATTTTTCTAAGAATGAAAATGGACATGCAAAACAGTTAGCTTTGACGACTTTCCTTACCCTTTCGGCTTCGATTTTTAAAAATTGAGATAATTCAGAGATAAAATCTATACCGATAGGCGGCCTAACAAGTTCCTTGTCCAGGGGCATTCCAATGGCAATACTATATTCTTCGAGCGTTGGAGTCAATTCGAACTCACCAAACACAAAGGTGGAAGTCTGTGGACACCAGAAGTGAGGCAACGCCTGTATAACACCATAATGGATGTTGAACTCTAACAACGGGAGAAGTCGGGCGATCCTAGCTTTCACATATTTCTGACCATCTTGATCCAATTGATCCAACCATTTCTTGAGCTCTTTTTTGGGAGTGGAAATGAATTGTACGTCGGTTTTCCCCATTGCATATAAAATAAGACTGACGACGAAACCTAATTGTCATGGACCGACAAAATTACAATAAAGTAAATAAATTGCAAATAATTTAAACAACTTACTTTCACTGGAAATAGATGACAATCACACACACATGAAAAGTGAGGCACGATTTCTGTCTAAACGGCTTAACAAAGTGGAGTTAAGAGGATGATCGACCGTTGCGGTCTCGCATTAACGTGTCGGGTCCCCCTAACTCCGGCTCGCCGAATGGAATGTCCAATAATCACGCAGTCTCGCGGATATGGACAAGCACATTCGACACCATGAAGAACTTTCGGGAAGAGAAGGTCAACCTTTATATAGCAGTCTCGCTTTAAAGGAAGTATCCTTCTCAACACCATCCTAGGAATCCTATCGCAGCCCAGGTCCGGCAGCAGGTTGTGTGTGCAATAGTGTAGTGCTAAAATCAATAAAACATGCACAACAGTTTAAATACAAACAACACTTCTATAATTTTAATTCAATCATTCATCCTTACTCCAACCTGCAAGACATGGGTTAACAAAGACTACTCCCCTTATACCTCCCATCTGCAAGAACATTTAACACCTTAGGAATGTTAGGGACGTACCTGGGATCCTTGCTGCCAAACAAAAACATTTTCCTTTTTTTTTAAAAGAAAATTGGCCTAAGTCCACTAAGTGTTTTAATACAAGTCCCCAGCGGAGTCGCCAAGTTGTCGCGACCTAATTTTTTCGGGTGCACCACCTAAAACTAGGTTAATAGACTACTAAGTTTTCAGATTTAGCTCGGGCTCTCCTAAGCCCATACCAATTTGCGATTTAAGATTCAAACATTTAACATGCAAGATTATTAATTAGGAGTCGCCACTAATCGGTTTATGGTAGGTCGATTAGACACCTAAGTAAAATAAAGGGAGATTTATTTTACTCCTACGGAACCAGAGACTAAGGGTTCGGGGACTTGGTTACACTAGAATTTTCTAATGCCCTTTCGGTACCATTTCTTTTAATTTTCAAAATATTTTCATAGGCAGCTTGGATTTATTTTAAGCTAAATCATTATCATGCAAATGTAGTGGCCACACAAGTACTCATCCATTATTAAAACATTCAAATAAATAAATTGCATCACACAAAGCAAGCAAACAACATTTTTGGATTTTCTTAAAAATTAGAATTTTTTATTAAAAATGCATTTTAAAACTAAATGACTTAATTTTATTAATATGCAAATTCTAATTAAATGGGCCTATTATGCAAAATAATTAACATGCACCTCATGACCTAATTTTACTAATTAACAAATTCTGATTAAATGATTATATTATGCAAACTAGTTAACATGCATCTAGTATTTTTGCATTTTTTTTATTGAAATTCAGAATTTATGAAAATCCCTAATTAATCTATCTAAAAATAATCTTCTAATCCATTTTTGGGATTAATTTGACTTAAACCCTATTCTGTCTTAGAAACTAATTTTTTTATTTTTTTTATTTTAAAAAATGTGAAAATGTGCCAATTATATCTAAGACTTTAAAAAAGGCTATTTAAGTCTAATCCTAACTTATTTCTTTTAAAATGTCTAAAAATGCAGTCCTAAAAATATTATCTAAAAATGCAATCCTAGAAATATAATCCTAAAAAAAATTGATTAATTAAACTACATGTCTATTATATTAAACCCTAATGTCCTATATGCCTATGCAATTTTTTGAATTTTTTTGATTTTTTTGATTTTTTTAGTTTCTTTTTAGTTTTTTTTTTAGGTTGAGTAATTATTAAATTATGGTTAAATCTAAACAATTAATATAGCCACCAAATAAAGGATCAAAATAATTGAAAAAATAACCTGTTGTCTCACGGGTTAAATTAACAATTATTTTAACCCTAATCATCACAACAACTCAAAATAATTAAATAATCTAGTCCGAAGTCTTACGGACCAAATTAAATAATTATTATTATTTAACAATTAAAATGTCACCAAGAAGCCCAAAATTAATGTAATTAAAAGAATGATCCGATGTCTCTCGGATCAAACTAATTATTACAAAAATCTTGGATAAAGCCTTAAGGATAATGTCTAAACAATACAAATAACTAACATTAATATACCATGATCTAACTTAAATAATAATAACAAGACTTAAAATATAAACAAACAAACAAATAAATAAATAAAATAAACCACCTAAGGCTCAAGAGAGGACGGTGGCGTCGGCGGCGGTGTGGTGGCGCGGCGGCTGGGTCGGCGAGGAGGGCTTGCGGGCCGCCGGGAGCAAGGCGCAGGCGTCGGGTACGGCGGGCCTCGGCCACTGAGCGAGCAGGAAGCGAGGTGCTGCAGAGGCGAGCTGCTAAGACGGAGGCCCGAGCGGCGTGCAGTGGAGTCGCGGGTCACCGATTGCAAGCGGAGTGTGACGGAGCAGGGGGCTTCGGCTACGGAAAAAATGCCGGCAAGGAGCTCCGGCGAAGGGTATCCGGGGGCAGAGGCGCGAGCTTCTGCTGGGCGTTGAAGCGGAGAGCTGTCCGTTGAGAGGATCGAACCGGGGCACAAACGTTGCGTCGCGGCGCGGAACGAGGGCGACGTCAGATGTGGGTCTTCAACAAGGCTCGACACCAGCGAAGATCTGCAAGCGGAGACAAAACAGAGACAGCAGCAGCTTCGTCGAAGTAGAAGGGCCGCGATTTGGCTCGGGTCAAGATTCAGGGGTGTGCAGGCGATCGAACGGAGACAGTGCCGCTGCTGGGCTTCAGGGATGGCGCTGGTGCAGAGACGGGGCAGCTTCGCGGACGAACAACGATGGGCTGGCGTGGAATCTGTGACTGGAGGCGCGGTGAATCGGGCAACAAGAGGAACGGCGAGGAAGATGAACAGTATGAGTCACATCAACCTTTTACTTTACCTTTTCTCCTCTCTCTCTCTCTCTTGTCTATCTCACCCTCTACCGAAGACTTCCCCCCATTAATTTTCTACCTTTTTCTCCTCTGACACTCTCTCTCACCTGTCTCTCTCACTTTTACTTTTCTGCTTTCCTTCACGTCATCTCTCTCTGTATCTTCTCTTCTCTCCACCTTTTCCTTTTGACTCTCTGAAAAAAAACAAATGAAGGAGCCCCTAAACGATAGAATTTTGCTCTGTTTTTTTTTCGAACTTTTCCCCCCGAGAGGTGAAGAAGAAACCCTCTATTTATAAAGCAAAAATCCAAGTTTGTTTCGCCGGTGGAGATTTTTGCTCAACCTCTCGCCGGTGGAGATTTTTGCTCAACTTCTCCAACAAAGAAATGGCTCCAAAATCCGGCTGTTGAACTATTTTAAATTCAAAATTTTCTTTTCAAAACTTCCCTTTAATCTTTTATTTTCTAAAAATTGAATCTAAATTAGGTGTCAACAATCCCCACACATGCATTATCAATTATCGCCACATAGGCATGATCAACTATCGCCACACAGGCATGATCAATATTCAACAATTTACGTTCATTCTCTAAAGCATCCTACATGCCAAAGCGATGTAATAATTGCCGAGCCACATCACACATCATTTCTTATCATCTTTCATCATCATTGATAAAATATCGTGTGTGGGTACACGATTGGCCTTAGCCAAAATATAATAATCTCGTTCCACTATTCCCACCATTGGCATTCAATTTTTCTAATTTATATCACAATTGACTAATAAACCCTAATCCATACTAATCTAACCACATAAACCTAATTAATTAAAACTAATCAACTATTAAGTATCATTAGTCTACTAAGCAAGAATTAGTGAGATTACTCACCGGAATCACGCGCAAATTGGATCAATTCAACGGGGACGACGCGAGGAACGATAAACCTCAAAGCAGGTCTCGGGTTCGGGGCCCGGAAACGGCCCAAAATGGCCCACAAGCTGGCTGGAAACCCACTTCGTGGGTTGCTGGTTTGGCTGCGAAACAGAGGAAAACAGAGATGGTTAGGGTGGAGAAGGGTCGGGAAGGCAAGTGGCGGTCCGGTGAGGTCACACGGTGGCCCCGGCGGCTTGCTCGGCCGCTCACGGTGGCTGGACAGGGCGGAACAGGGGCTGGAGATGCACGGGGGAGGACGCCTGGGCGGTGGAGAGGGCAGGCGGAGCATGGCGTCGAGCGGTGGACGCACGGGTGTGCGATACGGGCGGCAGAACGGGCGGCGACGGTTGCCGTGGCGAGCTGCTGCTTCTGCTTCGGTTTGCTGGTTTGACGCGAAGAAAGAAGAAGAAGAGGAAGCTGGTTCGGTCATGAGTGAGTGGGGGAAAAAGAGGAAAGAGAGAGAGAGAGAGAGAGAGAGAGAGAGAGAGAGAGAGAGAGAGAAGATAAGGCTTTGACTGGTCAAAAAGAAAGAGAGAAAGAGAAAAAGTGAGTCGGTGGGGTGGGGTGGGGTGGGGTGGGGTCGGGTGGGGGGGGGGGAAGAATTCGCACGAAGGGGGAGGAGAGGAGAGAGAGAAGAGAGAGAAAAAGAGAGAAAAGAGAGAGAGAGAGAGAAAAAGAAAATAAATAATATTATTATTCAATTTTCCTTTTCCTTTTTATTTTCTTTGTTCTTCGATTTTTCCTCCGATAATTTCTTTCTTGAAATTTCGGTCTCGGCAATAAATTGACAGATGATGAGGTGGTCCTAAAAATGAATTGTGACACGTTCGAATATTCGATTCCCGAGATCAATTTAAATTTCATGGTTAGAATCGATCAGACGCGATTTTAGTCCAATCAAACCAATTGAGTAGGTTTTAGGGATTTTGCTGCAGATACATCTGTTAACAGCTTCACCCAATAGATTAGTTAACTCGTGAGTGATCAGCTCAAAGAAAAAGGACCATAGACACGTCGATGACATGCCCATTTTACTTTATCGAAATGGGGTCGAATTTCAGAATATTACATGTGGTCCAATTGGTTTTCCGTTTTCAAATGCTTCTTGCATGAATTTAATTAATTTAATCTGGACCTAAAAACTATGCTTCCATCGAAAAAGATGGAAGTTTGCATGGAGTTAAATACGAAATGCCTAGCAATGTAAAAAATCAAAGGAATTTTAATCTCATACACTGATTATGTAAAGTATAGATTACCCACGTTGATGTAGTAGATGGATGTCTTCTGAGTTTTACTGGGGACTGAATCAACTTTGTTGAACATCCAAATGCACAAATGATATTCATTCAGTTTGACAGGTGTAAGCGAACTTTGTAATCTACGGAGAGAAATACGTCAAAAGTGCATTAACTTGTACACGGCGCTCATTTTAGTACCACAACTTTTCACAAGCTCACTTAAGTGCCAAAATTAGAGAAAAACGATCATTTAAGTGCCTTCGCCAAAAAATTTCAGTTAGAGAAATTACGTGACTTTTATAATTAGAAATTTAATTTGACGGTGGCATTTTTTGGCACCAAAGTGATCCATTTTTCATTAAGATTAGCACTAATTGATCACATTTTAACAATAATTGGCACTTAAGTAATATATATATATATATATATTTTTTTTTTTTTTTTTTTTTTACAATGACTACTACTGAAGTGGTCATTTCTTAACTTGCTATACGATGTTGTTTAGGGTTTTTTTTTTTTTTTGCACTCAGGTGATAACATTTTCATTAAGATTGGTGTTGTAGTGATCACTTTTTAACAACGATTGGCACTGAAATGATCACTTTTTGCCTTACTACACGACATCGTTTAGAGATTATATACTGACTGGGTAACTGGCAAGCCACGTAGGATTGAGAAATTGATCAAATATTACCACATCAAATTTTTGGTGACTCATATCAAAGTATGCACTTAAGTGATCGTATTTTTTTTTTTTAAATGACACTTAAGTGAGTCAATGAAAAGTTGTAGCACTAAAGTGATCGCCGTACACAAGTTAAAGGCATTTGTAGTGTACTTCTGTCATAATTTATGTAACTAGTTCATGGAATAGGAAAGTTTGAAATAAAATAATAAAAATTACTTGGGCTCATAGCAGAGGTATTAATGACTTGCATTCAAAGTTGTTATTTTTTGGCCAAACTTATAGCGTGAGTGTAGAATCGACCATGCAAGTTCCACCATGAGGCTCATATGTTAGAGGAAAACCTTAATCTCTTCGTTGGGAACCCTCTCTCTAAAAAAAAAAAAAAAAAAAATCCTCAAACTTCATCCGTAGGCTGTAAGTATTACTTTTCTTTGCTTTTCTTTTCTAAACCTTGATTTCATATTCTCTAGATGAAATCTGGGATTTTTTTATTTTTTTTTAATTTGGCATCTTCTTTTGTTCGTTGCTGTTGTTAAGAAACCACTTACAGCTAAAATTTTTATGGGAACATCGTAACTAATCCAACTAGTGGTTCCATGACTTCTTCGAGATTCGGCTCTCATCTACTGGGTGTAGAATTGAATTTGAGAAAGTTTCTCTCTCGATTTAAATCTAGATCTAGGAGTTTCTTTTAAGGTGTTCGATCTGTGATGGTTCGACATGTTGTTGTTGTCATGTCAGTATGGCAGTGGTGTTAAGGATGCCAAATCTAGGCCCGCATTGCAAGCCATAGTATTTGGAGGGGAATCCATCACCGACGGTTTTACGAATGAAAGCATGCTAGTGGTTATAAGCAGTACCTTTTTTTGTTTTTTGGGTTTTATTTTTACTTTCCTCGAAAGCTTTCTATATTTCTCTTAAGTTCGATTATGACAAATGAATAAAATTTTCTTTCGAAAAAATTAATAGAATATACATTCTCCCTTTTGTTTTAGTTTGTTCATTTTTAAAGAATTTACTTTCTAGCATCTCTGGCTGGAAGAACCAAATCTTTTATTGATGTGTTACGGAATGCGATCATCTCTCGCGTTTACTCTTGATTTATTTTTGTAACATCATCTTTATAACCCATCCACTTCAAGCCCCTCTCAATCAGGAACGGAGGAAAGAGACATCCGAACACTACTTCCGAGTAAATATCTCAAACGGTGAAAAAGTATCCTTAGAGTACACATTTGCTACAAACATCACACCATCATCAATAAGAAAAATTATCCAAAAATTCCTAAACTTATTACACTTTGTCAATTCAGTCATAAGTTTTTTAATTTTATCAATCAGTTCCATCCGGCTAATTTTGATCGAAAATCACTGACATAAATGACAAGCATCTTATGTGGCATAACCGGTGTTGATGTGGATAATCTTTAATAATATTTTATTTTTTCTTATTTATTAATTTTTCTTTTCTTTTTTTCTTCTTCCCCTTTTTTTCCTCCCCTAGCCACTTGCAGGGCCGTGGCAACCAACCACAGGCAAGGGTGGGTGAGGTTGACCTTGTCGGCCTCTGGCGAAACTCACTCCCTCCAACCACTAGTGAGGACGAGCCTCACCCAACCTTAGCAAGCCTCGACCTCACTGTCACTAGGCAAGGGTGAGCCTTGCCTAGTCACTAGGTATATTTGATTTTTTCACCAAATTTGCTTAGTTGCTATTTCATCCACAAAAGTTGAGCACAATAACTATCAAGAGCTACGTACTCAGCTTCACCATTGATTAGGCCACCGAATTTTGTTTCTTTAAAAGCTATGAAATTAGCATGTAGCCCATTAATTGATAAGTATTAGATGTGTTTTTATTATGAGTACTGCATATTGCAAAATCAGCGTCATAATATCCAAATAGCTTAAAATTCAAATTCTCGAGATACCTCAATTCTAATATTGAAGATGTTCCGATATATTTTATTTTTCTCTTGACAACAATTAAATATGATTTTTTTTGGATTTGACATAATTGAGTACACATGCATACACAACTAGATATTTAGTCTTGATGCTGTCAAATGTAACAAAGATCCTATCATGCTTCTATAGAGTTTATGATCAACAGACTTACCATTTTCAATCTTGTCAAGCTTGTTTGCATTCTCATTACTCATGTAACTACTTAGATTATACATGATGATTTAGGATTCAACACTTTAATGCGTGTTTTTCCTTCGTCATAGTGATTTTTGGCCTTTATGAGAAAATAGTGGTTTAATTAGTAAATAAAAATCCAGAAAAAAAATATCTCATTAGTGTTTCATATAGATTGAAATAAACTAAATTTGAAAGCCCCACTCCTTCTTCAGTTGCTAGAGAACAGAATGCGCACGTGGCCCGTTGTACAGGCTACTAGGGAAGACCTCAGGGGTAATTAATCTATGGATTCCCTCCGAAAAGTAAACTCCACCTAATTCGCCTAAGATTCTTGCGCTCTTCTTGGAAAATGAAAAATTGAAACCCAAGAATGAGAGATCTGATTTTGCTATGCTAGAAAATAATATTCACGATGTTCCAATTTCTCAAGTTGACTTCTGGCTTTTGGATCTGAATATCGAAACCCAAGAATGACAGTTTGGGCTCATTAATTTGAGGGTAGGCAATACTTGGGGGCGAAAAGGGGGAAAACTATTGCCAATTTGACTTTGCATTCGTGCGTCATACTCAGAAGGAAGGATGACGTAGCTCAGTGAAATGTTATTACTGAAAATAACAAAAAAGTGAGATAAATCACTCTGTTAGGCAACAGAGACAACATTGTAGAGGATTGGTAATAGATTTAAACAAGCCTATGAGCAAGTTCTCATATAAAAGAAAAGAAAAGAAAAAAACAAACAAACTAGATCTTTTCTTTAAGAAGCAAAAGGGCAAGGAAGGGCGGTTAGGGCAAATACCCTTGTGGGCATTACGTCTCACACTTGTTATTAAAGATTCTATTTGAGTCATAAATAATTAGCCTATTCATAGGTGGATGAGCTGGTCATCATAGCCCTACCAACGTGCCGAAAATCAAGACTCCTATAGGTAGCAAATGCATAAAGCATAAGTGACAAAGGTTTGCACATGATATAACTCAAACTTGTGATCTCGTAAAAGATAGTGTGACCCATTTAGTACCACAATCAAGCACATGGCAAAATTAGTACATAATACACAAAAATGTAAGTTAATCAGGACAACATTAATAGGTGATTTGTTTCTCAAGATTAAGGAATCAATGCAAAGGAAACACACCTTTCATATGTACATGTATGTATAATAACAAGGTATATAAAACTGTCAAAAAAGATGGGAACCCTCTACAATCACATTGTTTTTTTTTTTTTTTTGAAGCGGGGTAGCTATTTATCGATTGCTGGAGAAAAAAGGGGCGAACTTTGTGGCAAGAAAATAAGTAAATTGACAGTTATTTTTTCCTGGAATCAATATCAGACTGTGAATAAAACCCTAGACGAAGAACATTCTCCTCTTACTTTACTCACACACTTTTCGATTACTTCTCGTTTCAAATCCACTCAAAATTGTCTCCGGTTGTGAACAGAAAATTGAAAACCGAGGGCAGTGAGCTGTAATACGCATTACACACGTCCCTTGATCCATACTGGCGCATATTCCGGGAAACCCTAATTTCAGTAAGCTAAAGGGACTTTCTCTCAGCACGTAGAACGGGGATAGCGAGACGTTACGTACACATGGGTGTTCCAACCTATATATAGACGCCGGTATGCACCATGAAGGAATTACTGAAGAAGCTCTTTCCATTTTTTCCCTCTGTCGTTCGGTACTCCCAAGCCCTACACAGACCCCTATTAAAGAGAGAGAATTCGAAATGTCGAACCCGGAGGCAGGCACCGCACGAGAATCCAATCGAGATGTCATCCTGAGACTTCTTAAAGAGGCTACTAGTAAGGTGGAAGAGCGTATTGCGAACCTCATCAGTACCACTCTCGAGTTCATGAACTTCTACTTCCTCTTCCAGAGCGTGATTTTCACTTTTGTCGTGTCATCCTCGACAACGATCAAGTGCAAACTGAAATGGATTCCGTGGGTCCTCTCTCTACTGGTCTCCATATTCGCGTTCGTTGCGATCTTCGAAAACGTAAGGACGTTACTGACATACTACAAAGAGCTGGACCTCGCCAGGGAGCAGCTGGACCACGCGAGGAATTCTTCACATGAGAGTGGTGGTGGCGAATCGGAACAAGCCCCTCAGCAACGGTGCTGGCTAGCGAAAGTAAAACCTCGCCACATCAAATATTATGGGGCACTGCTGCTGCTTTTGGTGTTTACGGGTGTAATGTTATACGGTTGCCTCCAAATTGAGTGTCACACTGATGCCAGAGCCTTCTGTGACAACATTGGTTCCACGAAAGTGTTACCGATAGCATAGTGACCGATACTTCAGCAGCCGTGTATCTTGAAGGGTGTCCACATTCAATGGATCAAGCATGTTTTGAATATCTACATCTAACAATATTTATTTCTTATATTTTTAAGGTTTATTAAATGTTGTTTAAAGTTTCTAGAGTCCTTATTTATGAGTCATTTGTCTTTCCAAAAGTCTTAGTAATTACTCATGCTCGGAGGGTTGTCCCAACTTCGTCCATATAAACATGCTATGATAAATAAGAATGTAGACTTGTTTTGAGTGATAATTCATTTAGCCTCTGGCTTGAGAACAAGAAGGATTTCTTGTTGTGCTTTTATCTCTCAGGTGGATTCCAACGAGTGGCAAGCGACCTATCTAATTTAGTTCTTACTTGTGTTACCTCACACTTCTTTACACTCTCTCCAGCATCACACACTAATGTTGTCATAGAAGATTAATTTGATTTTTACTTAATGTAACACTAGATAGCGCATCGATATGTTTGGGCTGTAGACCAGTATGTCAATGATATCGAGTTCGGAATATGGAGATGTAGCCCACTCGGTTTTCCATTTGCAGGTGCTTCTTGGGAGAATTGAATACATTTTATCTGGACCTTGAAACCGTGGAGATGGGAGTTTGCATTGTGTAAATATGAAATGCCTGGATTATATTTAAATTTTGCGCAAAGATTTAGGGCTAAAATTAATAAAAATTAAAAAGCTTAAGGCTAAATTGATGTCCGTATAATAAGTCTATGACTGATTGATTAATTTTCTCCTCTCGTTGTTAGGGATGAGCACTGTATACATTCGAAAGGTCCGAATTTAGCCCAAAAATATCGAGGCACTTGTATAGGCCAATAGGTATCCAAGTAATGTCCATTGCTAGTGGAGTGGAGATATCTGTAGTGGTGCTCGAGTGGAACCTGTTATTAGTGGAGTTATCTTTGACGAGTTAGCTTGAGGAAAAGACGTTGACTGTTTTTGATGTAATGATCAGCTATTTAAATCCCACTATCTATGTGCATGTTACCCTAAGTTACAACATGGTGGAGTGTTTCATGGCAAGTAGTTGAGCTTATGTGTTTGTGTTCCCAGGTGTTTAGAGAGCTCTTCTCAATATGACGCCACTATTTTTCCTTCTCTTCCTTTTTCTTCTCTTCTTGTCACATCCAACTCTCACTTCATTGTCTCGTTGCCTTCCACCCTCAGCTAGACTTGTCAAATTTTTTTATTTTATTCCATATTTGATAGATTAGGTTGTCATATGATCAAGTTATATTTAGAAAATAGATCATAAATAAGGGTAGAATGGTAAGACTGAAGATAATATGGGTGTTTAATGGGTTCACAACTTACTTAAAAACAGCCTATATTCATAACTTTATCTCCCACCCTCATTCAATCTCGCTCAAACTCACTCAATGCTCTTAACTTAGTTTGGTATGGGTTTTCTTACATTTAGGAAAGAAAATTATAAATGTTTTAGTAAAATGGGTTGGTTCAAGTATGGGTCAAGTCCGGTATGATTTACTAGATCTGTATTACACGAAAATGAGTTAAAACGGGTTAAATCAGTCAATTTGGATCGAACTATTTTCGACCTGACCCACCCATCGAAGAGTTCTATCCTCAGCCCACCACCAACCTCAACATAAGCTCATAGTTATTACCTCATGATATGTAGATACATTCCTATTCGTGTGTGTGTTTGAGACCTCTCGATCATTCTTCTCTTGACTGTGGGCCTAAGTTCATCTAGACCCATTGATCATGTGGCTCTCATCGGGTGGCCAATATTTTCGACGGTCCAATGGACTTGATCCACGTGGTGACATTTTTTGGAGCGCATGTGCAATCAATTATTCTATTCTCACCTCCAAACAAGTAGCCGATTAGAAATATATAACAAGCCAGTTGGGCGTCGTCTTCTTCCCTTTATCTATATTTTTTAATCAACCTTTCTCCCTACATTTCACAGCTTAAGAGGGTGGCCGAAAAATGAACACTTCCTTAGTGATGTGTAATGCGTGCTAAGATCCAGCAACTTTGTTAAGAATGCAATATATACATACATATACATATATATATATATATATATATATGTACATACATATATATATATATATATATATATATAAATACATACATACATATATATATGTATATGGTTTGTCTAATTTAGTATATAAGCACCAATTTGAGAGCTCGAACTGTTGCACTCCCTTTCGTCTTTCTTTTACTTGATATTTCCATCATTTAGCATGTTTCTTTCTAAAACCATATACAATTCAGAATTTTTTTAAAAGTACGGGTGGCGCTCACATCCTCAACTTTCAGCAGAAATCAACTAGAATGACTACATTGATAAATCATTAAAAGGTCTAGTACTCAATTAACATAATTAAAAAGTGCAGGAAACTGATTTGGTACAAGTTTAAATAGGTTTATGAACATTTCTTTTAGTAGTTTTCCCGCTTCCTTCTCATGAGCCAAATCAAATCGTGTGCTTTGAATTTCAAATCTGTTTGGATCAAATTGAAATTATTTTTCATATTTTTCCACTCCACATCATATTCGCGTTGATTTTCTTGTTGAATGGGTTTTGCAAGACCATGGTGATTGAGGAAAGGAGTGTACTCTGAAGGTTCCCATCTCCCTAGCCCAACTTTGGAGGCCATCTTTGCATTTGTAAAAAAATTAGCGACAATATAAATAAAAGGGTTAATACTACGAAAAACTATAAGCTACTTCGTTCCTTAGTTTTGTGTTCACTTCTTTCCTTTTTGCTAGGTTTCATTCGTGGATTGAATGATTCTAAACTGGTGTATTTGTAACAAATTTACTTCAAATTAATTTTTTGACCACAAAAATCTCAAATTAGTACACATATAACAAATTTAGTTAGTTTTCATTAAATTTTATTATCAATTTTTTTGAGTTGGATGACACGTGACAAGAGGCGAGTGTACCAATTTGTGTTTTTTTGTGAAAGCTAATCGAAGATAAATTTATCAAAAATATATCAGTTGAGGCTTTTTGTTGTCGAGAAATTAATTTAATATAAATTTGTCACAAAAATATCGATTTAAGATTTTTTTTGTAGTGTCAATCTTAAATAAAAAAGTCAAAAGCTAACAATTCTTTTTTACATTAATACAAATAACTAAGACTGATTTATCAAATCTATATCCATAACAAAATTCATGGAAAAATTTCCTTTTTTTTGTCTCCCGTTTTCATTTCCAAAATAACGCACTCAAACTGATGAGTGAATGTTGCTAAATGGGGCAAATAACTAATTACAGTGGGAATATGTTTTTTTGTTTTTTTAACTCCACGTTTTTTCCTCCTTTCACCAACTTGGAAGCTTCCTCCCACGTTGCCATCTATCAGACGGTCACTACACCAACTGTAAATTTGTATCTATTCTTCTTTCCCTTTAAATATTCGTTGCTCTTCTGTCCCGCTGGCGTCATTCCACTTACGTCACCACCATGTGATCCTTACTGTTCTAATCGAACCCATCACCCAACGGGAGTTTGGGGGCAATGCCCAATTTTTTTTCTCGGTGGGGTTCCGGATGGCAATTCTTGGTTGAGGCCGGATTGATCCTACTTTATGGAATGCTATCTAGGCAGGGGTTCTAGATGATACCGTGCCTAATGGGGTGGGATGATGCTCGGTCATGCTGGAAGACCATCGACTCTCACGTTGGCCACCACTTGAAGGGTCATAATAATTGGAATATGTGTGCTGGTAATGTGCATGGAATTTATAGAATGTGTTCTTATTATTGTTTATGCTTGTTGCATTAATATTGTCATGTGTGATGCATATGCAAGGGTGTGCCAAGGAGACGTAAGTGTATATATCATGCAGATTTAGGCCACCTCTGAGATGAATTCACGTCATAGTCGAGGCTGAAGTTGTTAACTCATTGAGATTTATATCCCGCCTCATTGTTGTTTATTATTTCCAAGGTAGTAGTTTGGAGAATCATCGCAGGTCCCTATGGAGGCGAGGAGTTGGCCTTGCGTGAGAGAAGTTTAAGTTAACCTTAGACCCTTGCTGGTTTTTGCAATGGGTTGTAAATATTAAACTTCCTAGGGTTAACAAGTGAATAAATGAAATGCGCTGCTTTTGGGAATTTTCTGTTGTGCTTTGCTAACCTTATTTTTTGCAGGTTGACTAGGTGGTTAGATAAATTGCTTCTGCATGCATTTAATTAAAAGAGAAAAAGAATAAGTCGGTGACACATCCTCAGATGTCACAATTTGAGTGACCGCCATGGGATGTTTACACACTCAGGATTTAGGGTGTGACAATTACCATCGATTTGAGTGTCATCACTAATGTAATCACGAAAGATTAATGTGATTCATACAAACTGCAAGGCTAGATCACAAGTTAGTATTGTTGGCACGTAGACTTGTCTGTCTATCATGTTAACGGTATTATATTGAAGATTCTTAAGATTTTTTATAGGAAATTTATCTATGTTTGAGACAATTATGATATCACTGTTGATGACTTATATCTCTCAAGAATGCATGCATATCTCTCTTCATTGTGCATATCTTGATTTGATTGTCTTAGATAATCATCTCATGAAGTTTACAAAGAGGCTAATATACTTTCATAATGACATATTAAAATATACAAAAATTCTTCGAATTTGTCTTGTTGACACCTAAATTTTGGCAATCTGGCCATTTATTTATTGCACAGAGAATTAGGAGTTAATTTTATCCCTGAAAAAATATTAATTGCATAGTATATAAATTTAGGTGCATTTATTTTTAGTTTGCATGTATCTTTTGGACCGGTGATGGATGGATTCGAATTAGTGGTTTTGAGCTTTAACTTGGCAGATTGGACTAAGCCCATGAAGCGAGCAAATTGGCCAAAGCCTTTTTTTTTAAAGATCGGAAATTATCTCATGAGAAATTTTTCCAGGATATGATGTTTTTTTTTGGATAGGGCAAGAGTGACAGAAAAATATTGCAATTTATCTTTACAAGATTTAGATTTAGAGGAAAATTCTATCATAATCTTGAGTCCTTATCAATACGGGATAAAATTGGTGAATAGATATTGCAGATGTTGATTCGAAGAAGAAATTGAAATCCTAGTCTTTCACCCATAAAAAAGGGGTTTTTTTCTCGAGTGGGGGAGTTGGGGGTTGAAAAAAAAGAAAAGAAAAGTCAAAAGGGTCAGTAGAGAAGACTAGTAAGGGAGATGTGTGAGGAAAAGAGGCTGAAAGGTAGAAAAACATAGAGAGAGAGAGAGAGAGAGAGAGAGAGAGAGAGAGAGAGAGAGAGTACAAAGACAAAGGGAAAAGCGTGCGGCTGTGGAGTCTACTGTTCTTCTTCTTTGCGGCTAGATTTTCCATCGGTTTTTGCTACTTCCTGCGACAAGATTTTCCGCTGGTTTTTGCTACTTCCTGCGAGAACGCTAACCCCTGCCGCGCTCGCACTCGAGCCCTGCGACGCCGCCTCCGTTCGATCTTGCCGTTCTGTCTACCGGCTCCTGCTGCGCCGGTCTCTGCCGCGCCTACTGCCAGTCACCGTTGCAAATCCCCCAGTGATCCGTTGTCCCTTCTCTGTCCGTGAGCCAAGCTGCCTAGCCCTATCTTTGCTCCGGCCCACGTGCCACCTCCCTTGTTTCGCTGCTGGTTTGGCTACTGCCTGAACCTCCTCGTCGAAGCTCCGATGGACAACCTCCCACTCTGCATAGAGACCCATCACCCTCCCCCGGTGAACCACCATCACAGACACCACAGCTGCTGCCCTTGCACCGGCCTTAGCCGTGCCAAGTCTCCATCGGGGTTCAACCTACCGATTGAATTTTTGGAAAATTCAAATTTAGGTAGAAATTTGTTGTATTTTATTTGGTTAGGTTGTTTTTTTTTTTTTAGGTGGATTTGTGTTTTCTTGTTTTAGTTTTTGATATTTTATCTCTTTGTTTGAAATATCTTCCAATGCATGATTGAAATTCCTTGATGTAGCATCCAATTCGCAACCGCATGAATTTTATTCTATCTATAAGGCTTTAGATGGAATAATTATTCACGCGGGAGTAAAATTGATATCTTGATCTTTAAGACTTAAGATCAATTTATCGGTTTTATTAGCGAAATAATCAAGTTTGGATTTCAACTTGAATATGGATAATATTTTTGATGACCATGGATGATTTACTGTTTATCTCTTAATTGTTTTGTTTATCCCGAAAATACAAAAAAAAAAAAATTGCATTTGCATCATGTAGATTAGAATTGATTGCATGATAGGTTAGTTATTTTAAAATACATGTTTAGATGGCATTTAGAGTACATATCATTTCACTTTAGTTTTCACTTTAGTTAGATTTTTAGTGGTTTTTAATTACAAATTTTCATAAAAAAATACAAAAAGGAAAAAATCATGCACATGTCATATAGATTTAGGTTCATGAAATGCAATTCATCTAGTGATTGTTGCTAGGTTCATTTAGTTAGAAATTTCTTGTTATTAGAATTAGGTCATTTGGTTAATTTAGATTGCATATTTAAGTGTTGCATTTCTTTAATTTGAATCTCATGGAAAATACAAAAAATCATGTTTTTAGAATAAATCTATCTCATGCTTTAGGGTAGACTGCATGCTTATTTATGTCATATTGCTTAGGTCATATAGGATAGGTTATATTGTTATGTCATTGCATGTTAGATTAGAAGCATTGCATTGCATATGGATTATATTCACATTAACAAAGTAAAAACAAAAATTGAGTGATTGGGTGTTAATTAGAAATCATATCTAGGGCTGATGATGTGAATTCTAATCTAACGACACAGATGCTTTCATTGCTACGAGATAAGTCTTGCAATTTATTCACTATTTTATCTTGGTGTTAAATTGGTAGCTTACGCACTCGCATAATCACCTCACATGTTAAGGAAGTGGATTAAAATTAATTCAAGCTGCCTGCAAAACATTTTTTCGAAATAAAAAGAGGAAGGTACCGAAAGGGCACTAGGAAAGTAGTATAACCAAGTCCCCGTACTCAAAGTCTCTGATTCGTAGAAGTAAAATAACTCTCCCGTTATTTTACTTAGGCGTCTAATCGACCTACCGTAAACCGATTAGTGGCGACTCCCTTTTTGCTTGCTAAATATTTGAACCTAAGTCGCAAATTGGTATGGGCTTGGGAGAGCGCTAGCCAAGTTAGACTTAGTAGTCCATTAGCCTAATTTTAGGTGGTGCACCCGAGGTTAGGTTGCGACATGTCTTCCACATTATTATCCAACTAATCATATCAAGGTCGAAGTACTTAGATGTGGTGTCACGCCTCAATTCTCGGGCACGCACACATCCTTCTCACTTGGTTGATTTTAATATGCGATACCCCAGGATTATGTATCGCCGACCCTTTCATTTATTAAGCACATGTAGAAGCAGTTATAAATTTCCAGACAATCAATTGATGGGATAGAAAAGTAAGGCCATATTTTTCATATTGAAACATATAACCAAAATTTTATATAAAACACAAACCAGAGTACTTCATAACTATACACATCAAAATGGAATTCTCAAAAGAAGATAAAATCTCAATTCACCCGGACCGTACTCAAGAGCCCTCTCGGTATTATCTTCTTATCCCAAAAATCCTTCTTCTTAAGTTTCACCGCAGAGTACTCCTTCTCAGATTCCTCCTTAGCTCCTCAACGGGGTCCTTAAATGTTTTACCCAAACCGGGATGAGACTATGTCTCAGCGAGTTCTACCCCACTAAGACTCAATTAGGAAACCAATACGCTCACCGGGTAGCCTATGCACACACAAGTCAGAGGACTTACCTTGGTCTCAGATTCTACCTGCATATTAACACAGTTCAATAGACACCCAAGCAATCACATCACAGATCAATATGTCGATCAAATCGACCTAGTCGATCACACTCCAACAAGACCACTCGCGGTCATTTCCATTCAATCAATCATTTCACAACACCATATCAAAGCAATGATCAGTCTACGTAGTCGATTATATGTCAGTTGGACCATTTCTAGGTCATCTCACTCCACACTATATAATCTCCAATAGTACACTCAGTCACGGAGCTACAAGTAATGCTCTTGGGCGTCTATTTGCCAAGGTGATGTACAATAAACACTTTATGCATGCTCTTAGGCATTCCAATTACCTTTAGCCACACTAGCACGATACTCGACACACAGAAATACAGCCACGCAGGCACGGTCTATGCCACATAGGCATGATCGAAATACGACAACGCAGGCACGGTCTACGCCACATAGGCATGTTCTACGCCACAAAGGCATGATCAATTATCGCCACACAGGCATGATCAGTTATCGCCACACTGGCATGATCAACTATCCCCACACATGCATTATCAATTATCGCCACATAGGCATGATCAACTATCGCCACACAGGCATGATCAATATTCAACAATTTACGTTCATTCTCTAAAGCATCCTACATGCCAAAGCGATGTAATAATCGCCGAGCCACATCACACAGCATTTCTTATCATCTTTCATCATCATTGATAAAATATCGTGTGTGGGTACACGATTGGCCTTAGCCAAAATATAATAATCTCGTTCCACTATTCCCACCATTATTTGCGTCCACCAAAACACCTTTGGTGCTGTCAACCAACACCCGATTATTTTTCAATTAATTATCCAGATTAATTAATCCAGGAAAATAATCTTATAATCACAATTAATTCAATTCCATGCAACGTAGAGCTCAATTAAATAAATGGACTGTGCCACGACAATCAGCATGAGATTTCGGTCATCGGCCATCACAACCTTAATTTCCGAAAAATAAATAATTAATTAATTAATTTCGAAAATTAAATAATTAATATTGAAAATTCAATTTAGCTCAAAATAAAGCCCGATTAAATAAACGGACTTCATCACGGTCATCAGCATAATATTCCGGTCACTGGCCATCCTAGTGAAATTTTTCAAAAAATAAATAATTATTTAATTTAATTCCAAAAAATAATATTTAAATACCAAAAATTTCACTTAGGCCCGAAATGTCAAATTAAAGCCCAATTAGAGGTCGAAAAAATCCCGAGCTACCCTCAATAAATAGTAGACCCTGTCTACTTGCTAATTACGCATTCAATTTTTCTAATTTATATCACAATTGACTAATAAACCCTAATCCATACTAATCTAACCACATAAACCTAATTAATTAAAACTAATCAACTATTAAGTATCATTAGTCTACTAAGCAAGAATTAGTGAGATTACTCACCGGAATTGCGCGCAAATTGGATCAATCCGACCGGGACGACACGAGGAACGATAAACCTCAAGGCGGGTCTCGGGTTCGGGGCCTGGAAACGGCCCAAAACTGCCCACAAGCTGGCTGGAAACCCACTTCGTGTGTTGCTGGTTTGGCGGCAAAACAGAGATGGTTAAGGCGGAGAAGGGTCGGGAAGCCAAGTGGCGGTCCGGTGAAGTCACACGGTGGCTCCGGCGGCTTGCTCGGCCGCTCACGATGGTTGGACAGGGCGGAACAGGGGTTGGAGACGCACGGGGGAGGACGCCTAGGCGGTGGAGAGGGCAGGCAGAGCATGGCGTCGAGCGGTGGACGCACAGGTGTGCGGTACGAGCAGCGGAACGGGCGGCAACGGTTGTCGTGGCGAGCTGTTGCTTTTTGCTTCGGTTTGCTGGTTTGCACGCGAAGAAACAAGAAGAAGAAGAAGCTCGTTTGGTCACGAGGGAGTGGGGGAAAAAGAGGAGAGAGAGAGAGAGAGAGAGAGAGAGAGAGAGAGAGAGAGAAGGGAGAAGGATAAGGCTTTGACTAGTCAAAAAGAAAGAGAGAAAGAGAGAAAAGTGAGTCGGTGGGGTGGGGTGGGGTGGGGTCATGTGGGGGGGGAAGAATTCGCACGAAGGGGGAGGAGAGGAGAGAGAGAGAGAGAAAAAGAGAGAAAAGAGAGAGAAAAAAAAAAATAAATAATATTATTATTCAATTTTCCTTTTCCTTTTTATTTTCTTTGGTCTTCGATTTTTCCTCCGATAATTTCTTTCTTGAAATTTCGGTCTCGGCAATAAATTGACAGACGATGAGGTGGTCCTAAAAATGAATTGTGACACGTTCGAATATTCGATTCCCGAGATCAATTTAAATTTCATGGTTAGAATCGATCGATGCGATTTTAGTCCAATCCAACCAATTGAGTAGCTTTTAGGGATTTTGCTGCAGATACATCTCTTAACAGCTTCACCCAATAGATTAGTTAACTCGTGAGTGATCAGCTCAGAGAAAAAGGACCATAGGCACGTCGATGACATGCCCATTTCACTTTATCGAAACGGGGTCGAATTTCAGGATATTACATTTGGTCCAATTGGTTTTCCGTTTTCAAATGCTTCTTGCATGAATTTAATTAATTTAATCTGGACCTAAAAACTATGCTTCCATCGAAAAAGATGGAAGTTTGCATGGAGTTAAATACGAAATGCCTAGCAATGTAAAAAATCAAAGGAATTTTAATCTCATACACTGATTATGTAAAGTATAGATTACCCACGTTGATGTAGTAGATGGATGTCTTCTGAGTTTTACTTTTGGGGACTGAATCAACTTTGTTGAACATCCAAATGCACAAATGATATTCATTCAGTTTGACAGGTGTAAGCGAACTTTGTAATCTACGGAGAGAAATACGTCAAAAGTGCATTAACTTGTACACGACGCTCATTTTAGTACCACAACTTTTCGCAAGCTTACTTAAGTGCCAAAATTAGAGAAAACGATCATTTAAGTGCCTTCGGTAAAAATTTCAATTAGAGAAATTACGTGACTTTTATAATTAGAAATTTAATATGAGGGTGGCATTTTTTGGCACCAAAGTGATCCATTTTTCATTAAGATTAGCACTAATTGATCACATTTTAACAACAATTGGCACTTAAGTGAGACATATACATATATATATATATATATATTTTTTTTTTTTTTTTTTTTTTACAATGACTACTACTGAAGTGGTCATTTCTTAACTTGCTATACGATGTTGTTTAGGGTTTTTTTTTTTTTTTTTTTTTTTTTTTTTGGCACTCAGGTGATAACATTTTCATTAAGATTGGTGTTGTAGTGATCACTTTTTAACAACGATTGGCACTGAAATGATCACTTTTTGCCTTACTACACGACATCGTTTTTGAGATTATATATCTTTAGAGATTATATACTGGTAACTCGGCAAGCCACGTAGGATTGAGAAATTGATCAAATATTACCACATCAAATTTTTGGTGACTCATATCAAAGTATGCACTTAAGTGATCGTATTTTTTTTTTTTTTTTTTTTTTTAAATGACACTTAAGTGAGTCAATGAAAAGTTGTAGCACTAAAGTGATTGCCGTACACAAGTTAAAGGCATTTGTAGTGTACTTCTGTCATAATTTATGTAACTAGTTCATGGAATAGGAAAGTTTGAAATAAAATAATAAAAATTACTTGGGCTCATAGCAGAGGTATTAATGACTTGCATTCAAAGTTGTTATTTTTTGGCCAAACTTATAGCGTGAGTGTAGAATCGACCATGCAAGTTCCACCATGAGGCTCATATGTTAGAGGAAAACCTTAATCTCTTCGTTGGGAACCCTCTCTCTAAAAAAAAAAAAAAAATCCTCAAACTTCATCCGTAGGCTGTAAGTATTACTTTTCTTTGCTTTTCTTTTTCTAAACCTTGATTTCATATTCTCTAGATGAAATCTGGGATTTTTTTTTTTTTTAATTTGGCATCTTCTTTTGTTCGTTGCTGTTGTTAAAAAATCACTTACAGCTAAAAATTTTATGGGAACATCGTAACTAATCCAACTAGTGGTTCCATGACTTCTTCGAGATTCGGCTCTCATCTACTGGGTGTAGAATTGAATTTGAGAAAGTTTCTCTCTCGATTTAAATCTAGATCTAGGAGTTTCTTTTAAGGTGTTCGATCTGTGATGGTTCGACATGTTGTTGTTGTCATGTCAGTATGGCAGTGGTGTTAAGGATGCCAAATCTAGGCCCGCATTGCAAGCCATAGTATTTGGAGGGGAATCCATCACCGACGGTTTTACGAATGAAAGCATGCTAGTGGTTATAAGCAGTACCTTTTTTGTTTTTTGGGTTTTATTTTTACTTTCCTCGAAAGCTTTCTATATTTCTCTTAAGTTCGATTATGACAAATGAATAAAATTTTCTTTCGAAAAAATTAATAGAATATACATTCTCCCTTTTGTTTTAGTTTGTTCATTTTTAAAGAATTTACTTTCTAGCATCTCTGGCTGGAAGAACCAAATCTTTTATTGATGTGTTACGGAATGCGATCATCTCTCGCGTTTACTCTTGATTTATTTTTGTAACATCATCTTTATAACCCATCCACTTCAAGCCCCTCTCAATCAGGAACGGAGGAAAGAGACATCCGAACACTACTTCCGAGTAAATATCTCAAACGGTGAAAAAGTATCCTTAGAGTACACATTTGCTACAAACATCACACCATCATCAATAAGAAAAATTATCCAAAAATTCCTAAACTTATTACACTTTGTCAATTCAGTCATAAGTTTTTTAATTTTATCAATCAGTTCCATCCGGCTAATTTTGATCGAAAATCACTGACATAAATGACAAGCATCTTATGTGGCATAACCGGTGTTGATGTGGATAATCTTTAATAATATTTTATTTTTTCTTATTTATTAATTTTTTTTTCTTTTTTTCTTCTTCCCCTTTTTTCCTCCCCTAGCCACTTGCAGGGCCTTGGCAACCAACCACAGGCAAGGGTGGGTGAGGTTGACCTTGTCGGCCTCTGGCGAAACTCACTCCCTCCAACCACTAGTGAGGACGAGCCTCACCCAACCTTAGCAAGCCTCGACCTCACTGTCACTAGGCAAGGGTGAGCCTTGCCTAGTCACTAGGTATATTTGATTTTTTTCACCAAATTTGCTTAGTTGCTATTTCATCCACAAAAGTTGAGCACAATAACTATCAAGAGCTACGTACTCAGCTTCACCATTGATTAGGCCACCGAATTTTGTTTCTTTAAAAGCTATGAAATTAGCATGTAGCCCATTAATTGATAAGTATTAGATGTGTTTTTATTATGAGTACTGCATATTGCAAAATCAGCGTCATAATATCCAAATAGCTTAAAATTCAAATTCTCGAGATACCTCAATTCTAATATTGAAGATGTTCCGATATATTTTATTTTTCTCTTGACAACAATTAAATATGATTTTTTTTTTTTGGATTTGACATAATTGAGTACACATGCATACACAACTAGATATTTAGTCTTGATGCTGTCAAATGTCACAAAGATCCTATCATGCTTCTATAGAGTTTATGATCAACAGACTTACCTTTTTCAATCTTGTCAAGCTTGTTTGCATTCTCATTACTCATGTAACTACTTAGATTATACATGATGATTTAGGATTCAACACTTTAATGCGTGTTTTTCCTTCGTCATAGTGATTTTTGGCCTTTATGAGAAAATAGTGGTTTAATTAGTAAATAAAAATCCAAAAAAAAAAATATTTCATTAGTGTTTCATATAGATTGAAATAAACTAAATTTGAAAGCCCCACTCCTTCTTCAGTTGCTAGAGAACAGAATGTGCACATGGCCCGTTGTACAGGCTACTAGGGAAGACCTCAGGGGTAATTAATCTATGGATTCCCTCTGAAAAGTAAACTCCACCTAATTCGCCTAAGATTCTTGCGCTCTTCGTGGAAAATGAAAAATTGAAACCCAAGAATGAGAGATCTGATTTTGCTATGCTAGAAAATAATATTCACGATGTTCCAATTTCTCAAGTTGACTTCTGGCTTTTGGATCTGAATATCGAAACCCAAGAATGACAGATTGGGCTCATTAATTTGAGGGTAGGCAATACTTGGGGGCGAAAAGGGGGAAAACCATTGCCAATTTGACTTTGCATTCGTGCGTCATACTCAGAAGGAAGGATGACGTAGCTCAGTGAAATGTTATTACTGAAAATAACAAAAAAAGTGAGATAAATCACTCTGTTAGGCAACAGAGACAACATTGTAGAGGATTGGTAATAGATTTAAACAAGCCTAAGAGCAAGTTCTCATATAAAAGAAAAGAAAAGAAAAACAAACAAACTAGATCTTTTCTTTAAGAAGCAAAAGGGCAAGGAAGGGCGGTTAGGGCAAATACCCTTGTGGGCATTACGTCTCACACTTGTTATTAAAGATTCTATTTGAGTCATAAATAATTAGCCTATTCATAGGTGGATGAGCTGGTCATCATAGCCCTACCAACGTGCCGAAAATCAAGACTCCTATAGGTAGCAAATGCATAAAGCATAAGTGACAAAGGTTTGCACATGATATAACTCAAACTTGTGATCTCGTAAAAGATAGTGTGACCCATTTAGTACCACAATCAAGCACATGGCAAAATTAGTACATAATACACAAAAAATGTAAGTTAATCAGGACAACATTAATAGGTGATTTGTTTCTCAAGATTAAGGAATCAATGCAAAGGAAACACACCTTTCATATGTACATGTATGTATAATAACAAGGTATATAAAACTGTCAAAAAAGATGGGAACCCTCTACAATCACATTGTTTTTTTTTTTTTTTTGAAGCGGGGTAGCTATTTATCGATTGCTGGAGAAAAAGGGGCGAACTTTGTGGCAAGAAAATAAGTAAATTGACAGTTATTTTTTCCTGGAATCAATATCAGACTGTGAATAAAACCCTAGACGAAGAACATTCTCCTCTTACTTTACTCACACACTTTTCGATTACTTCTCGTTTCAAATCCACTCAAAATTGTCTCCGGTTGTGAACAGAAAATTGAAAACCGAGGGCAGTGAGCTGTAATACGCATTACACACGTCCCTTGATCCATACTGGCGCATATTCCGGGAAACCCTAATTTCAGTAAGCTAAAGGGACTTTCTCTCAGCACGTAGAACGGGGATAGCGAGACGTTACGTACACATGGGTGTTCCAACCTATATATAGACGCCGGTATGCACCATGAAGGAATTACTGAAGAAGCTCTTTCCATTTTTTCCCTCTGTCGTTCGGTACTCCCAAGCCCTACACAGACCCCTATTAAAGAGAGAGAATTCGAAATGTCGAACCCGGAGGCAGGCACCGCACGAGAATCCAATCGAGATGTCATCCTGAGACTTCTTAAAGAGGCTACTAGTAAGGTGGAAGAGCGTATTGCGAACCTCATCAGTACCACTCTCGAGTTCATGAACTTCTACTTCCTCTTCCAGAGCGTGATTTTCACTTTTGTCGTGTCATCCTCGACAACGATCAAGTGCAAACTGAAATGGATTCCGTGGGTCCTCTCTCTACTGGTCTCCATATTCGCGTTCGTTGCGATCTTCGAAAACGTAAGGACGTTACTGACATACTACAAAGAGCTGGACCTCGCCAGGGAGCAGCTGGACCACGCGAGGAATTCTTCACATGAGAGTGGTGGTGGCGAATCGGAACAAGCCCCTCAGCAACGGTGCTGGCTAGCGAAAGTAAAACCTCGCCACATCAAATATTATGGGGCACTGCTGCTGCTTTTGGTGTTTACGGGTGTAATGTTATACGGTTGCCTCCAAATTGAGTGTCACACTGATGCCAGAGCCTTCTGTGACAACTGATGCCAGAGCCTTCTGTGACAACATTGGTTCCACGAAAGTGTTACCGATAGCATAGTTACCGATACTTCAGCAGCCGTGTATCTTGAAGGGTGTCCACATTCAATGGATCAAGCATGTTTTGAATATCTACATCTAACAATATTTATTTCTTATATTTTTAAGGTTTATTAAATGTTGTTTAAAGTTTCTAGAGTCCTTATTTATGAGTCATTTGTCTTTCCAAAAAGTCTTAGTAATTACTCATGCTCGGAGGGTTGTCCCAACTTCGTCCATATAAACATGCTATGATAAATAAGAATGTAGACTTGTTTTGAGTGATAATTCATTTAGCCTCTGGCTTGAGAACAAGAAGGATTTCTTGTTGTGCTTTTATCTCTCAGGTGGATTCCAACGAGTGGCAAGCGACCTATCTAATTTAGTTCTTACTTGTGTTACCTCACACTTCTTTACACTCTCTCCAGCATCACACACTAATGTTGTCATAGAAGATTAATTTGATTTTTACTTAATGTAACACTAGATAGCGCATCGATATGTTTGGGCTGTAGACCAGTATGTCAATGATATCGAGTTCGGAATATGGAGATGTAGCCCACTCGGTTTTCCATTTGCAGGTGCTTCTTGGGAGAATTGAATACATTTTATCTGGACCTTGAAACCGTGGAGATGGGAGTTTGCATTGTGTAAATATGAAATGCCTGGATTATATTTAAATTTTGCGCAAAGATTTAGGGCTAAAATTAATAAAAATTAAAAAGCTTAAGGCTAAATTGATGTCCGTATAATAAGTCTATGACTGATTGATTAATTTTCTCCTCTCGTTGTTAGGGATGAGCACTGTATACATTCGAAAGGTCCGAATTTAGCCCAAAAATATCGAGGCACTTGTATAGGCCAATAGGTATCCAAGTAATGTCCATTGCTAGTGGAGTGGAGATATCTGTAGTGGTGCTCGAGTGGAACCTGTTATTAGTGGAGTTATCTTTGACGAGTTAGCTTGAGGAAAAGACGTTGACTGTTTTTGATGTAATGATCAGCTATTTAAATCCCACTATCTATGTGCATGTTACCCTAAGTTACAACATGGTGGAGTGTTTCATGGCAAGTAGTTGAGCTTATGTGTTTGTGTTCCCAGGTGTTTAGAGAGCTCTTCTCAATATGACGCCACTATTTTTCCTTCTCTTCCTTTTTCTTCTCTTCTTGTCACATCCAACTCTCACTTCATTGTCTCGTTGCCTTCCACCCTCAGCTAGACTTGTCAAATTTTTTTATTTTATTCCATATTTGATAGATTAGGTTGTCATATGATCAAGTTATATTTAGAAAATAGATCATAAATAAGGGTAGAATGGTAAGACTGAAGATAATATGGGTGTTTAATGGGTTCACAACTTACTTAAAAACAGCCTATATTCATAACTTTATCTCCCACCCTCATTCAATCTCGCTCAAACTCACTCAATGCTCTTAACTTAGTTTGGTATGGGTTTTCTTACATTTAGGAAAGAAAATTATAAATGTTTTAGTAAAATGGGTTGGTTCAAGTATGGGTCAAGTCCGGTATGATTTACTAGATCTGTATTACACGAAAATGAGTTAAAACGGGTTAAATCAGTCAATTTGGATCGAACTATTTTCGACCTGACCCACCCATCGAAGAGTTCTATCCTCAGCCCACCACCAACCTCAACATAAGCTCATAGTTATTACCTCATGATATGTAGATACATTCCTATTCGTGTGTGTGTTTGAGACCTCTCGATCATTCTTCTCTTGACTGTGGGCCTAAGTTCATCTAGACCCATTGATCATGTGGCTCTCATCGGGTGGCCAATATTTTCGACGGTCCAATGGACTTGATCCACGTGGTGACATTTTTTGGAGCGCATGTGCAATCAATTATTCTATTCTCACCTCCAAACAAGTAGCCGATTAGAAATATATAACAAGCCAGTTGGGCGTCGTCTTCTTCCCTTTATCTATATTTTTTAATCAACCTTTCTCCCTACATTTCACAGCTTAAGAGGGTGGCCGAAAAATGAACACTTCCTTAGTGATGTGTAATGCGTGCTAAGATCCAGCAACTTTGTTAAGAATGCAATATATACATACATATACATATATATATATATATATGTACATACATATATATATATATATATATATATAAATACATACATACATATATATATGTATATGGTTTGTCTAATTTAGTATATAAGCACCAATTTGAGAGCTCGAACTGTTGCACTCCCTTTCGTCTTTCTTTTACTTGATATTTCCATCATTTAGCATGTTTCTTTCTAAAACCATATACAATTCAGAATTTTTTAAAAGTACGGGTGGCGCTCACATCCTCAACTTTCAGCAGAAATCAACTAGAATGACTACATTGATAAATCATTAAAAGGTCTAGTACTCAATTAACATAATTAAAAAGTGCAGGAAACTGATTTGGTACAAGTTTAAATAGGTTTATGAACATTTCTTTTAGTAGTTTTCCCGCTTCCTTCTCATGAGCCAAATCAAATCGTGTGCTTTGAATTTCAAATCTGTTTGGATCAAATTGAAATTATTTTTCATATTTTTCCACTCCACATCATATTCGCGTTGATTTTCTTGTTGAATGGGTTTTGCAAGACCATGGTGATTGAGGAAAGGAGTGTACTCTGAAGGTTCCCATCTCCCTAGCCCAACTTTGGAGGCCATCTTTGCATTTGTAAAAAAATTAGCGACAATATAAATAAAAGGGTTAATACTACGAAAAACTATAAGCTACTTCGTTCCTTAGTTTTGTGTTCACTTCTTTCCTTTTTGCTAGGTTTCATTCGTGGATTGAATGATTCTAAACTGGTGTATTTGTAACAAATTTACTTCAAATTAATTTTTTGACCACAAAAAATCTCAAATTAGTACACATATAACAAATTTAGTTAGTTTTCATTAAATTTTATTATCAATTTTTTTGAGTTGGATGACACGTGACAAGAGGCGAGTGTACCAATTTGTGTTTTTTTTTTTTTGTGAAAGCTAATCGAAGATAAATTTATCAAAAATATATCAGTTGAGGCTTTTTGTTGTCGAGAAATTAATTTAATATAAATTTGTCACAAAAATATCGATTTAAGATTTTTTTGTAGTGTCAATCTTAAATAAAAAGTCAAAAGCTAACAATTCTTTTTACATTAATACAAATAACTAAGACTGATTTATCAAATCTATATCCATAACAAAATTCATGGAAAAATTTCCCTTTTTTTTTTTGTCTCCCGTTTTCATTTCCAAAATAACTCACTCAAACTGATGAGTGAATGTTGCTAAATGGGGCAAATAACTAATGACAGTGGGAATATGTATTATTTTTTTTTAACTCCACGTTTTTTCTCCTTGCACCAACTTGGAAGCTTCCTCCCACGTTGCCATCCATCAGACGGTCACTACACCAACTGTAAATTTGTATCTATTCTTTTTTCCCTTTAAATATTCGTTGCTCTTCTGTCCCACTGGTGTCATTCCACTTACGTCACCACCATGTGATTCTTACTGTTCTAATCACATGGCAATTCATGTGATTTGAAAGTCGAATCACGATATTCACTCTCCTCGTCGGCTCATTGAAATTAAACAAATACATCTTATGATTTTGATTTCACTTGTCAATGTTTTTAAATTTTTCCATTTATTTTGCAAAAAATAAATTATTTTAAAAATATTTTCATAAAATTAATCATTTATATTGCTTGAAGTATTCGGTTGATTTCAACAAAGAAAAGAAGTATTCAATTGATAAAAAATGTTTTCATTACTCACAACAATTTACATCTAAATATCTTCATATGCAGCGAAAGTATTTTTCGTCTGTTCATCTTTGTAAGCAATACAAACAATCATATTTTTGGGAAATGTTTTTCAAACTATTAATTTTTCAAGAAACAATCGCACCTTAAAAGTCGCTTTATGAGCATGTTTTTAATTATTCATTTTTGTACAGAGTTAAAATACAATTGAGGGCATAAAACAATAGGATATCTATGTACATGCCAAAGAAATCTTTTCCAAATTTATCATTATAAAGGCGGTTATGGATCAAGAAATCCTTTGTGAAATGTATTTTGATTTATATGGGGTGGAGATAAGCTAGAAAGGAAGAGAAGAATTTTGATATATAAATCTACTTTTGTTTGAAAGAGAAAAACCTATAAATTTCTTTGAATGTCCTCATATGGTGAAGGTTGAATCAGGCCCATTAGGTGTATTTAGACTTCTCCGATTATTCATGCATTGAACATTTCAAGAATTACATTTTGCATGCGAATCTAGTTTTAAATCATTCGTCTATATTAACAATACAGCATCAGAGCAATCATCCACTAGCGTAGTGCCTATGATGGCTACTCAAGTTAAAAAGAGATGTGATGTTCAAACATGAGATAACTATTCGAAAAGTTCTAAATCTATTGTACAGCAGTCAATTCATTCCAAAAACTTTTAATTTAGCCAATCTAATTATGAACATTTTAAAGATTCACTAATTTAGTCTTAAACATTTTGATTGTATCAATTTATTTATCAGAATATTGTGTCAATTTAGTCATAAGCCTTTTGAAATTTTTTCAAATTAGTCCGAAACCTATTATTTGAATACTTGGCCAAAAGGATTACATCAAGAAACAGTTAAAATGCTTATGACTAAATTGGCTAAATTAAAATGTTTATGACTGAATTAGCTAATATACAACAATTTAGGACTTTTTGGACAATTTTTCCCATTTAGGAATAAATCAAATTCAACATCAAACAATAATTGTTACTTCTTGCAAATAATTTGGTGAATAGGCCTATGTGTCGGCATTGTCTTTAATTTAAGATTCATTGTGTCCCTCGTGCCTCGATAGCTCGGGTGTCAGTCTCCTCGCATCCATGGAATAAAAATAAAATTAAAAATAAAGCACCACTTGATGAGAAAATATTGCAGCCACCCGATGTACAACGTGGTCTCATTCACTAGCTCAGGCCTCATTCTTGTGTTTATTGTTGAAGTAGTCAAGTTTCAATTTTTATGTGTCTTCAACAATGTAATAATGGAGTCCTAATCAATAGGAAGTGGCTTGTTTTTAGGAATTTGTTTATGCATATGTTCTAGTTAGTGAGGCATGTTGGTTGGTCTTAGTTGTTGCTATTCTGTAGCTATTTTCTTGCTAAGCGGTTTGGATGTTCAGCCTATTTAATAGGCTTATGATATGATTAATAAAGTAACGAGAGTAACAATAGCAATTCTATTTAATGTATTCTTCTCTAGGCCTATTTGATTAAATTTCATCAACGGTATCAGAGCCACGGGGAGAAAATAAGTGTTCAAAAGGAGAGTCTTGAGTGATCAAACATGAGAGCTGCAATAGTTCTTCTTTGCAGCAATAATGATGGTGGCAAAGAACTTTGTATAGCTTGCTATACCTCACTTTGATGGCATTATGACCATTGAAGTACATTGGTGGAGAATTTCCTAAAGTCTAACGAGTATTGGGATGTTGTTACCTTTGGTATTGCCGAACTAGAGGAAGGAGCTCAGTTGACAGTAGCACAACGAACAACTCTGGAAGCAGCAAAATTGAAGGATCTTAAAGCCAAAAACTGTTTGTTTTAGGCTATTGATAGATCCATCTTGGAGATAATTCTCTACAAGGACACGTCCAGGCATATAAGGGATTCCATGAAAAAGAAATATCACGGTTCAACAAGGGCAAAAAGGCAACAACTCCAAATGCTTCATGGGGAGTTTGAATTGCTAAGAATGAATTCGAGAGAAACTATCATAGATTTCTTTTCCTGTACAATGGAGATTGTCAATAAGATGCGAATCCATGGAGATAAGATAGAAGACATCACAATAGTTGAGAAGATTCTTTGATCCTTGACACCAAAGTTAAAATTTATTGTTTGTTCTATTCAAGAAACCAAGGACGTTGAAGAACTCTCAATTGATGAGTTGCAAGGATCATTGTTGGTTCATGAACAAAATTTCCTATAGCAAGAACTAGAGGGGAAGGCATTGAGGGTCTCAACTACAAATCATTTTTTGTTAGCAATAAGAACAAATAATGGCAGAAGTAGAGGAAGGGGAACCAATGATCATCGCGATTTCGATCAAAAATCCGATGGCTATTTTTCTCGTGATTCTCAAGGCTGAGGAAGAGGACGTGGAGGTCGACATGCAACTGGTTTTAGACCAAAGTTAATAGGCAAATCCAAAGTGGAGTGCTTTAGATGCCATACATATGGACATAACAAATCTGAATGTCGAGCCAATTTAAATACACAAACTATGGAAATTACTAACTTTGTAGCATAAAAGGATGAAGTAGAAACTCTCCTATTGGTGTGTCGGAAAAAAGGAGAAAACTTCTTCAAACTTGTGGTATCTCGACATTGGCTATGGCAATCACATGTGTGGAGACAAGAAAGCATTCTTCGCACTAGACAAATTGTTCCGCACCACAGTAAAATTTGGAGATGATTTTATTGTTTCAATCATGGGGAAAAAGACGGTTGCAATTGTTCCTAAAGGGACTTTAGTACATACCATCAAAGAAGTGTTTTATGTTCTAGAATTAAAGACCAACCTCCTAAGTGTTGGTCAATTACAGGAGAAGGGCTATGAAATTACACTTAAAGGAGGTATTTGTAGAATCCATGATGCGAAATTGGGTCTGATTGCTCAAGTTACAATGACTACCAATTGTATGTTCCCACTACATCTTCAAAGCACTTCCACTCGTGCTTCACTGCAAGATTGAAAAGAGATGCTTTGGTATGGCATTTTAGATATGGACATCTTAGCTTTGGTGGATTGCGAACACTACGTCAAAAGAAGATGGTGGAGGGACTTCCCTTAATCACTACTCTATTTGCAATATGTGAAGACTGTGTTGTTAGCATACAACATCATGCTCAATTTCCACTAGGAAAAGCATGAGGAGCAAAGAAACCATTGGCGTTGGTCCATTTAGATATTAGGCCAAATGGACCATCGTTGATTATTACATCCGGAAGATTTGGGTTTATATTTTGCAGGAAAAATTTGAAGCTTTTGAAGCATTCAAGAGCTTCAGAACACTTGCTAAAATAGACAATGGAAATTGAATAAAAGTCTTTTGCATAGATCATCATGGTGAATACAACTCGGTGCATTTGTAGATTTTTGTGTGAAGCATGGCCTTGGGAGAAAACTCACTGTAGCTTATTCACCACAACTTGGCGTCTGCGAACGGAAGAACAACACCATTTTGAATGTGGTGCAAAGTCTATTGACGGCAAGTGGAGTTTCAAAGAGCTTCTGGCCCGAAGTAGTTAGTTGGAGTATTAATCTTTTGAATAGAAGCCCCACTCTTGTTATTTTGAATATGACACCTGAAGAAGCTTGGAGTGGATAAAGATTGGTAGTAGATTACTTTAGAATTTTTGGGTGTATAGCCTATGCCCATGTTCCAGACCATAAGAGAAAAAAGCTAGATGACAAGGAAGTTAAATGTGTTTTTCTTGATTTTAGTGATCAATCAAAAGCCTAGAAGCTTTATGATCCTATAACCAAGAAAATCATCATCAATCATGATGTGATATTTGATGAAGAACAATTCTGGCCTTGGAGTGAGAAAGGTGCTAAAGGATAAATTCAAATGAATTTTGAAGATGATGAAATGCCCACAACCAACTGAACCATCATAGAATGTTCACAAAGTCAATATGCAACTGCAGAGATTGGACAATGGACAAAATTTGAAGAACGACCACATCGGGTTCGAAGAAGACCCGCTTGGATGAGTGACTATGAAGTAACAATGGTTGACCAATTTGAAGATACACTTACCTATTTTGCTTTGTTTTCAAATTGTGATCCTACAACTAATGATGAAGCTGTACATATTGAAAATTGGAGAAATGCTATGGATGTAGAAATTGCAGCCATTGAGGAGAATAATACTTGGGAATTGATAGATCTTCCAGGATGACACAAATCAATGGGGGTCAAGTGGGTGTACGAGACAAAGTTGAAAAAAGATAGTGAAGTTGACAAGTACAAGGTGCGTTTGGTTGCAAAAGTTTACAAGCAAGAATTTGGAATTGATTACAAACAGATGTTTTCTCCTATGGCAAAACTTGATACAATCAGATTGGTGATTGCATTAGCAACACAAAATTCATGCCCTATCGTCCAGTTGGATGTGAAGTCATCATTCTTGCATGGCGACCTCCAAGAAAAGGTATTTGTTGATAAACCTTCTAGTTATGTGAGGCTTGGTGGTGAACATAAAGTTTATAGATTGAAAAAGGCATTATATGGGTTAAAACAAACTCCTCGAGCTTGGTATATCTACAGCTGGAATAGTTATTTCCCAAAATAGGTATGTTCAAGAGATTTTAGACAAATTTCAAATGAAGAATTGCAACTCTGTGACCACACCAATTGAGGTTGGATTGAAGCCGCTAAAAGATTTTGTTTGGAAAAAAAGGTAAATAGCACACTTTACAAGCAAATTGTTGGAAGTCTAATGTATGTAATAGCAACGAGGCTAGATATCATGCATACTGTGAGCCTCATAAGTAGGTACATGGATTGCCTAGCAGAAATACACTTGCAAGCTGCAAAGACAATTCTCCGCTACTTGCAAGGGATTGCAACTTTTGGGTTGTTTTACAAAAAAATGAGAAAAATTAGATTTTCTTGGGTTTACTAACTACAATTTTGCTGGAGATATGAATGATCGAAAAAGCACTTTTGGCTATGTATTTATGTTTGGGTTAGGGACTGTCTCATGTTCTTCAAAGAAGTAGCCAATTGTTAATCTATCAATAACTGAAGCTAAGTTTGTAGCTACCACCTCAAGTGCTTGTCAAGCTATTTGGTTAGGGAACATTCTTGGAGAACTTCAATTTAAACAATAAGAAGCAACAACAATCTATTGTGACAACAACTTAGCCATTAAACTTTAAATGGGAGAAGTAAACATATAGATGTGAAGTATCATTTCTTGAGGGATCTCAAAAAAGATAAAGTGATAGATCTTGTTTTCTACAGGACTAGAGATCAACTTGTTGATTTATTCACCAAACCTCTCAAATTGTTTACATTTAAGAAGCTAAGAAAGCTTCTTGGTGTTTGTTCATTGGATGCTCCAAATTAAGGGGTATTTTCATTTTTTATTCCTTTAAATGGATTGTCTCAACATAAGTTTAAGGGAGGGTGTTGAAGTAGTCAAGTTTCGGCTTTTACTTGTCTTCAATAATGTAAAAGTGGAGTCCTAGTCAATAGGAAGTAGCTTGTTTTTAGAAGTTTGTTTCTACACATGTTCTAGTTAGTGAGGTATGTTAGTAGGTCGTTGTTGTTGCTATTATGTAGCGATTTTCTTTTTAAGTGGTTTGCATGTTCTACCTATTTAATAGGCATATGATTTGATGAATAAAGTAACGAGAGTTATAGCAGCAATTCTCCTGAGTGCCTTCTTCTTTGGGTCTATTTGATTAAATTTCATCAATTCTACATCTCATGAGCATATTATTTCCTTGAGAGAACTAAATCTTGGTAAGCGAAGGCAAAGCTATGATTGTCAATGAGAGATAGACTGGTGACAAGAGAGTTTCGACAAGCTTACAACCTTTAATGCATCAGGATGGCAATTGAGGGGGCTAGTGTGACATCCCAAATTTTCAGTCCCGTTTTCTATTGAATAAATCGAGCATTTCATTGACACACCTATAGGATTGTTCTCAGAGCAGATCACTCTTGAGATAGACTTGAGAATTTGACCAGGAATCGACTTCTTGACCGTGCACATCTTTAGAGGCCATTACGGCACAGTATAAAATCTATTTGAAATTAGAAGATAGGTTTGTTCTACTAAGATGTGTGGCTAATCGTGGGTGACGCCATTAAATTGAAAAATTATTGTCGACTGGCCCTAGACTAATTCTTTTGTCGTTTTGGTATCCTGTGTTTGTATTTGAATCCTGGAAATTTTCACGACAACCGATAGTCACCAATGTGTCGAGTGGGTTCATTGTCACTCAAAGAAAATTGACCACGGGTCATTTGCATTAAAAATCTCTAAAAGCTACCCGATAGCCTAGGTCACGCTAAAAATGCGTTTGAGTGAAATTAACCGTGAAATTGAGTCCGATATCATAAATTGAAGATTCTCTCATGTTACAATAAATTCTAAGAATGTCGACTCAGTCTCAAGATTTTTCTACAACTTGAGACTTTTTGGGAAAAAGTCGGCATATGACCGTTTTTGTTCAGAAAAAGGTTGAGGATCGTTTTGATTGCAAATTTGGGAAGCATGATGGATATATGGGTGAGGAAAAATATCGATTTGATTGATGGAGGGTCAATTGAATTTGTTGAGGCCAATTCATGACGAAACAAGCACGAACGAGTGTTCAATTGAAGCCATTCCCTTGCAAATTTGTAAGCCCCTCCATCCCCTATGGTTTTAGACCATTTCAAAGGTCATGGGAAGTGCCTTGGTGGCCTAAGGACAACCAAGGAACAACACATGGCCAAGGGAGATGAGCATGTGGAAAAAATGGCCATGGTGGCCCCCTCTTCCCTTCCTCTCTAGCTACCGTCCACCCCATTCCTCTCTCTCTCTCTCTCTCCTTGCTTTGTTCGCACCCTAAAGCTAGCAGAGAAGCTAACAGAAGCCACCAGCAGGCCAAGAACCGTCGCACGCCCTCACCGTCTCGTCGGATCGCATGCCAACGCCGCCGCTTGCTACTCCCACGCTCCACCGCCCAACCGTGCTCGTTCCAGCTGGTTCCACCATCGTTCCTACTCCAGTCGTGCTCCAGCAAATCCCCCAAGCAACTCAGACCACTACTGGAGCTCCGTCCGCCATTGGTTTATCCTTGTTTGGACCCGAGACCACCCTTGCTACCTTTCCCAAGCCTTACTGCGCTTAACTAGCTTATTTCCCCCTATTTTGCAGCTCAAAATAGGAGCTGATTTTGTGGGTATTGCAGCTGCTTCAAGGCCAGGTATTCCGGGCCTCGAAACCTAGGCCCGCTTTGATAAGAATTGTCCCTCGCGACATTCCCGTCGGTTTGATCCGACCCGTTCATTAATCAAGTGAGTTTTGCTCACTAATCCTCACTTAGTATGCTAATGACACTTAGGGGTTGTTTAGATTGAATTAAGTGTAATTAAATGGATAGATTATATTAGAGTAATTAAATTAGAGACTTATCAATGCATGTTAGGCAAATGGTTAGTGTAATTAGCAAGGAAATAGGTCATAGTATTTATTGAATGAATCTCGGAAATTTTACGGGTCCATTTTGGCATCCAATTAGGCATTACGGGCCTAAATTGTTTATTGTATTTATTTAATAATTTATGTAATTAATTAATTAATTAATTATTTTCCGGAAATTAGGCTGGGATAGCCGACAACTGAAATTTTATGCTGATTATTGTCGGTGTAGTCTGTTTATGTATTTGAGTGCTAAATCGTGTTAAATTGAATTAATTCTGATTTTAGGATTTTATTCCTAAATTAATCAATTTTGGTAATTGATTGGAAATTAACCGGGTGTCAGTTTATAGTGCCAAAAATATGTAATTGGCTGTTGAAAATGGTGGGAATTGTGGAAGGTGAAATTATTATATTTTGGCTAAGGCCAACCGTGTACCCACACACAGCTATTTTTATTGAGTATGATAAAAATGAGTAGTTGACTATATGTCTAAATTGGTATACTATATTGGCCCGGGGGCCCTAAATTATCAGCTTTGGGCGAGCATATAAATAGTATACCATATGATCAGCTTTGAGTGAGTATGTATTATCAGCTTTGGGCGAGTTATACTATCTATTTTCAGCTTTGGGTGAACAGTTCTAGACTAAGGTCAGATTTTATAGATAGTATTGAATGTACCGACCATGGGAAAGTTGTGATGACATGTAATCAACTAAGTCCATTGATAAATGATTTGATTGAATGTTGTGAATTGATGTGTTTCCTGTACATCTAATATATACTCACCTGTAGGAAGGAACTAGGCCAAGGTAAGTCCTCTAACTCGTGTTGTGCTTAGGCAGCCCTAAGGTGTATTGGCTTCCTAATTGAGTCTTAGGGGGTAGAATTCACTAAGACATTGTCTCACTAGTTATTGTATGACCATTTTCAGGTCCTTAGATGGCGTTGGTGAAAGACCAGAGGCCCAAAGAGTAGAAGGTGAAGTATGAAGAATTGACAATCATGTCCGACTAGTTAGTCATAGGACAATTCTCTTTTAATGGGAGTTGATTCCTATTTATAGACTTGTTTTATGAACTTGTGGTTTAAAACCCGAACTTAATAATTCGCCTTGTATATATTTGTACCATGATTTGCAATGTATACAAGTGTGGTTTTTCAGTTGTGAAATTTGGAGTCCTACTTTCCTATCCCATTGTTTTATTGTATGAGGATTGTTTATATGCTTCCACATGCGTATTGAAAAGAAATGGGTCGACGATGTGTCTTAGGACATCGCTATTAAATCGACCAAGGCGAGGGATGGGTGCGTGCTCGAGGATCGAGGTGTGACATGCCCGAGGATTGGGGCATGACATCCCCGTTTAAGTGGTATTAGAGCAATGGTTAGGGATTAAAGTGATAAGGTGCGATGGACCATGGGATAGTAGTAGGAAAGACCTTTAAATTTTTGATGTGGCATGTCTATGTTAGTTGATTAATAAAATTTCTTGTTGTTTAGGTCACTCTATTTCTAATTTGGTGTAGAATTGGAAACGGACTTCGGTAGATAAAGAAGCCATGAGTGACCATGAGCCAAGAACTCTTGCCAAGAGGGCCGATAGGGCTGTGACTCGAGGTAGGGCACCGACCAAGGTCAGTACCCGAGGAGGCCACGGTAAAGTGCCAACACAAGCTAGTGCTAGTGGTGAAGCACCACCTCTTGTTAGTGCTAGGGTTGTAACCCCAAGTGATCAGGGGACCATAAGGATTGATTAGGCTTTGGATGCCATGAGAGAGTTGATGGGGGAATAAGCCTAGGATCAAGCTGCTGTATTTATTGCCGCCATTGCAGCTGCCGCAAGCCACCGCTACTACTGTTGTTGCCGCCACTGCTGAGGCCACAGCCATTGCCACACCTGTCCCTGCACTTGCTCGCGCCTGCTAATGTTCTAGCCGAGAACATAGAAGTGCAGAGAGAAAGATTGATCCACAAGCTGATGATGTAGTTTTTAAAACTAAGCCCACCAAGATTTTTGGTTACTGGAGACCACGACACCGCCTCACTGTGGATACAAGATCTAGAGAAAGCCTTTGTAGTACTGATGTGCACTGAGGCAGAGAAGGTAACCCTGGCAGTATATCAATTGCAGGGCAATGCCAATACCTGTGAAGAGTCGCCAGAGAGACAGTGTTTCCTGAAAGAGTGGTCTTGCTGTATGATGCATTCCTAAGAGTGTTCAATGAACAATATTTTTCGAGGAACACAATATAGTAGAAGATAAAGGAGTTTCTACAACTTCGTCAAGGGAGTATGATTGTTGACCAATAAGGGGTCAAATTTGTGGAGCTATCTTAGTATGCTCCGAGACTGATCGAAGACCCTGAGGAGAAGGCTTGAAGGTTCGAGGATGGCCTTTAACGCTAGTGGAAGCAATCATTGGTGCCGTTTGATTTGATTGATTATCAAGAGGTTTATCATCAAGCACAGCTGCTCGAAAGGAGTCTGAACAAAAGAGTCCCCTCGTCTGGATCGAGGTTTATGTCTCATCAAGAAGGGATTTGTCAAGGAAAGAGGCCCATGCCTGGAGGTCGATTCCAGGTTCCTCCCAATAAGAAGGGTGGAGTTGGAAAGTCTGGGCCAAGTTAGAATGGCCTGTGTCACTTTGTGGAAGGCGACATGGTTCAGCTCCGTGTCCCCGAAGGCCAGGTGTTTGCTTTGAATGTGGCCAAAAGGGCCACATGATAAGAGATTGTCCTAACAGGCCAAGAGGACAATCACAGTTGCCGCTGTCGCTGCCACCTATGGGACAAATCAGAGGGTAAGAGCTTCGAGTTTGTTGGAAATCGAGGAAAACCCTCGATTGTCCTGATCTCGTCGCCAGAGGCAACTCGTCTATTAGATGAGGGTTGTTAAGGTTACCTGGCAACTGTCATGGATACGACAGTTGTGGAGTTGAAAATGGAAGACATTGTTGTAGTGCAAGAATTTCCATATGTCTTTCCAAAGGAATTGCTAGGTCTACCACTAGAAAGAGAGATAGAATTTGTGATTGAGTTAGCCCCCAAGACAGAGCCAATCTCTAAGGCTCCTTACCGAATAGCATTATTTGAGTTGAAGGAACTGAAGGTGTAGATGCAAGAGCTATTGGATAAATGATTTATTTGTCCTAGTGCATCACCTTGGGAAGCATTAGTTCTGTTTGTGAAGAGGAAAGATGGATCGTTGTGCTTATGCATCGACTATCGACAACTCAATCAGGTAACGATCAAGAACAAGTATCCATTGCTGAGGATTGATGACTTGTTCGATCAGTTACAAGGAGTGTCGATATTTTCAAAAATCGACTTAAGGATAGGATATCATTAGTTGTGGATCAAGAAGGAAGATGTTCCTAAGTTAGCATTTCGTACTCGATATGGTCATTACAAGTTCACATAATGCCATTCAGGTTGACGAATGCTTCTGCTGCCTTTATGGATTTGAGGAACCGAATATTCAAGGAATATCTAGATTAGTTTGTGATCGTGTTCATTGATGATATTATGGTATATTCTAGAAGTGATAAAGAGCATGAGAGTCATTTGAGACTAGTGCTACAGACACTGAGAGTTCATTAGTTGTATGCCAAGTTTAGCAAGTGCGAGTTTTGGTTGACTCATGCTGCTTTCTTAGGTCATGTGATTTCAGGCAAAGAAATCTCTGTGGACCCGAGCAAGATTGAAGCAATGATTAATTGGCCATGACCGATTATAGTGAGAAAAATCAGGAGTTTTCTAGGTTCAGCAGGTTATTATAGACGGTTTGTGGAAGGGTTCTCATCTTTAGTATCACCACTGACAAAATTCTTGAAGAAATAAGAGAAATTTGTATGGACAGATAAGTGCAAGAGTGGTTTCCAAGAGCTTAAGGAAAACTGACTACTGCACCTGTGCTGACGATTCCATCTAGTCTTGGAGGATTCGAGATCTACAGCGATGCGTCACTCAAAGGACTGGGTTGTGTGCTGATGCAACATGACAGAGTTGTTGCATACGCCTCCCGTCAGTTGAGACCTCATGAGAAGAACTATTCAACACATGACTTAGAGCTCAAGGCGATTATCTTTGCCCTGAAGATTTGGAGACATTATTTTTGTGGAGAAAAATTCCAAATCTTCAGGGATCATCAAAGTCTTAAGTATTCTCTAAGGAGAAGTTGAACATGAGATAGTGCCGATAGATGGAATTACTAAAATATTACGACTATGATATCTTATATCACCCTAGAAAGGTGAACAAGGTCGCCGATGCTTTGAGTCGAAAGTCATTAGTTGCTTATATATTGATGAAGGAGTGGGACTTAATCGAGAGAGCTCGAGATTCGGTATTCAAGTTTGAGGTAGGCCACCTTTCAAGTCTTATGGCCACCTTCAGAATTGAACCGGATGTCCAGATCAGAATCAAGTTACTCCAACCGACAGACCCAGATGTGCAAAAGATTCTTACAATAGGACATTGAGAAAAGAAAGGCCGACTTTCAGATTTTTGATGAAGGAACACTAAGGTTCCGACGACGATTGGTTGTGCCTAATGATGTAGAGCTTAGAGAGGATATCTTGTCAGAAGCACATCATAGTAGTTACAGCATTCATCTTGATAGTACCAAGATATATCTGAATCTACGTCAACACTATTGGTGGTCAAGTATGAAGGTGGATATCGCTAAGCATGTCACCAAGTGTTTGACATATCGGCAAGTGAAAGCTCAACATTGCAAGCCGGGAGGACTTCTGCAACCTCTCGAGATCCCCGAATGGAAATAGGAGCATATCACGATGGATTTCATGACTGGACTACTTAGGAGTCAAAGAGGAAATGATTCGATTTGGGTAGTAGTTGACAAATTGACCAAGTCGGCCCACTTCATTGCAATTTGAAAGGACCTCAGTTTGGATAGACACACAAACCTGTACGTGCGTTAGGTGGTGTGTATGCATGGAGTACCGGTTACGATAACATCATATAGAGACCCGAGATTTACTGCCGCCTTTTGAAAGTACAATAACATCAGATAGAGACCCGAGATTTACTGCCGCCTTTTGAAAGAGCTTGCAAAGTACTTTAGGTACCAAGCTGCAATATAGTATGGCATATCATCCTCAGACGGATGGACAGTTTGAGAGGACAATTCAAACCCTTGAGGACATGCTGAGAGCTTGTGCACTAGATTTCAAAGGAAGTTGGAAAGATCGGCTACACTTGATGGAATTTGCCTACAACAATAATTATCAGCAGAGTATCAAGATGGCTCCTTTTGAAGCCTTGTATGGCAGTGTGCAAAACACCAGTGTGTTGGGATGAAGTTGGGGAAAGAAAGATTACAAGCCCAAAGTTGGTCCAATAGTCAGTAGAAGCCATAGCAGTAATCAGAGGTAGATTAAAGACCGCTCAGAGTAGACAGAAAAGCTATGCAGATAAGCGCCGGAGGTCTTTGGAATTCCAAGTTGGTGATCACATTTTTCTAAAGGTGTCACAAATGATGGGAACTTTGCGCTTTGGAAAGAAAGGAAAACTGAGTCTGAGGTATGTAGGTTTGTTTGAGATTCTTGAGAGAATCGCGAACCTAGCATATCGTCTTGTGTTGTTGCCAAGATTGGCACAAGTGCATGACGTCTTTCACGTGTCGATGTTAAGGAAGTATGAGCCTAACTCAACTCACATGCTCAATTTCAAGGAATTGGACATGGATGACCATGTGTCATACGTTGAAAGCTCGGTTTAGATAGTGGATCGAAAAGAGCAAGTTTTGTGTACAAAGACCATTCCGTTGGTCAAAGTGGTTTAGCAACACCACAGTAGTGAAGGAGCGACATGGGAGACTGAATAGTCGATGAGACAATTGTACCCTCACCTTTTTTAAGAAGCTTTGTAATGATTTGAATTTCGAGAATTAAATTTTTATAAGAGGGGAAGAGTTGTGACATCCCAGATTTTCAGTCCTGTATTCTATTGAATAAATTAGACATTTCATCGACATGCCTATAAGGCCGTTCTCAAAGCTGATCACTCTCAAGATAACTAGACTATCCAAGGAAGCTATTAAGGAATTTTAATGCAATAGACTTGAGAATTCGACCAAAAATCGACTTCTCGACCGTGCTCAACTTTAGAGACAATTAAGCACAATATAAAATTGATTTGAAATGAGAGATAGGTTTGTTTGACTGAGATGTGTGGCTAATCGTGGGTGACGCCACTAAATTGGAAAATTCTCGTCAATCGGTCGTAGACTAATTCTTCTGTCGTCTTGGTACCCTAAGCATGTATTTGAATCCTTGAGATTTTCACGACAACTGAGAGTCGTCAATATGTGGAGTGGGTTCATTGTGGCTAAAAAAAAATCGACTACGAGTCATTTGCACTAAAAATCTTTGAAAGCTACTTGATAGCCTAGGTCACGCTAAAAATGCGTATGAGTGAAATTAACCGTGAAATTGAGTCCAATTTCAGAAATTGAAGACTTTGTTATGTCACAATAATTGTAGGAACATCGACTTAGTCTTAGGAGATTTTTCTCCAACCCGAGACTTTTTGGGAAAAAGTTGAAATAAGACCATTTTTATTCAAAAAAGGCCGGGGATCGTTTGATTGCAAATTTGGGAAGCATGATGGATATATGGGTGAGGAAAAATATGTATTTGATCGATAGAGGGTCAATTGAATTTGTTGAGGCCGATTCATGACGAAACAAGAATGAACAAGTGTCCAATTGAAGCCATTCCCTTTCAAATTCGTATGCCCCTCCATCCCCTATGGTTTTGGACCATTTCAAAGGTCATGGGAAGTGCCTTGGTGGCCTAAGGATATTCAAGGAACAACACATGGCCAAGGATGGGTCAAGGGAGATGAGCATGTGGAAAAAATGGCTATGGTGGCACCCTCTTCCCTTCCTCTCTCCTTAGCTACCATCTACCCCATTCCTTTCTCTCTCTCTCTCTCCTTGCTTTGTTCGCACCCTTAAGCCAACAAAGAAGCCAACGGAAGCCAGTAGCCGGCCAAGAACCGTGGCACGCCCTCGCTGTCTCATCGGATTGCACACCAACGCCAACGCTTGTTGTTCCCGCGCGCCACAACCTAGCAGCGCATTCCAGCTAGTTCCATCGTCATTCCTGCTCCAGCCGTGGTCTAGCAGATCCCCGAGAAACTCAAACCACTACCGGAGTTCCCTCCGCCACCGGTTGGTCCTTGTTTAGACCCGAGACCACCCCTACTAGCTTTCCCAAGCCTCGCCGCCCTTAACTAGCTTGTTTTCCCTATTTTGCAGCTCAAAACAAGAGCTGATTTTGTGGGTATTGTAGTGGCTTCAAGGCCCGCTTTGGAGGTGTTTTGAGCCTTAAAACCTAGGCTCGCTTTGAGAAGAATCACCCCCGCAACATTCCCATTGGTTTGATTTGACCCATTCGTTAATCAAGTGAGTTTTGCTCACAATACTCACTTAGTATACTGATGATACTTATGGGTTGTTTAGATTCAATTAAGTGTAATTAAGTGGATATATTATATTAGAGTAATTAAATTAGTGACTTATCAATGCATGTTAGACAAATGGTTAGTATAGTTAGCAAGGAAATAGGTTATAGTATTTATTGAACGAATCTTGAATCCATTTTGGTGTCCAATTAGGCATTACGGGCCTAAATTGATTTATTGTATTTCTTTAATATTTTATGTAATTATTTAATTAATTAATTTTTTTTTTTACAAATTATGCTAGGATTGTTGACGACCGAAATTTTATGCCGATTATCGTGGTGTAGTCTGTTTATTTATTTGAGTGCTAAATCGTGTTGAATTAAATTAATTCTAATTTTAGGATTTTATTCCTAAATTAATCAATTTTGGTAATTGATTGGAAATTAACCGGGCATTGGTTTGCAGCGCCAAAAATATGTAATGGGCTGTTGAAATTGGTGGGAATTGTGTAAGGTGAAATTATTATATTTTGGTTAAGGGTAACCATGTACCCACACACGGCTATTTTTATCGGGTATGATAAAAATGATAAGTTAACTATATGTCTAAATTTGTATACTATATTGGCTTAGGGTCCCTAAATTATCAGCTTTGGGCGAACATATAAATAGTATACCATATGATCAGCTTTGGGTAAGCATGTATTATCAGCTTTGGGCAAGTTATACTATCTATTTTCAGCTTTGGGTAAGCAATCCTAGACTAAGGTCGAACTTTATAGATTGTATTGAATGTACTGACCAAGGGAAAGTCATGATGACATGTAATCGACTAAGTTGATTGATTAATGATTTTATCGAATGCTGTAAATTGATGTGTTTCTATAGGTGTTAAAATGGGTCATTTAAATCTTGTTTTTTGACTTGTTTTTTTTTTTTTTTTTGAAGTTAGTTCAATGGGTTTAACAACTAAAGACTTAAAGTATGTGGGTCTTAAGTGGGTTTTAAATGGGTCTTAAATGGGTTGGATTTAAAATCCATTCTCACCCAAAACCTCACAATCTCTCTCTTCTCTCTTTAACTTTACAAAACTATTTTTAAATAAAAACCAAAATTATAATTATAATTATAATTATAATTATAATTACTTTTTTCTTTTTTTTTTTTCTTTTCTTTTTTTCTTTCTTCTTCCTCCGGTCGCCGCGCACGGCGATGGCTGACGACGGCTAGGCGAGCCTTGAGCTCGCCGGATCTGGCGAGGCGAAGGCCTCACCGATGCCCGGCCGAGGCTTGAGCCTTGCTAGACCCGGTGAGGGGGCTTGAGCCTTGCTAGATCTCGCCCGCTCGCCCGACGCCGGCGAGGCTCATTGGGCGAGCTCGAGCCTCGCCGGATCCATCGAGGCTCGAGCTCGCCGATGCCGCCGAGCCTCGAGCTCACCGGATCTGGGGGGCGGAGGCCACGCCGATGTTCGAGGAGGCTCAAGCCTCGCCGATCCGACGAGACTCGAGCTCGCCGGTGTCGGGCGAGCTTGAGGCTCGCCCGTTGGCCGTTGTCGTGGCCGGTGGCCAGCCAAAAAAGAAGAAGAAGAAAAAAAAATAAAAAAAAAAAAATATAAAAAATAATTAAAAAATTGTCTATAAAAAAAATTAAAATTCTATTTTTTAATATAATTTTTTGAAAAATTATAAAATTGTCCATTAATTTGTGTTATATAAAATTATTTTAGTAAAACCATTATATATATATATATATATATATAATAAATTAAGTTTTGTTAAATGGATCGGATATGGGTTGGGTATGAATCAGGTCGAGTATGGGCCAAAAAATTTGCTTTGCAATAAACGAGTCATAAATGGGTTAAATGGGTTGATTTGGGTCGGACCATTTATGACCCGACCCAAACCCGACTCGACCCACCCATTTAACGGGTCTATGTGTTTCTTATACATCTAATATATACTGACCTACATAAAAGAACTAAGGTCAAGGTAAGTCCTTTGACTCGTGTTGTGCTTAGACAGCCCTAAGTTGTATTGGCTTCCTAATCGAGTCTTTGGGGGTAGAATTTGCTAAGACATTGTCTCATTGGTTATTGTACAACCATTTGCAGGTCCTTAGATGGCGTTGGTGAAGGACCAGAGGCTCGAAGAGTAGAAGGTGAAGTCTAAAGAATTGACAATCCTGTCTGACTAGTTAGTTATAGGACAGTTCTCTTTCATGGAAGTTGATTCCTTTCTGCAAACTTATTTTATGAACTTGTGGTTTAAAACATGACTTAACAATATGCCTTGTATATATTTGCACCATGATTTGCAATGTATATAAGTGTGGTTTTTCAGTTGTGGAATTTGGAGTCCTACTTTCCTATCCCATTGTTTTATTGTGTTGGGATTGTTTATATGCTTCCACATGCGTATTGAAAAGAAAGGGTCGACGATACATTTTGGGACGTTGCTATTAAATCAATCAAGGTAAGGGATGGGTGCGTGCTTGAGGATCGGGGCATGACAACTAATCATTGTGTTCGCTACTCAAGAACTTATGCAGATGTGTGTTAGATGGGGAAAATGTTAGAAGTAAAAATCAAATGCAGAAAAACATGATAAATTATAGACAAACCTCTAGTCATTGTTTGTATTTACGTTCATCGGATAATCCCAAAATTTAGTGAAGTATCGGGCACACTTGTGATAACCTAATTCTCTCACGTATTGATGGTGTATCCCAAAATCGAAAGGGTTTGTGTTAGACCTTGTGATCTCCCGTTAGAATTAAACAATCGTTCCTTTTATATATCATCTCCCATCAAGACGGTTACCAAATGGGCAGTTATCACAAAAAGGTACGAAGTGGAAACACTACATGTCAAATAACCACAACTTTAAAGAGAAAATGTAGGATCACACAATATAAATAACATGAAAACTAATGTGTGGGGGATCTATGTCAGTATACCCAACAATACACATGGTGCATTAGATGGACGGACTGCCGTCACCTTGCCACTCGACACCACATGCTGGCAGAAAAAAGTGTCGTTTCCCCTTTTTGCCCCTTGCTTTGCAAACGTTGGCCTTTGCTTCTAGCCTGCAACATCGCAACGTTCGACTTGTCTCCTCCTATAATCACTGATTCCTTCTTGGTTCTTTTATTGCGTAAATTATTTCCTTTTCTTCTTTTCGCTTTTCACGGAGAGGGGGGTTCGCTGGCGATACATTTCACTGAGTCACAGCGAACAATTATTCAAAGAATGGGTATGACTTTCCAATGTTTGGCATTCTCATCTTTTGTAGGAAGAAGCATGTGAAGGAATGATGACAAAAGCCTATGCTCCTTTGATAACTCTTGTTTTGATATCATTTGAGATTTTATGGACTCACCGTCAATTATTGAAAAATTTTAAGCTATTATATGAGGAAGTGATTTATTATTATTTATTCTATCATTCCTATCAATTAACTAATATCCTCTTTGTATGCTGACACACCACCATAGTGGAAGCAAAGATGAGCAAATCCGTTATTTTTTCGATGTCAACGACGTCTTGTGCTACTCCTTGTTCTACTCCTTTTGACAAGTATAGTCTTAGAATATCTAATTCAAGTGGTTAAATTTATAGGAGTAGGATGCATCCTACTCTTTGATCATAGCGAGTAAGGGATTGTGATTTTGAGATAACGACTGAGCATAAGGAAATTCCTATCTATCGCGACCTCTTTTTCAGTGCCCGATTACGTGCATGCCCCAACGGAGGTAAATGGCTTATTAAGTCTATTAGAATTAGTTCGGGCTCTACCAAGCCCACCAATTAATGACTTATGGTTCAAGTTTTTTTAACTTGTAAATTAATTTTAAATAGAAGTGGCCAATCAATTTCATTTTAGTTTTAGAAATCCATGCAAAATATTGGGAGAAATATGTCACTTTGCACAACTAGAGAAACTAGGATCGGGGACTTGATCACACTAATTAATCACTAATGTCGTTCCGGTACCTAATCTTGTTTAAACCCTAAAGTTTTTTGGATTTTCTAAGATTTTTCCATGCATTTGTGAAGAAAAACATATTTCTGGGCTCTCTAGGCAAGCTTGTGTTGCTGACCTCTTCTCAGATGCTGGCCAAGCTCTCAGGTTGGTGCTTCAAACGTGGGGTCATCCTCTTCTGATCCTGGAGAGTGTCCCGGATCGTTGCTGCAGGCGTGAAAGCTCTTCGGGCCAGTTCACTATGGCATCAGCGTGGAACTTCATCAGGAAGAAGAGGACGCGGGTCCACTTGTATTCTTTCATGTGGGACAACGCCATAGTGCCTCGATATCAGCTCAATCTTTGGCTTATGGCCAAGCGTAGGCTTCCAACCCAGGATCTCCTTCTGTCCTATGGTATAATTGAAAGTGCTACCTATGCGTTTTGCAAGAATATGCCTGACTCTCTTGACTACCTCTTTTTTGACTGCTATGTCACGGCTAGCGTTGCTTTCTTTTGGGCTTCCAGATGCAATTTACCCTGGCGTAACAGAACTTGGGGGGAGAACTTCCGATGGGCAGCTACCTATTTGATGGGCAAAGATTTCTACAAGTGCATAACCCGTTTTTCCTTTGGCGCGCTTTGTCATATCATTTGGAAAAACAAGAATAACATCATCTTTAGAGACCAGTCCTTCTCGGTTCCGGCCATGAAGAACCACCTCTTCAAAGTGGTCCGAGACAAGGCTATCACCTTCAAGAATATCGAAGATAATTTCATAAACAAAAGGTTGCAGAGAAGTTGGAGCCTAGACTCGATTATATTCACTAGGGACCCGTAGATCATTCGATCTGACGGTGGCCTCCTCCTTGCTTTTGTTTCTGTTTGGTAGCCGGTCGACCTAGCTGTGCTTAGTTTGGTCTAGTTGTTGTAGTGCTTGCGCCGTCTTTGCGGCTTTTACATCTTGTCACCCTTCCACTTCTTTTGTTCCTACATTTGGAGTGCAAGTTCCTGGTGTCGAGATCTTTTGTACATTTCGCCTTTCCTTAATATATTTCTTACATTTTACCAAAAAAAAAAAAAACATATTTATGGTCTTTTCTCTTTTTTTTTTTTTTAACATAAAAGGATTTTCAGATTTTTTTTTATATTTTGAAAATATAATTTTTTTATTTTTTTTTTTTACTTTTTGGGAAAACGTAGATTTTTTTTTGGATTTTTTTATTTCTAAAAAATAAATTATTTTTATTATTTATTATTTTGATTATTAAAATATTTTTATATAATAATGTATAAAAAAAGACCTAGGGTTTGTTGAAACTAGTGGCCTGGAAGGGCCTCAGCGTGGGCCCCGCCTAGAATTCTTCTTTTTTTTTTTTTCCTTAAAAAAAAAAAACAATCCAAGCCGACAACAAAATAGGCCCATTCTTAGGCCCATGCGAGATCAGCCCATGTGCAAACTAGACCTAGTCGACCCAAACCAACGAAAACCTAACCCATGCTCGACCTGGTTCGGGGACCAAGCCCTACCCGATTAGACTTTCGCCCGACCCGACTGTGACTCGACTCATGCCTCTCTTCCTCCCTGCTTCTTTGCGGCGCCGATGAGGGGTACCTAAGATGTCACCAGGTGGCAACTTGGCGTTGATGACGGTGGCGACACAGCGGGTGGTAGCAGTAGGCTATTCAACAGGGACAACGTCGGGGATGTAGCACGACAACAGCAAACAGGAAGCTGTTTGGCCAGTCAGAATTGATATGTGGGAGGCGGCGGCTAAGGTTTTTGAGGCGATGCCGACGGAGATAGGCAACGGCAGGGACGATGACGAATAGACGGCGATGGGACAAAACGAACCCGACGTGGTTCAGATTTAAGAAGAAAAGCCTGGGTCGGAGTTCACATGAGCCCAATGGCCGTGATCTCCAGCATAGTACGTTCGAAGTGGGGCAGCCCTCTTATTGAAGCTTGGCATAGAGGAAAAGGGAGCACGGGGGGCATTGGCTGCAACTTAGATGTGGTGGTTGGTGGTGGCTCTCCCTTGTCCTTGCTCTCTTGCAACTCTCTCTTTGAATCTGAACCTCCTGCATCCACGGGTTCTCTCTCTCTCTTAGATCTCGGCTTGCTAGCTTTTAGGCCTTACCTCAAGTCTCTCGGGGGAAGTCCTGAGCTCGCGGCCTCTGATCTTGCTCCCTTTCTCCCCTTTGGCCTTCCCTTAGCACCCTATTTATAGGCGAGGGGGGCTAGTCAACGAAGGCTTTGGCCGACGGTCTTTGGTGCACTAACTAGCCTCCCCTCGTCGGTCGAACCGATGTCATCTCCCACCTTTTCCACAGAGGCCAACTCGGCATTGATGGTGCGTCCCCTCCGTTTGCGCCGTTCCACGTGCATCGTCATCTCCTCCTTCCACTTGGCATCACGCGTGTTCGGCCTCCTCTGCGCATGTGTTGTAGAGATAGTAGAGGAAGAAGACAAGGAGGAGGGGCCCAGCCAAGGGAAAAGGGGTAGTGGGCCTTGGGCTTACATGGGAAAAAGAGAAAAAAAAAAGGGGGTGGGGAAGCTGGGTGTGAGGGCCCAACCCTCGTGGGCTACTTTTTTTTATATTTAATAAAATTATCCAAAAATAGGGAAAATAAAAATAGAATATAAAACCTAATGGAAACTAAAACCCAGGCGATGCAAAAATTATTTTTGTTAGGGTCAAATTGATCCCTAATTTTTTTTATGCAAATTAATTTTAAGAATTTAGTTAAAATTTAGATATCAACAGCCACTTCTCTTTAAAGGTGAGCTCGTAGAGGTTACATTCAAAGACAAATTGGTACCTAAATTTTGTCCATGCATATGGAGTAGATTATATCTTATTTGGGACCTAGTGTCTTATGTAGAAAAAGAGTGATATAACATTATACATACTAAGACAAATAAGAAGATACCTGTAGTTACTTACTGGAAATGAGTGAGATAGGGTGTGAATCCCGATTTTGGTAAGTATAAGGGCATCATCTTACCTGATGACGTGAGGTGATTGCTTTTGTAGAACCCGGACTTTTCTTTAGTCGCCTTGGTGGGAAATTGCTTTTCCAAAACCTGAACCATTCTTTGATCGCCTACTAGAGCAATGAGTAATTTGTCTATGACCCAAACCTTTCTTCGGTCTCCTTGACGGGAAATTGCTTTTCCAAGACCCGAACCATTCTTCGGTCACCTATTAGAGCAATAAGTGGTTTGTCTAAGACCCGAACCATTCTTTAGTTCCTTGTTAGAGCAATAAGTTGTTTACTTGACCTTTTTCGGTGGATACGCCGACCTTTCTTAGGGCATCTGTTTGTTGGGTGCCTGATCTCTGTCAAGGACATTGGTTGGTTACACGACCTTTCTCAGAGGATATGCCAACCTTTCTCAAGGTATCTATTTGTAGGGTGCCTTATCCTCTATCAAGGAAATCGATTGGTTACCCGACCTTTTTGGGGATGTGCCAACCTTTCTCAGGACATATATTTGTGCGGTGTTTGATCCTCTGTCCAGGACACCGGTTGGTTACCCGACTTTTCTCAGGGGATGCACCGACCTATTTTAGGGCATCTGTTTATGGGGTGCCTGATCCTTTGTCAAGGACACTGGTTGGTTACTCGACCTTTCTTGGGGGATGCGCCAACCTTTCTCGGGGCATTTGTTTGGAAGATACCTAGGTATTCACAAACATTGAAAGAGTACTTGGATATTCACAAGTACTAACCCGAAGGCTATCTGGACCTTTGCAGGTGTTGAAAGAATACCTGGTTATTTATGAACTTTGAAAGAGTACTTGGACGATCACAAGTATGAACTCTGGATGGTGCCTAGACATTCACAGGGGTTGAAGGAGTACCTAGATGATCACAAGTACTAAATGTTGGAGAATACCTAATTGCTTACAGGCATTGAAAGAATACTCGAATGATCACAAGTACCAACTTTAAAGGGTGCCTAGACATTCGCAAGCATCGAAGGGGTACTTGGATGATCACAAGTACGAACTCTTAGAGGATACCTAGACATTCGCAGGTATTGAATGGGTACTTAGATGATCACAAGTACTAAACTCTAGATAAAATTTGGTCGTTTTAGAAGGTTTCTTGATAGATAGAATATCAAGGACATACCTCACATATTCGTGAAAGTCTCCCACCTCCTAGTATGTGGAATATCGAATGCACCCCGCATATTTGTGAAGGTTTCCTATCTCCTAGAATGTGAAATATCAAGGACGTGCCTCACATATTCATGAAGGTCTCCCACCTCCTAGCAGTTGGAATATCGAGGACGCACCTCACATATTCGTGAAGGCCTCCCACCTCCTAGCAGTTGGAATATCAAGGACGCGCCTCACATATTCATGAAGGTCTCCCACCTCCTGGCAATTAGAATATCGAGGATGCGCCTCAAATATTCGTGAAGGTCTCCACCTCTAGGTAATTTAGGAATATTGAGGACATACTTGTGATATTTGTGAAAGTCTCCCACTTCCTGGCAGTTGGGAATATCGAGGATATACCTAGAATATTCATGAAGGTCTCTCACCTCTTGATATATGGAATATTGAGGACATACTTGGGATATTTGTGAAGGTCTCCCACCTCCTAGCAGCTAAATATTGAGGACAAGCTTCACATATTCGTGAAGGTCTCCCACATCTTAGTAATTGGGAATATTGAGGACGTACTCGGGATATTCATGAAGGTCTCTCACCTCTTGGTATGTGGAATATCGAGAATGGGCCTTGCATATTTGTGAAGGTCTCCCACCTCCTAGTAACATAACTTTGAATGTAGCACGAGGCTTACTTGGGTGGCCTCAAGCAGTCAAAAGGGTTGGAACACTTGAGCAGCCATAGGTGTACAAAGTACTATAATACTTGGATGAACACAAGTATTTAATAATACGATATGGGACCACTTAGGCAAGTCCAAGTGTCATGATGATAAGAGAGCATACTTGGGCAACCGCTGGTGCACAATGCGTAGTGGAATACCTAAACAACTACTAGTATTTAATGATGTAATTTAAGGACAACTTAGGCAAGTCGAGTGTCACGGAAAGGAAGTATCTCACAATGTCGGGTACTCGAAGAAAATGGGATGCTTGATCAATGACCAGTATACTATGAGGACAACTCAAGCAGGTCAAGTGTCGATAAGAGAGAGGGTGCCTAGATAGTGGAAGGCACCCAAAGGTAGTGGGATACTTGGTTAGTTGCATGCACCCAAATTCCAAAGACAACTCAAGCAAGTCGAATGTCAAAAGAGAGTAGCTAGATAGTTGTAGGCACTTAAAGATAATGGGATACTCGGACAATTGCAAGTATTCTTACTATGAAGACAACTCAAACAAGTCGAGTGTCAAGAAAATGGAGTATCCGAATGGTGGCCGGTACTCAAAGACAGGGGGATACCTAGAGAGTCACAAGTATCCAAACTCAGAAGACAACTTGAACAGGTTGAGTGTTGACATGAGGGAGCACCTAAGTAGCGATAGACACTCGTAGACGGGGGATACCTGGACAATCGCAAGTATCAATACTCTGGGGACAACTCGAATAGGTCGAGTGTCGATAAGAGGGAGTATCTAGCTAGTGGTGGATACTCAAAGACAATTCAAACACGAAGTTCTAGAAATAGGGATGGGGATATACTTACCTGGTGATATCTTTGATCTCTAAGAGTATGTCTGTTTATGAAAAGCTTGCAATATGTACACGATGATTGTATGTGCTGTAAATTCATGAATTCAAATGGGATTCATGGATGATAATTTTGTGAATTTTGCATCATTTGAGTTCCATTGGGGAAAATTTTGAAAGACAACCTTCATTCAGAATGTAAATGTCTTGACCATTGATGCAAGATTTATAAGAACCACATTATCTTGCTGTCATCATGTCAGTAGAGGTCTGAGTATTCTTGCAAGCGGTATGATTTTACCAATATGAGAGGTCTTCGTCGAGATTGTAATGTAGGCTTGGTCAATGACTCATCAAAAGGAACCATCAAGGTTAAGGCTCCTGAAAGAGATGCCACACAATCATCTTCAGGTTTGTAAGTCAAGAATCCTACGAAAGGAGATAGAATAATCTTGGTCGTACTTCTTTGAGCGATCCTTATAAACATATGAAATCTCACGTTAATTGAAGTGCCTTAGTCCAAAGAGACTTTTACAAGGGAGATGTAACGTAGACTTGGCTCACATGTAAGAGGGTGAGAGTTGGTGATTGCCTTGGCATTGTCACCAGTCTTTCTTCTCACTATTAGATGGAGGTTCTATTAATCGAACCATAACAATAACTTTTCTTAGGGATACAAATGGTTGTATTTTTTTTGTTTGAGGGGGCATTGGCCTTGCTTTTGCTAGGCACACTGCTTTTTCATGCCCTTAGTTTTCATTTTCTCATTTATGGACATTGACTTGGCTTTTACCAGTTACATTATTTTTTCATGCCCCCTAATTTTCATTTTTGTTGTCTGAGCAACTAGACTAGGCAAGTTTAAGCAGACACTATCGTTAAACTCTTGAGTCTTCATCTTTAGTCGGCGCTTCGAGTTATGTTGCTTGAATGGCAGTAACTTTTGCTTTGTCTCAGTGTGAGGGTAAAACTACAAACCTACTTAAGCTGTACAATAAATACAAGTACATAAAGAATGGATTGCTCTTCGTCATTCTAGGGCACTTAAATTATCGCGAGTTTTTGTATGCAATAAAGACACCCAAAGATTGATGCAAGTGCGAACAATAAAATTTATATTCCTTTTCTTACCTTGTGATGTTGCCTTGCCTCTGATCTGCCCCCAATGTGGGGTGGTTCTTGATAAGGGCATGGAAGAGGCTTCACAAGTGTATGGGGATCAAATGGGGTGAGCAATGGATAACTTGGTAATTAAATGCCTCTCACTATTCTAGTTATCGTACTATTTGCAAGAGAATCCTTTACCTTACAGACATGGAATTTTCTCTACTCATCTCACAAGTGTATAGATATGGGATTGTATGTAGGATATGGCTTGCCTTTCATCATCCTAATGCGCCTCATCCAGCATGTTTAGTCAATCTTATATTCTTCATTCAGCTGTCTAGTTTGATGATCCTTAGTGGAAACAGTGATTTAGACAAACAAAATCATCATGCAAAACTCATTTAAAAAAGGTGTGCAACATTTTGAATATGAAAGATTTTGTATAAATAATCAAATTTACTCAAAATTTTACTAAAGCATTACAAGTATTTTTTAACAAAATTATATTTACAAACATGTTGAATTTTGAACATTAGAAGAGTTATCCACAAATGGGTGTCGATGAGTTGTCCCTATTGAATAGGGAGATGACACAAGAAGGACTAGCCGGGGTTGGGAATCTGATCATTGATTTGATGGGCACTTCTACTTTTGCCCATGTAGGAGAGAAGATGTAAAGGTAGATCAATTAGTCTGAGCGAAATCAAATGTGAGTTGAGGCCTGAATAGTTTTTATCAATCGCTTTGGCAATACTCGAGGCGCCATTTTGCTTGGGAGAGTGGATTAGAGTTTGACATGTCTCTCCTTGATTTGTTATTCGCATTTTTTATGGTTAGGTGATCCTACAATAGATAAGAGGGATCATGTCAATCACAAATTCTTTCAAGAGTCGAACAACTGGAAGCAATACAACAATTACCCTTCAATGGTTTGCAGATAATTGAATAAACCTGAAGTACGAGAATGACACGAAGTCCTATGTGGCATCCCGGAAATTCAAAGCCAAGCCTTAAGGTGTGTTAAATGTCTTTAATTAGGTAATAGAATTTTATGGCTTATGCTTTAGCCAATTTGTCTTTTAATTTGATGAATTTTGCTTGTGTTGTGGAAATTTAAATTTAAATGCTTGGCCATATGATTTAAATTTCAATGATTAAAATATCCCAAGACTTTGGCCAAGATAAAATTTGAATTTAGAAATATTTATAGAAAAGGAATTCAAAAAAAAAAAAAGAAAAAGGGGTTGAATTTTCGAAATGGGCCTTGGACCCATTAGCCTAGAGCTTGGTGGGCCAAGCTAGTCGGCCCATTGGGCCCAAGAAGGAATTTCGACCAGCCCAAGAAGGAGTGGCCGGTTGGGCCTAAGCCCAAGCCCAAGCCCAAATTGAATTCAAAAAAATTGAAATTACAAGTGGCCAAAGGAAGAGCATGCATTGGTCATGGGTGTGGTGGATCAATCATTACCTATGATGAGCCTAGGGGAGTATAAGAGGGATGAAGAGAGAGAGAGTGAGCGGTTTTTCTTCATTTGGCCGAGAAAGGAGAGAGTGAGGGAGAGAATTCGAGAGAAAGAGGAGGCGGAGCCGAGAGGGAGGAGCCGCCCGTTCGCCGTCGCCGCCTTGTCCGACCGTCCTACGCCGCCTTGTGCTTGCTGTTCGTTCATCTTGGAGGCAAGTGGGGGGTCCTTTACTTCTCTTGCATGTTGTTTTGATGGTTGCATGTTCGGTTTTAGGGGTGATTTGGGCGAAATACCGAAGTAAGGGTTGAATGTGTTCATGTTATGTGGCTGTTTCCGTTCGGTTGGTGGTAGACAGTATTTTATTCGAGCTTGCATGTGTATTTGGAGTGTGATTTTGGCTTCGGTGTCTTAATGAAAGTTGAAGGTAACATCTTGAGGTATGACATACTCGAATTTCATGGAAAACGATGGTGATATGTGGGGCCAAAAGCTTTGTTATACGGAGACTTCAGATCTGCGAATTTCCTACTGACCTTTTGTTGATTTCTTGGTTGCATGTTGATTTAGGTTGGAGATCTCACTTTTTTGTCTTCTTAAAAGTTGTAGGAAACACCTTGAGCTACAACATATTCAAATTTTAGGATAAACCAATGAGTATAGCCTAGTTAACCAGTTAGATCTTTGAGACGGATAGTTCTGTTGAAGTGAACCGAGACACCCGAGACTTCAAGGACTTAAAAGAGGATTATACTTTGGTTATTTAACCTAGATTTCTTCATGAAACTTGTAAAGGACACATTGATATATAACATACTATAATTTCAGAAGAAACGAAAGAGATTTGATGGGTCAAACCTAAGTTTTTCGGTGATGTTCGTTCTGGACGAAACGATAGAGGTTCCAGAAGCTTCGTGGAGTTATATAAATTAATCTATAAAGAATTTGGCTTAGAGTTCTTCATGAAAAATGCACGAAAATATGTTGGCTATCATCCTGTAAAATTTGAGAATTTTCTGAGGTCATATGAGTATTTTAATTGAATTAATTCGAAAACTGTGCAATCTGGCCATGATCCGAATGTTGTGTGTATTTTGTGGAAATTTGGGAAACTATGTGAAATGCAAATTAGCCATGGATTTTATGTGAAATTTGATTCTAATTGTTTGTTTAATGATTGATTGAAGATTATGATTTTTGGAAAATCATAAATATTAAATATAATATTTATTTATGAAAATAAATAAATATAATAATATAATAATATAATAATAAAATAATAAAATAATAAAAATAATAAAATAATAATAAAATAAGAGGTGGATTATTTTATTGGCCATGAGTCCTATTGAATTATGATGCATTGCTATATGACATTGATGCATGTATGATCATTAATTATGATGTATTGTTATATGGCACTCGATGTATGAATGATCATGAATTATGATGCATTGCTATATGACATTGATGCATGTATGATCATTAATTATGATGTATTGTTATATGGCATTGATGCATGAATGATCATGAATTGTGATGCATGTATGTAAATCATATGCCATGAAATAACAAGATAAAAAGGATGATAAAAAGTGGAAAATGGTATGTGAGTAAGAGGTTGTGGCGGAGGATGATATCTGGTGGCCGAGTGGCATAATTCCGAGAGATTCCACAGGAGTTTCAGGATGCCCGGAATGTGGGGGCCGGAAGCCCTGTCGGAGGTTTCGCCCGAAGGGAGTGACTCGCGATGCCGGGATTAGGGTGCGAGATCCCCGGTTAGAAGGGTAAAGGCCGGAACCCCTGTCGGAGGTTTTACGCCCGAAGGGAATGCCTCGTGATGCTAGTTGAGATGCGAGATGCCCGGAATGTGGGGGCCGGAAGCCCGGTGGCTATGAGATGGCTGGAATGCTGGGAACCCTGTCGGAGGTTTCTGCCCGAATGGTGATGATGAAATTGATCATGGAATCCTGTCGGAGGTTTCTGCCCGAAGGATTGAAAATGATATCCCTGTCGGAGGTTTCTGCCCAAAGGGATGGTGATGATGGTGAATTTGATGATTTGAGAAAAGATAATGTGGGGATCAATTGATAAATAAAAGTGGAAATTGATCTATGATGTGATATGCATGGTGATGCATGGCTAATGATGATGTGATATGCATGGTGATGCATGGTTAATAATGATATGATGTGATATGCATGGTGATGCATGCCTAATGATGATATGATGTGATATGCATGGTGATGCATGGTTAATGATGATATGATGTGATATGCATGGTGATGCATGGCCAATGATGATGTGATATGCATGGTGATGCATGGTTAATGATGATATGATGTGATATGCATGGTGATGCATGGCTAATGATGATATGATGTGATATGCATGATGATGCATGAATACGCTTGACATCAAAAAGGTAAGCAATGCCGCATTGTATGATGGTATGCATGGTGCACTTGAGTTGTTATTGGATTTCCCTATCTGCTGAGTGGTTGTACTCACCCGTTTTGGGGATAACATTTCAGATTAGCACTATGCCGCTACCTGCTGTTTCGCGTGGGGTATTTTACGGTCTACCGTCTGATGTTGAGGTGGAATGTACGGAGTTAGATTGTCCCTCTATACCCAGATTGACGTTCATCCGAGTGCGATGTTTAGTTATGTATGATATCGGCCTGGCTGGGGGCCCTGTCGTACAAGAGTTCATTTCTGTTCACGTCCGTCGAGATGGTGCTATGCGAGGGATGCTGCCGCCGCCACCACCTGATGCACCGGGTTGGGTGTGAGACTCACGCGCGACGAGTAGGAGCCGAGCTTTTTGATGTAGATAATCGACACCTTTGATGGGAGCTTGTGTGCTTGATGTAGAGGGTTGATAGTTTCTTTTTGAGATTTTAGGCAAGACATGGCAGAGTCCTTGCTTTTCTTGTTTTGTATCGACCCGAGAAAGGAGGAGTCCCATCTTAAAAGAATATGTAAATAAAGTGTCGATGTTCGTATATAAAATCCTGATGTGTAGCTGGTGTGTATTTGTATCATGGGTTAGAAGGGAGATAGAAGACGATGTGAATTTTGCTTCCGCTATGAGTTGCGCATGGGACCGCTTAAAAAAAAAAAATGCCTGTAATCTGGCAAGGCTTAATTTAGCCAAGAGATAGAGATGGTAAAAGATGTAACACCGGCGCTGGCGACGACCTGCGAAGGGTTCGGGGTGTCACATCCTATATCTTTCGTTTTGTCAGGTCAATTATTCTCTCGTTTTTGCAATTGCAGGAGAAGTAAGCATTTTTTACTAGTTTTTACACATGGCAACTAATTGCCACTTCCAAGGATTGAACCCAGGACATCTCTAGATCTTTTTATTCCCTATACCACCAAACCACGGCATTGGTGGCGTTCATGGAGCACTTGCTTTTCCATTTAACCGAACTAACTCCTTGACGACACATCCTTCAACGCCAAGTTAGGTGAATTCGATACGAGTCATTTCCATGTACTAGCCTGGCCAATATTGATTTGCCTAAATTAACCACTTGAGTTTGGTTTTCGAATCCCAATGCTTCCTGTCAATAGAGAAAATATGTCAAAAGCGAGTTCAAAGAGAGGGAGTATTGGAAATGATACCAAATTACTCTTCCCCAGAGTTTGAATTTGCTGACTCCTAGGGATATTTGCATGTCGATGACGGCCTCTTTATCTCAACACAGTTCGATGTCTCTTTTGATTGACCCTCCTTATTCGTGGCCATGTATACATGATTGATGGTCATTGATTCATCTTCAATGCCTTCATTCTGTGGGATTTTTCTTTTGTCTTTGATCATTTGAACATTAGTGGCATTGGGTAAAGTCATGTACCTCAAGCTTCCATGGAATCAAGATGGACAACTAAAATCTCCAGTTTTCTAATGGCAATCATTGTTTAGGAGGGTATGCATTTGGAACAACAAATGAGGTTTCCAAGTCCTAAAGTCATCATCTAGAATAGGGGGCCAAAGATTGCCTCAACTATCTAGATTTTCTCCCTATTGATAGTAGTCAATTCAAGGGAAGAGAAGAAATTCCTTCCCTGTGCTTCTTAGCTTGTCGAAGCTAGAAATCCCATTAATGAAATCGCAGTGTCTCACTGCTCGAGCTTTTGTGCGAATAGGACATTGCTCTGGCTTAAGAAAGAGTTGGACAGGAGCGAGGTGGAGTGCATAGATCTACTAGGGATGGCTCGCCAAATGGGAAGGCTGAGAGCAACATGGAGGAGGTTACTTTGCCCCTAGTTACCATGTTATGCATGTTTTGAGTTCAACCGTATGCTTGTACCTATTACGTTCCATCTTTCATCTCCTATAAATATAAGAGAGATGACGTCATCTCCAACACTACATTTAGACTTACCCTTTTTGAAATCGAATGCACTTTTCTGTTTGGCGTTGCTTTCTTGAAAGAGTGTCTTTGGATTCGGCGTGTTCACATGATGTGACAACTTCAAATGCCCCCTGTCACAATAATTCAAAGGGATGATATTCTAAGACACAAAGTGGATGAGTTAGAAAAATAAATCGGGTTAAATTAAACCTCTTATTTTGACAAAAAGCTTTTGGTAATGAAATATATATATATATATATATATATATATATGTTTTGTTTTCAAAAGTATATATTTTGGGAAAGAGAAAGCATGAGGAGGCCTAGCTCTCGGTATTCTCTTTGGATGGTATTTTCTTTTCAAGGTTAGATAGCATAACTGGGCCGGTTTGAAATATCACCTCATGCTCTCGGGACAAAATATTAGAATTGTACATTAAATTATCGGAATGGAAAATGCAACATTAACACACTAAACATGATAGAAAACATGAGATTATAAAAACAATTAAAACTCATGAAAACTCGTATGAAAATGAGTGCTTTGATAGTGTTGGTCTTGAAATCAAGTGCTTTTGAGTTCTTCGCCTTCAGTAGAATCGAAGTATTTGCATGAGAGGACTTCTTCATTGAAGTTACGAAAGTGCAATTCATGCAACCAATAGCGATGCTTGCGGGGTAAAGCTCCTATGAATAGCTTTATCATTTATTCTTCGGCCAGTTGAGGGTAAGTTTTCATCATAAAAGCCTTGTACCTTTCTACATATGCTCGGAGATCCTCCATTAGTCTTCTTTTGAAGTGAACCAAGTTCTCGCAAGGCAGTTAAGTTCTAATTTGGCTTTGGTACTGATGTAGGAAGGAGGAAGACAGCTCATTACAATCCCTCATGAGGTAGATATTGGTTGTGATGAACCATTACAATACAGACCCTGTAAGACTTTCTTGGAAGGCCTGAGTTATGAATGACATAGAGCTATAATGCCAACTCATTTCTGCGTGGAAATATATCAAGTGGGCCATAGGATAAGTTGTGCCGTTATACTTGCAGAGATTAGGTGTCCACATTTCTTGAGGGGTCATGATCATATGAGGGCAAGATGGATCTGCTGTGTCTTGGTTAGGCCACTGGTTTTACCATTGCATATTTATTGCAGTGGTGAATTCTGTCGCTTCAAGAAAGCTGGACTTTGCCGAGATCATCTCATTGCTTTTTTCTGGTTCAAAATCTCTAACTGAGGATGAGGTGTTTACGTCATCCCCATGGTTGGGTGAACATCTAGCGGCTCATTAGGAGGCAAGTCATGACAGACGTAGATAAATGTTCCCTCTTCTAACACGGCATGTGTTCTTAAGAACACATTACTCCTCGTTTCTACGACCATCAGCTCTCCATACTCTGCGACTATCGACTCTTCGTAGGGTAGGGCGATGTTGGCGTTGATGTCAACATTATATTTTTGGCAAAAAACATGAGTTAGTTCCGCCCAGGTTTTAAGGAGACTAATCCTCCTGACAATGTACTAGCGTAAGGCAGGGCTAGTCAGGTTTGATTGATATGATTAAATCATACTTCGGACTAGGTAGGCCTGCAAGTAGGTCTCTGGGCGAGAGCTATCAGCATGCCTTTCACATTCAGGTAGTTTGAGCTCTTTAGGGATCTTAACATTGGCGTAATTAGACAAGTCCATGGGATCTTGCCCCTACAACTGACTCAATTTTTTCATGATCTTTACAAATTGTCTATCTTGTTGGCTATCCTCCGGCAAATTTGCAGGTGTCATGAGTGTGCTTAGAGCAGTTATGGAGTTGGACTTGGCTAGAGTAGACTTCATTAGCCTTGAAAGTTGTCGAAGGACAATGGACATCTATCCTACGCCATCTTTAATTTTAGTGAGGTGATTTTGTACATCATTCTGATCAAGCCCCAATGCTTGAGGCCATTAGTGAGCAATTGGTGGTTGGCAATTCATAATCACCCTTGTCCATAGCGCAAAACAATAAATGAGCACAAGAGTAAACAAAGATTGACCCATGGCAACGGTCTAGTTGTTTTTATTTATCAAAAAGGATTTTATAGACAACATACTTCTGACACTTAAAGTTGAAATGACAGGACGAAATACTAAGTATTAAACAGAGGTCCCTAAACAATGGGAGCAAGATAAAAATTTTACAATATTAACACTAGGGGCACATGGCTACTATTTTATATGCGATGGGGAGCCTTGTTCTTGTGAAAATGTTTGCTTCCTTGGACTAGCTCTGAGACATGTACCCAACTTATTCCCAAATCCCTTTGCATATGCTCTGCTCACTCGTGTTGGCTGATCTCACTGCTTGGGAGAGGGATTGATGGCCTCAGTTTCATTGGGATGCGATGGTTGTGGGTGTGGGAGTCAGAGGCGTGATGGGCCTTTTCCTATCCCTCAAGGCCTTTAGGTACTACAATCCTTTTGTGATGGCACTTGTTCCATACTTCCTCAAGAATAGAAATCTCGAATGCATAGTCACGGGTTTGATGTGTGAAAAGGAGTGGAGGGACCTTCCTCTTGAAAGGTAGTGGGATCTCTTGAAGGGCACCATACTATTGTGCCACCCTATATGGGACATAGTAAATGGCACCGGTGAGCCAAGCAATGGAATTGGATGGCAGTGTTTGTAAGCAAAGTGAGCTCTCTTTTCATGGAACCAACCAACACACCATAGGAATGCCTTACGAGCCGGGTCTATTAGGAAATTTATCCAATTAAAATGGTTTGGGTTGGGAATATATGGTCCTAGGACCACAAATTTCTGTAATGGATTTTCAAAATCATTTATTTCAAACAATTGCATAAGGCATCGAAATTTGCTTAGGTGAGAAAAGAACTAGACTTGTAAAATTTCCAGGGAGGCTTGCGATTTTTTTCATGTTTTCTTTAAAACGATTAAGGGATAGAAATGTTTTGGCTAAAATTATGTTGACATAATTTTGCCTCCTTGAGATCTGATCAACTACCCATGCCATCGAGGGACTTATAACGTCTCTTTGATGGGGAAAATGATGAACCCGAAAAAAAGCCAGGAGGAAAATCTCACTTTTTTGAGTCATGGGTTAATTTTCAAAATGAGCAATAAAAAATGATAGTGAGCAGGTATTATGGTTGGTTTAAAGAATTTGTCTCATAACATGAACTTCAGTTCTTACGCAACGGGTTAATGCCTATTGGTGACCTAACAAGCTGGGGTTAGCTCAAACCCGCCAAACATATTGGTCCCATTTTCAATTGAATAAATCGAGTCTTTCATCGATGCACCTATAGTGCTATTCTCTAGCTGATCACTCATAAGATAACTAGACTATCTGGTGAAGTTATTAAGAGAATTTAATGCAATAGACTTGAGAATTCGACTAGGAATCGACTACTCGACCGTGCTCATTGGCAGAGATCATTACAGCACAGTTAAAAATCAATTAGAGATCAGAGATAGGTCAGTTTAACTGAGATGTGTGGCTAAACGTGGGTGATTCCACCAAATTGCAAAGTTCTCGTCGATCGGTACTAGACTGAATTTTCTCGAGATTTTCACAACCATTGAGAGTCGCCAATGTGTTGAAGAGGTACGTTGTGGCTTGAAAATAATCAATCACGGTCAATTGCACCAAAAATTTCTAAAAGCTACACGGTAAGCTAGGTCATGCTAAAATCGCTCAAGATTGAAATAACCGTGAATTTGAATTTGATTTCAAAAATTGAAACTTCTGTCACGTCATGAGTCACTTTAGGAACATCGACTCATCTTCCAAAGATTTTTCTGCAAACCGAAATTTTTGGCGAAAATTCGATATAGGGCCGTTTTTGATCGGAAAATTCAAGGGACCATTTTTTATCACGTTTTTAGGATGCAAGTTGATTTTATTTGCGTGGAAAAATGTCAATTTGATCGTAGACACCTTGGTGGAATTTTTTGGAGCCGAATTGAATCAATTCAAGTGTGGATTGAAGAGGATTTGTGGAATTTATGTCCAAAATTCGTAGCCCCTTGGTCCTTGATCTTTTGCACCACTTCCAAATCTTCCTAAGGAAGCTTTGGCTGCTGCTATTATGCTAAGGAAGCCAGCCCACCAGTGGGACCTCTTCAGGGAACAAAAGGGATAGGAAGGAGCATAGAGGGACCCTCCCAAGCTTTGTTGTCCCCTTCCTCTTCCTTTACATGTGCTTTCTCCATTTTTAGACATTTTGGAGCTCTTAAACGGTAGAGAAACCGGCCATCTTCCTCTCCCAAGCCGTCACATGCTCGCTGGAGTCCCTGCTCGCTCGTCTCTGCTATCCAGCACCGTCCATGAGACTCGCCTACTTATCTTGTGTCTTGCGCCTATCAGCCTTCGTTCCGCCTCTACCGTGACCCCATACCATCTCCCGAAGTCCCTGAGCCACCGTGGCAAGGCATCGCTACCGTCTGGTCACTATCGAGTGCCACCATGCCCGTTGCAGCCTGTTCGCTAGCTGCCTTCACCGTTTCTAGCCCAACTCGAGCCCACTAGCCCTCTTGGCCCACCTTCCAAAACCGAAACCCAACAAGGGTCTTGAAGCTTCGGGGCCTATTTCCAAGCCTTTCCCGACGTTGCTTGGTGCCCCCGTTTTGGAGTTTGTGGCCCGCCGTCCTCATGAACTCATCAGATTTCAAAACCTGTGAGTTTACTCACTAATCTTTGCTTAAGGAGTTAATTATGCTTAAGGGTTAATTATTTTAGATTAAGCTTGGATTAGGTGGTTAGTTAGAACGGATTAGCAATTTAATCGTTTGATATTGCATGTTAGGTGGTTAGAATAGAGCAAGCAAGTAAATAAGTCATATTATTTATCTAGATAGGTTTTGAAATTTTTCGGGCCTGTTTCGGTATTTAATTAGGCTTTTTGGCCTAAGTTTCTATTTATGGCATTTAAATGTATTCATTTTATTATTTATTATTTTCCGAAAATTAGACCGGGATAGCCGGTGACCGAAATTTCATTATGAGTGTAATGGTGTGGTTGGTTTATTTAATTGACTGTTATTTTGTGCTAATTGAGTGGAATTTGTAATTTTGGAAATTTAACTCAAAATTAAGTATTTTTGGTATTTAATTAGAAAATATGGGGCGTCGTTTATAATGTCAAAAATGTTTTTGTAGACTACATTAAATGGTGAGATTTTTTAAAAGGAAAATATTGTATTTTGGCTAAGGTTGACCATGTACCCACACACGATTATTTTTATCGGGTATGATAAAAGTGGTGAAATTGTCGAATGATAAGGATGATATACTATATCAGCCTGCGGGCGTTGATATGTAAGCTTTTGGTGAGCAATATACCGGTATACTATATCAGTTTGAGAGCTTGGATATGTCAACTTTTGGTTAGCAGTATACCTTAACAGCTTCTGGTGAGCGTTATGAGTATATTATATCAACCTACAAGCTTTAATTTGTTAGCTTAGGGTGAGGAGTATACTCTGTTATTAGCTTTTGACGAGCTATGCTATCTATCTTCAGCTTAGGGTGAGCAATTCTTGATGTGATCGAACTTGATAGATAGAATTGAATGGGTTGACCGAGAGATGGTCTCGATGGCATGGAATCGACTGGATTGATCGATCGATAAATATATGAATTATACTGACTTGTAAGAAGGAACTGATGCAAAGGTAAGTCATCTGTCTTATGTGTACATAAATAGCCCTTAGGCGTATTTCCTTCCTAATCGGAGTTTAGGGAGTGAACTTGCTGAGACGTCATCTCACCCCATTGTGGGATAGCATTTACGGGTCCTTAGATGGTTGTACCTCCCGAGAGTTTTGGCTAGCTTGAAGAAGGTCACCGAGCAAGTATCTTATATTTCGCTTCATGGGAGCCCAAGGGGATGGGTCTATGAGCTCAAGAAGTCCGTTGTTTGGGTTGATGAGGGCCGACCCCATAAGGTACCTCATCAATACAGATCGTAGTATTGTTGTGAGCAAAATAGACAAAGAGAGGGTCCCCTACTGGAATCTGAGATCCCTATGTCAGTGCTAGAGATTGCTTATGGAAAAGGCACGGCAGGCCCTCCTAGTGGTTTAGTGGTGGACCCAAGTTTGTTGAATCCAGGGACCCCGAAGTATCTAGTTGAAGACTCGAATTCTTAGAGGATCTATAGCACTGTACCCTCCCTTTTTTGTTGACCTTATATATATCGATTAATATTGTATATGACATAGTTTGATATGTGTATTTAAGTATGTTGTGATTTTGAAAAATCTGTGGCCCTACTTTTCTATCCCATATGGTTATTGTTTAGGGATTTATTTATTTACTTCCGCATGTGCATTAAAATGAATACGTCGGCGACTCATCCTCGGACGTTGCTATTTAATCGACCATTGAGGGATGGACACGTGCTTGGAGGATCGAGGCGTGACACACGGTACGTGTGGCTTAATGTCTAATTGAGAAGGCTCGTTGAAATTAAAAGGGTGCTTGCCCATCGCAGTCTTGAGCTGGCATCATACCCTCTTAACCTCGGCTCTACCTAAAGAAATTCAGGGAAAAAAACCAACCTTTACATCAGGGTCTCATGTTTAAGGCCGTATCTATCTTAAAACTGTTCTAAATATCCTATGGTAGCCCAGGTCCGGCGGCCGAGTTGTGTGCCACGTGTAGTGCTAAAACAGTAAAGCATGCATAGCAGTTTATAATCACAAGACATTTTATTAAAATAGACCTTTAAGCTATTGCACTGCATAAAGAAAAGACAAAAACGAGTTAGTAAAGTGCTTAAACAAGATAAAACAGCCTAAGTCCTTAAAATTGTCCCCAGCGAAGTCACCATGCTATTGTGACCTCTTTTTTCGACGCTTGATTAGGGATGGGTGCCTGCGGAGGCTAATGGTTTGGCTAGGTCTATTAGGCTACCTTAAGCTCTCCCAAGCCCACCAATTCATGACTTAATGCTTTGATATTTTTTTTATCCATAAGTTAAGGAGTCGCCACTTATCAATTTGGGGTGGGTCGATTAGAAACCCGAGTGAAATATTGGAAGGAATATTCCCTCCTGCGTAACCAAAGAAACTAGGTTCGGAAACTTGATTACACAAATTAATCACTAATGCCTTTCCGGTATTTTATCTTGTTTAAACCCTAAGGTTTTTTTATTTTCGAGGGATTTTCCATGCATTTGTGGAGATTTTTTTTTTGGTATTTTTGTATTTTTTGAACATAAATAGCTTTTTTTTTTTGGATTTTTGATCTTTTTCTGAAAATATAAATCAATTTTAGCTGTTTTTTTACATTTTTTTGGCTTTTTTGGGAAAATATGAGATATTTTGATTTTTTATTTTATAAAAATAATTTTTTTTTTAATTTTTTTGTTATTATAATATTATAATATATTAAAAAGGCTACCCAAATCGTCAACCTAAGACCCGGGCGGGCTTGCAACGCAGGCCTAGCCCGAGATTTTTTTATATATCAAAACGTTATAATTATATATAAAAATGACTCGAGTTGGATCCCTAGGTTGGGTCCGACCCAAGTTGCCAACAGCTGGCTCGGATGGGCTTGAAGCACAGGCCCGGATGCCTTATTGTTTTTAAAGAAAATGTTCAGTCTGCAAGATAAAACTAGGCCCGTTTTTAAACAAAATGGGGTGCTTGGCCCGAGCTCCTAAACCGGCCCGACGACTCGACCCACTTGATGAACAAAATGTCGAGTCATGTGTTCGACTCGGTTGACCCAATTTTTGCAGCTGTTGCTGCCTTTGCGATCAAGTGGCCATAACGAGCGATCAGGGGAAGCATCTGAGTAGTGGCCGAGCTATCGCAGCTACAATGGAGATAGGGGGAAGAGGGTCCGAGCAACGGTGATGTAGTGGATGGCAACGAGGTATGCGATGCGATTGTAGCAAGCACAGAGTACACTCTACAAGTCGAGGCCGAGACATGGTGGTGCTAGGGTTTGAGGGGAAGGCAATAGCAACGACGCGTCAAGTGGTAAGGTGGCGTTAATAGTTTGCGAGACGGCAGGTAACATCTCAGCTGGTCTTCGAGGGACAAAACAGCAATAGCAACCAATGTTGGGGCAAAGGGCTTTAGGGTGGTGGTAACAATTAGCGTCAGGTTAGGGGATTTCGAGGATGCTGGGCTAGTGGCTAGTTGACGAGGTGGCGTTAGTTGTTGCAGCAATGACAGATAACAGAGATTCGACTCAGGGATGATGTCAGGGTATGGCTTGGCACAGCGTTACAGAAGTCTGGTGTAGTGATGACATAAGGGCATTGCTCGGCACAGCGACGACAGCAAGGGTTCGGCTCACTCCCGATCAGTCCCCCTCTCCTTCGGATCTGACCCCCTCTAGCTAGATCTGGCCCTTAGACCTCAACCCCTCTCGCTTCAGCTGACCTCCATTCAGATTTAGGCTCGCTCACTCTCGGGCCTCCCCTGAAATCTCTTAGGGAAAGTTTTATGGGGCTTGCGTGCCTTCGATCTTCCTCGGCGTTGTCCTTGTGTAGTTCGGCCTTCGTCGGGGGGCCTATTTATAGGCAGAATGGTATCGATTGATGGAGGTTTGGCTAGTGGTCCTCAATGTCCATATCATCCTCTATTCAGCCGAACCGAAGTCCCCTCGGCTACCCACTGCGTCAATGCTTCGCATTGAAGGCATGTCTCCTCTGACTGAACACCCCCACACGGTCGTCGGTCACCTTTCTGTTTGGCGTCGCACCCCTCTACTCGTGTGTTGCAAAGGGGGGGGGGGAAGAATCCAAAAGGAAGAAGAAGACAAGAAAGGGGGCCAAGCCTGCAAGAGAGAAGGGTTGGGCAGGGCTAGGCCCTGAGGGCCCACGTGAGTGGGAATAAGAGGAAGAGGGGGCTAGCGCGAAGGCCCAGCCCTCATGCGGCTATTTATTTGTCACTTTTGTTGTTGTTTTAGTTATTATTCATTATTCATTATTTATTGTTAGAAAAAAAAAGAAAAAAAGAAATGAAGGCTTAATCAAAATTTAGATGTCAACACCTTGCATACATAGAATTTTCTACATTCATCTCAAAAGTGTATAAATAGGGGATTGTGTGTAAGATATGACTTGTCTTTCATCATCCTGATGCACCTCTTTTAGCATGTTCGGTTAATCTCATGTCCTTCATTTAGCTGTCTATTTTGATAATTCTCAATGGAATCAGTAATTTAAACAGACAAAAACTTTATGCATAATCTGTTTTGAAAAGGCATGCATCATTTTAAACACAAGAGATTTTGTACTCCTAGAACAAATATTTGATTTTACTCAAAAAATTTTATTAACAGCTTTAAGGGTATATATTTAACAAAATTGTATTTACAAATATGTTAAATTTTGAACATCAAAGGGGTTATTCACAAATGGGTGTCCACGGGACTATCCTTATTCGATAGGGAGATGACATATGAATGATCAGCCGAGGTTGGGAATTTGATCATTTATTTGACGGCCATCTCTACTTTTACCCCTTTTGAAGAGAAGATGCAAAAATAGATTAATCAGTAGGGCCAAAATCAAATGTGAATTGAGGCCTGACCTGAAAGATTTTTGTCACTTTCCTTGTCGATACTTTGGATGCCATTTCACTTAGGAAAGTTTATCAGAGTCTGACATGCCTTTCATTGATTTGTTATTCGCATTTTCAACAGTCAGGTGATCTTATAACAGATAAGAGGGAACATGTTAGTCACGAACTCTTTCAAGAGTCGATGGAAGCAATACAACATTACCCTTCACTGGTTTACAAATGATTGAATAAACCTGAAGCATAAGAAGTATATGAAGTGCTATATATTTCATTTCGTTAGATCAACTACTCTCTCGTTTTTGCATATGCAAGAGAAGAAAACATTTTTTATTAGTTTGTACATATGGCAACTAGTTGCCGCTTCCGAGGATAGAACCCTGGTTGCATCTGTAGCACTTCATCCCCATACCACTAGGCTGAGGTGCCGGTGGTGTTTGTAAGGCACTTCCTTTTTTCATTTAATCGACCCTCCGGGACAACATGTCTTTTCACACTAAGTTAGGTGAATTTGATATGGGTCACTCCCATGTGTTTGCTTGGCCAATATTGATTTGCTCAAATTATTCCATTGAGTTTGGTTCTTAAATCCTAATGCTTTCTATCAATAGGGGAAATATGTCAAAAGCGAGTTTAAAGAGGGGGAATATTGGAAACGATATCAAATTATCCTTGCCTAGAGTTTGTATTTGATAACTCCTAGGGATATTCAAATGTCAATAACAGCCTTTTTGTCTTGACATAGTTCAACATCTCTTTTGATTGGCATTTCTCATCCGTGACCTTGTATGCAGGATTGATGGTCGTTGATTCATCTTCAACGCTTTCCTTCTATGCAATTTTTCTTCTCCCTTTGATCATATGAACATTAGCAGCATTGGGCAAAGTCATGTACCTCAAGCTTCCATGGAATCTGAGATGGACAATCAAAACCTCCATTTTTCTGATGGCAATCACTTCTTGAGAGAGTATGCATCCGGAACAAGAAGCGAGGTTCCAGATTCTCTGGAACAGGGGACTAGAGATCGCCTCGATTATTTGGATTTTCTCCCTATTGACAATAGCCAATCATATATCTAACAATCTCCCACTTGCACTAAAGCCAACTTGTTTGGTATGTTAACATATATCCACTTTGGGCATGCGTGTGCATCATATGCAAATAGGCTCGTGACTATGATACAAATTAAATTAAATCTTATTTAATTTAATTTCAAATCGACTCAATTGGATTGCAGTAATTGCAAACACATTTGCAATAATATTTCTCTCTTGTTCCACGTCATCCTAGTTGTTTATGGTGTGTGACATCCCTAGGTTCATCACTAAGCTGGTAGTAAGACTTGTACTAACACATTAGTACTTCCAAAAGAATTAATTGTCCCGATTAATCTTTTAGGTCCTACAAGCCACGATTGACATCTAGCAATATGTCATGGCTACCCAGATAGTGTGAATACTTTAAGAACATAATGAACCTGTCAGCTTTGGCTACAGTGTAATTCAATCCCTCTGTCTTACTAGGTCCTGATCAAACAAAGACCATTGAATATTTGTCAAGTTAATAATTCGATCATATGCACAAATCTAATTGACATGCATTTTATTGAGACACAAACAATTTATTCTCGGTTACAACCCCAGCCGAGGATTTCAATGCAGTGTCACAATTAGATCGCATAGGACATCATTATCATACCTTGCATATAACAAGGAGACAGATTCCATATTGCGCACACGTGTAACTTCATATATGAACAAACTATGACCATCAGGTATAAAGATGGATCGACGACCTGGCATTATGTGCACCCGTGAACCATAGTTGTTCGATACACAAGTTAACACTGTGCCTCAGTTCTAAGGATTATTTACACAAGATCAAAGCATGAACAATTAGACATTGACCACGCTAAAAGCTTCCATGCCGCTAATCGTTCCATATGCATCACGTTCAGTGAATTTGTCTAATACAAACACCTGTGTTCTAACTCAGGCATCATAATATCCAATGACGTGTGACTCATCATTCCCTTAAGTATCCAATACTTAATGGCGAAGTTAAGAACACACCGGTCTCAACAGGATTATTAATATCCACTCAATAATCCATCGACCGGGAACGATTTAAAGATTCAGTCTAACTATGAACCCATCACATATATTCTTGACGTCTTAAGAATAGGTCTAGTTGCAACTGATCTTATGGAATCATTCATCAATATAAAATAATTGGACAAATGAATGAATACGTCATTGCCATTAATTAAATAATAATAATGAAAGTACAACTGAAATCCCTAATATGTAACTATTACATAGCAACTTTAGGGCATACATCTAACAATTTCTCACTTGCACTAAAGCCAACTTGTCCGGTACCTCAAACCCATTTCGTCAATATGTCTTTCAAAAGAAGACTAAGGTAAGGCCTTAGTGAAGGGATCTGCCGCATTTTCTACGGAGGCAATTTTCTGCAAGGCGATATCACCTCTCCCAACAATTTCTCTGATGAGATGGAAGCGTCTCTCAATATGCTTGGACTTCTAGTGAGACCTTGGTTCCTTAGCTTGAGCTATCGCCCCATTGTTGTCACAAAACAATGTGATCGGTTGCTCAATTGAAGGAACGACTCCAAGTTCAGAAATAAACTTCTTCATCCAAGCGGCTTCCTTTGCTGCTTCAGAAGCAGCTACATACTCTACCTCAGTGGTGGAATCGGCAGCTATGCTTTGTTTGGAACTTTCCCAACTAACTGCACCACCATTGAATGTAAAGACAAACCTAGACGTAGACTTATAATCATTAGGATTCGATTGAAAATCGGAATCAGTATAAGCTATAACTCTAAATTCTCCTTCTCCATATATCAAGAATAAATCTTTAGTCCTTCGCAAGTACTTAAGAATATTCTTGCCTACTATCCAAGGTTTTCTCTGGATCGTGACTGATATCTGCTAGTAATACTTACAGCATGCGCAATATCAGGTCTAGTACATAGCATAGCATACATTATGCTTCCAATAGCGGATGCATATGGTATCTTTGTTATCCGCTCTCTTTCTTCAGGAGTGTTGGGACATATCTCCTTAGAAAGACGGATCCCTTGCCTAAAAGGCAATAATCCTCTCTTGGAACATTGCATGTTAAACCGTGTTAACACTTTGTCTATGTACGTAGATTGTGAGAGGCCAATCAATCGTCTTGATCTATCTCTATAGATCTTGATGCCTAAAATGTGGGTTGCCTCTCCTAAATCTTTTATGGAGAATTTCTGTGACAATAATAGTTTTATCGATGATATCATTGGTACATCATTTCCAATCAAAAGTATATCATCGACATACAAAACCAGAAATGCAATTGCACTCCCACGATCTTCTTATATACACAAGGTTCATCCGGATTTTTGATGAAGCCAAACGATCTGACTACCTCATCAAAACGGATGTTCCAACTTCTGGAGGCTTGTTTGAGTCCATAAATGGATCTCTTAAGCTTACACACCTTCTGTTTTTCACTATTGGATTCAAAACCTTGTGGCTGTTCCATAAAGATGTCCTCATCGAGAAAACCATTTAGAAAAGCCGTTTTGACATTCATCTGGAATATCTCATAATCAAGGTGTGAAGCTATAGCCAACATAATCCGAATGGATTTTAGCATGGCCACAGGTGAGAAAGTTTCATCATAATCAATTCCTTCTTTTTGACGATATCCTTTCGCCACCAACCGTGCTTTGTAAGTTCCAATTTGACCTTCAGCATTCATCTTCTTCTTGAAGATCCATTTACAACCAATTGGTACAATACCATCGGGTAGGTCACCAAGGTCCATACCTCATTGGAATACATTGAATCCATTTCGGATTTCATGGCTTCTAGCCATTTACCAGAATCAATGTCCAACATCGCCTCCTCGTAGGTTTTAGGATCACCGGGTTGATCACTATCATTCACAATGAATAATGGTTCAATATGATCAACCGAGTGTCTATAACGAGCAGGTGGGCGAGACGTTCTCACACTTCTCCTAAGAGGTTGTGTATCAGAAGCTCCCATTGAATCAGAGATTGGTATCTGAACTCGATTGTTTGATACTTCATTATTTTCTTCTTGTAAGACTATTTTCCGCCCAGCACCACTTTCTTGGATGAACTGATTCTCCAAAAAAGATGCATGCTTGCATACCAAAATTCTTTGGTCTGAATGAAAATAGAAAAAATATCCAAGAGTTTCCTTTGGATATCCAATGAAGCGACCTTGTTCAGATCTTGCCTCCAATTTTTCCATTTTTAGCTTTTTCATGAAAGCTGGACAACCCCAAATCTTAATATGATTAAGACTAGGTTTCCTACTATGCCATATCTCATAGAGCGTAGTTGGAACAGATTTGGACGGCACTCTATTCAGTATATATACAGCTATCTCAAGGGCATATCCCCAAAGGGATATTGGCAAATCGGTGTAACTCATCATAGATCGTACCATATCTAATAAAGTACGATTTCTTCGTTCAAATACACCACTATGTTCTGGAGTTCCAAGAGGTGTCCATTGTGATAAAATGCCATTCTCTTTAAGAAAATCCAGGAATTCAGTACTAAGGTATTCACCTCATCGATCTGATCGAAGAGCCTTAATACATTTTCCTGTTTGTTTCTCAACTTCAGCCTTGAATTCCTTGAACTTTTCAAAGGATTCAGATTTATACTTCATGAGGTATAAATAACCATACCGTGACTCGATCATCGGTGAAGGTAATGAAGTAATTACAACCACCTCTAGCAGTTTCATTAATTGGTCCACATACATCCGTATGTATTAATTCTAATATGTCGGCTCGCGCACTTTGTCCTACAAAAGGCGCTTTGGTCATTTTTCCTAGAAGACATGCTTCACAAGTCGAGTATGACTCAAAATTTGAAGGATCAATGTATCCATCATTACTCAACTTGTTAATTCTGTCTTCTCCAATATGACCTAATCGGAGATGCCAAACATACTTTTTATTTGGACCGTCTCTAGGGCGTTTATTAGTTATGGCATTTATATCAATTCTATTTTGTTTATTGACATTGGTAATCGCATTACCGGGCATTGTAATGGTATAAAGATTGTTGGTTAATAAGCTAGAACCAACACATATTCTATTATGATAAATAGAACATACATCATCAGCAAAAGAAAATTCATAATTCTCTTTACCCAAACGAGTTATAGAGATAATGTTCCTAACAGCATTCTTATAATACAAACAGTTCTTTAAAACCATTACATGTCCAGAAGGCAAACATAAACGAAAAGTCCCTATGGCTAATGCATCAACTCTTGCTCCATTGGCAAACTTCAGGACAATCTCATTTTGCACTAGCATCCTGCTTATTTCCAGATTCTGCAAAGACATACAAATATGTGAGGTTGCAGCAGAATCTAGAACCCATGAGCTGGATTCAACACTAACCATAAGATTAGTTTCAATAAGCATAGACACTATACCTTCATAAGGTCGGTTCTTGGGCTTGACCTTCAAGCTCGCGAGGTACCTCTTACAGTTCCTCCTCCAGTGCCCTTTGACACCATAGTAATGACATTTCTCTTTATCAATCATGGGTTTTGGTTGCACAACAGGTTTGGCAGGCCTCTTCCATTTATTCTTCTTTAAAACAGTTTTACCCTTTGAAGAAGAAGCCTTAGCCATAGCCACTACATTTGACCTCGTGTTATGTATTTCCTTCTCATAAACTACCAGCATGCTATGTAACTCAGCAAGAGTTTGCTCCATCTTATGCATATGGAAGTTTTGGACAACACCAGAGAAGGAATCGGGTAAAGATTGGAGGATCAAATCCACAGCTAACTCATTGTCCATAACGAGATTCAGCCTAGCCAATTCTTCAATGTGCCAGATCATTTTCAAAGCATGATCATTAACGGATGATCCTTCAGCCATCCTCATACGGTACAATGCCTTAGATATCTCATATCTAGAGGTTCGACCATTCTCATCAAAGTATTCCTTTAAGTGCAAAATGATCGACTCAAAGATCTTCCGTAGATTCATACTTCTTCGTAATTCATTATTCATAGAAGCAAGCATATATGACCTAACTTTTAAGTCATCGTCACGCCACTTATCATAAGTGACACGCTCCTCTTGGGTCCCACCCTCAGAAAGGAGGTTGGCATCTTTTCATCAAGCACATACCCAATTTTTCTGAATTGAGAACAATTCTCAAATTCCTCACCCAAAGAAATTGGGTCTAGTGAAGTAATTCTTGTCAAGTATAGAAGCGAGTGGGTTTGTAGTCACCATTTTCAGAGTAATAATATATATTTGTTGCAGAAAATAAATTGTTAGCCGTTGTATCTTTCAAAGTAACTATTTCATTTTGGTCTTTAAATGAAATAGATCGTCCCACTAAATTTATCTTCGAATCCCATACTCCTTAAGATGGGAAGCGGTAATCTTTGTTGGGTAAAGATTACTAGTGGGTATTGGAGTCCCACTAGTCCAAAGTCCACCTCACCTAACAGTTATTGGTGTCCTATGAACTTAGTGAGTGAACCAACTTGTTCAACGCATCATATGCGAGTCCCAATCATAACTTCGACCTCTAGACCATGAAAGCCTCGCCTAACAGTTATTGGCATCATGATCATAGTTAAGTCTAGCCCATCGTCTCATGCAAGTATTGAAAACACAAATGATTCCCTCACCGACAGCTTATTAGAAATCATTTGGCTCCAACCCCACAGCATCATATGCATAATGGAGTGGTCCAATATTATAAATGGTAATTAACCCCTATGTATCCATAACCGGTTAATTAACTACTATAATATTGGATCAAACCACGGCGATGGAAGGCCACGAGTCCGAAACCCGTTTCGACTTAATATTACTAATAAGGAGATTTTGGTCGTTATTAATGGTCTCACTTTGCACATTAACCGGTTTAACATGCACGATAACAAAAAAACATAATAAATAAATATATATCACATAACATCTATCTTATGTGGTGATCATGGAATTATGGGTCAATGGGTCTCGAGCCAAAGAGACCCATTTAGCCATTTTAATATTTTAATAATATGGACCTGCTCTTCACTTTTTCTTCAATCTTTGAACTCTTCAAAGACCGGGCCCAGAGAGCTCACCGGTTTAATGGCTCCTCCAATGGCTCCTCCTCTCTTGTAGTATTTACATCAACAATTGAAATACTAAACTATACTAAAATTACATATCAAGAAAAATTAAAGTAAAATAAAAGGAAGGACGCAGCCTCCATTTATTAATTACATCCCCAAAAAGAATATCTGTAATCATCATACATTCATCCATATAACAATCACAACATTTAGGGATTTTTCCATGATCACCACCCTTCCTTACGAGCCATAAATTCAAAATTTAAAGCTCTAGAAGGCATGCATAAAATTCTGCATATCATTTGTAGAATATAAACACAAAATATAACAAGTTATGGATTTTTGATTCAAAATTCATTTAGTTCTAATTTTTGCTTAGTTGATTAAATTTATCACATAAATTAATCAACTTCTATAGGCCACATAAAAGGTAAGAGAACCGATTCTCTTAACAAAATAAATTGGCCATTAGAACGCAAAAAATATATTTGAACTACAAATCAATTAAACGCACGAAAAACACCTAAGGTTGGCTCTGATACCACTGTTGGGGTTTCATGAATCATGTATAAGAAAATTAACAAAATAAACGCAGCGGAAACAAAGATATATTTTACACATGATTCTCCTTAGGCGTTATTCGTGCGTTTTAATCAAAAAAAATCTAAACATAAAAGGGAGTTAAACGAATTACCTCTCGAAGCGTGCTTTAAACAAGTCGGTTCGGATGTTCTACAATTCGAGTCCCACAAGCGTCGGACCTCTAGTTCAGACACACCAACAACGAACGTCGAACGGAAGAGAGGACTTTCGGATATTCACCACTTCGATTGTGCTAGCAATCACGTGGAAAGAATCCGTCGTATTCTTGATGTATAATAGTCACGGCCCGAACAAGATAACACTCTTCTTTCTTGCGTCTAAAAGACACAAGAACACACACAATTTTATCTCTATTTTCAGCAAAGCATCATTGATTCCTCGCTTGTGTTTCTCTCGAACAAAACCAAAACACAATGACACTGTTCTCTGTTTTTCAGCAGCCGATTTTCTCTAAAAACAAATAGCGCACGCCCACCTTTCTCTGTATTTCAACCCCTTGAAGTGTCGCCAAAAACCAAGACGCACACCCACAGAAAATCTCTCTAACTTGCAACCTTTTTACAGCCTTTCTTTTTAATATTTATACATGAATCAGCAATGGTTGCCGATCGTGGGATCAGCAATGGTTGCTGATCCTCGTTCTCATGCATGATCGAGCACGATCGTGCATGAATGGAATGGTCAGCAACCGCTGATCATTTATGCACGATTTCGTGCACGATGGTCAGCGGTTGTTGACCATCCATGCACGAACAAAATGCGTGGATGATGGTCAGCAACCGCCGACCATCATGCACGACCTCGTGCGTGCATGTGCACGTATTCGTGGAAGTGGTCAGCAAAAATTTGCTGACCATTTCCACTTTAATGCCAATTCAAAGGAAGAGAAGAAATTCCTTCCCTGTGTTTCTTGGCTTGTCGAAGTTGAAAATCCCATAAATGAAACCGCAACGCCTAGTTGCGTGCAGGCACGTTGTGCAAAAAATATATTGCTCAAACTTGAGACAGAGTTGTGTAGGTGCGAGGTGGAGTGCATAGAGCTCTAGGGACAGCTCGCAAAATGGGAAGGCTGAGAGCAGCATGGAGGAGGTTACCTTGCCTAAGCTACCATGGTATGTATGCTTCAAGTTCAACCGTATGCTTGTGCCTATTACATCCTATCTTTCGTCTCCTGTAAATAGAAGAGAGAGGACATTATTTTCAAAATTATGTTCAAGGGATAAGACATACCCTTTTTTGAAACGGGATGATCTTTTCTATTTGCCTCTGCTTTCTTGAAAGAGTGTTTTAGAATCTAGCAAGTTCACATGACATGTCATTTTCAAAAGCCCCTGTCGGGCTAAGTAAAGGGAACGATGCTCTGAGACATGAAGTGAGTAAGTTAGAAAAATAAATAAGATTAAATTTGACATCTCATTTTTTAAACAAAGCTTTTGGTAAGGAAATATTTTTTTGTTTTCAAAAATATATATTTTTTTTGGGGGGGATGAAGCATGAGGAAGCCCAGCCTTCACTATTCTCCTTGAATGATGTTTAGATAGCATCATCGGGCTAGTTTGGTGTGTCTCCTCATTCCCTCAAAATATTTTCAACTTTATTTAGCACTAGGTGGATTTATATTTTAGAAGAATGATTTCAAAAGTTAATTCCTCAAGTGGAATTGATGTTAAAACAAAACAAGCCAAACTTAAGAAAGATGGACAGGTTCCCATGTAGAAGAATATGCAAGGAAATTAAAAAGGGTTTTACTCGAGTAGGCTTGCACCCATCCCCCTTGATAGTCCTTTGTCAATAGTGCCCACGAAGAAATCTTTATACCAATCACTAGTCACGCCTTCTTGTGCTCCCAACTTCGTGAATTTTAGATCATCCATGCCTCCCCATCCATCGTGGACAACGTTTTGATGATGATCATAGAAACATTGGGGGACTGAGTAGTTAACATAGTATTCAAATTTACCACTCGATCAACCTAAGGTGTCCATGATTGCTTTTCCTCCACGTGTCGCCCTAGTGTGTTCAGGGAACATGGTATGGGTGCTAGGTACCACAAGGAGGTCATATTTGCCATAACTTACCATGGAGAGCGAAACATGAATATCCCAGCATCCAAAAGATCCTGAGCCTTTTTTTTTTAGAATAGTACAGTCATCTAGTGAGTGCCCCAACTCCCCTGAATGGTAGTCAAATTACTTTGATGGATCATAATCAAGGAAGTACTCGGGAGTTGGATGTCTTAGCTCCTTGGAGATCATTCCTTGCTCTAGGACAATAGGGAAATAGTGGCCATCAATTTAGGAAGTGGTGAATAATGGTCGTGGGTTGCATGAAGACTGGGATAACCGAGCTCCTTGCCAGGTCGTGTCAATAGGGTCTTCTTCATTTTTTTCAACTGCCGACTCCTCATTGTGATGAGAGAGGAATGCATGGGCAACTTGAGTGAAATTCTCTATCAAGTGGTGTACTACCTCATGCAGTTCATTAACTTCACATTGAAGTTGGCTGAACAAAAAGTTATCACCCGTTCCTTCTAGTTGTTCCTCCTCGATGGCACTTATGAAATGGTCTTTGAACATAGTAGCCATGTCATTTAGCCCTTCTTTCTTTGTAAGTGTCAGCTAAGTTATGTTCTCTTGACCTATGCCCAAATAAATTAAAAACTTCAAGCTTTCATGGTTGAATTGTTTTGGAGTGCCGATCATTTCTTCCTCCTCATGCATCATCCTTGCAGGACCTAGGAAGGTTTCCTCAAGGTGGGGGTATATAAGCCCGACTTTCTTCTTTGCTTTTCCCTCCGAGCATTGTTTTTTTCCTTTGTAATATCGTAAACCGATAGTGTGGGATCTCCTCAGGGCTTTGATAGGCTCCCGGATGCCTTGGCTTCCTTCGTCAAGCCCTTAACTGAGGGTAAAACTGTATCTAGTCATGATTTTCCCTACCATGATTACAGTGCTTGACATTTTGGGGACAAGGGGTGGAGTCCCTCGAGTCTCATATATAGTAGACAAGAGTTCAAATGATTAATAGCTGGATTCATTCTTACCATCAAGATCAATATAAGGAATGGCCGTCTTATGGTAGATACAGTGGTCCTCGTCTCCGCCGACCGTGACCAGTTTTCCTTTAACCACGAACTTTACATTTTGGTGGAGACTTGAGGGTATTGCTCCAATGACGTGGATCCATGGGCAGCCTAAGAGGAAATTGAATGCAGTGGGGATATCCATCACTTGGAACAAAATTTTGAATATGGTTGGACCTATTTGAACGTCAAGCTCAATTTCACCCATCATTTCCTTCTTCGTCCCATCGAATGCTCAAACGAAAGTCTTGGCTACTTGGATCTAGGTCTTGTGGGGCTGGGCGTGAAAGCCCAACCCCTTCGTTTTGCTTTCCCTTGCCCAGGCCCCCAAGGCCTAGCCTTTATGACCTGGCCCATTCCCTCTTCTCCTTCTTCCTCCTCCCACCTTCCTTCTTCCCTAACACTGCGCCTCACGTGCACAAGCCGACAACACACACAAGGACAACAACATCGACGTACGATGCAGGCGATGGGGACATGCCATCAATGCAAAGCAAAGCATGCAGGAGGGCAGCTGAGGCGACACCGATCTAGCCGCACCAAGGCCGGCCAGAATGCTAATAACCACCGACCAAACCTGCGTTGACCGACACCCCTTCAACTATAAATAAGGCATCAAGGGAAGGACAAAAATCACGCCAAGAGGGATCACCGACATTGAACCTCAAGCACTTCCCCCGAGCAACATTAGGAGAGGACCAAGAGCAAGCAAAGCCAGAGATTTGAGGTCGGCCGGAGAGAGAGGGTCAGGCTAAGTAAGGGGGAGAGTAAGGGTCGGTAAAGGTCAAATCTGAGTATGTTTGATCAGATTTAGGGAGTCGAACACCTCACCACTATTGCTCAGTCACCGACGCCATCCCTACATCAAGCTATTGGTTCCTCGAACCCTACCACACCGAGCCACTGCTTTTTACCTCACCACCCCACTCACTACCCATCTCGATGCCGTCCCCCTAGTGAAGACGATCCTACAGCCGTCCATCTCAAACCACCCCTGACGAAGGGCATGGAAAAACCCTTTGAAAATCCAAAGAGCCTTAGGGTTTAATCAATATTAGGTATCGGAAGGGCATTAATGATTAACTAGTATAATCAAGTCCTCAATTCTAGTTTCTCTAGTTGTGCAAGAGCAAATATTCCTCCTAATATTTCGCTTGGGTTTCTAATTGACCCACCCCAAATTGATTAGTGGCGATTCCTTTTAGTTTAGAAATGAAAAACTCAAACCATAAGTCGTGAATTGGTGGGTTTGGGAGAGCCCGAGCTAAACCTAATAGACCTAGCTAAACCATTAGCCTCCATAGGCGCCCCTTAATCAAGCGCTAAAAAAAGAGGTCACGACAGCTTGGCGACTTCACTGGGGACATTTTGTGGACTTAGGGCTTTTTTTTATCTTGTTTAAACACTTTACTAACTTGGGTTCTTTTTTTCTTTTCATGCAGGTTAGTAGCTTAGAGATTAATTTCTAATTTTATTAAAATAAAGTGTTTTGTGATTATAAATTATTATGCATGTTTTAATGTTTTAAGCACTACACGTGGTACACACAACCCGACTGCTAGACTTGGGCCACCATAGGATATTTAGGATAGTATTAAGAAAGATATGGCCTTCAATGTGAGACTGCGATGTAGAGGTTGCCTTTCTTTTCCCTGAATTTCCTTAGGTAGAGCTAAGGTTAGGAAAGTATGATGCCAATGTAGGATTGTGATGGGTAGACGCTCTATTAATTTCCATAAACCTTCTCAATTAAACATCGAGCCGCACGTATTATGCTTATGTCTCTATGCTTACCATTTTCTTTAAAAGCAAAATGATTTTTTTACCTTCTTTACTCAGTCTTTTTTATTGGCCCATGGCAATTTAGATAGATTTTTCAAGTCCCAATTTATATGCGATAGGAGGAGACGATATCCAGTTTATTTCGGCCCTTAAAGCAGAGCTCTTCAGATGGTGGGGTCAATTATACCAATTTGCCAAAGAGCACGTGAAAGCCAAAGTCAGTCATCTTCTATCGTTGTTCCAAATCCTTGTTAATCCCAAAATCATACAAGCTATAGAGCATTTCTAGTGCCATGGGACATCCACTTTTATGTTTGGTGGGCTTGAGCTAACCCCAATTCTGGAAAAATACAGCATCATCACTGGAATGCCTCTTGGGAGTAGGCTTGTTAGACCACTAATAGGCATTAACCCGCTACATGGGTTAGCACGACTTTTAAGAACTGAAGTTCATGTTATGAGGCACATTTTTGAAACCAACAATAATACCTGCCCACTAGCGTTTTTGACTACTTGTTTTGAAAATCAACCCATGACCCAAAAAAGTGAGATTTTTCTCCAAGCCTTTTTTCAGATTTATCATTTTCCCCCATCAAAAAGATGTCATAAGTTCCTCAATAGCATGGGTGGTTGATCAGGTCTCGAGAGGGCAAAATTATGTCATGATTTTAGTCGAAACATTCTTGTCCCTTAATCGTTTTAAAGAAAACATGGAAAAAATCATGCGGGCCTCCCTAGAAATTTCACATGCCTGGTTCTTTGCTCACCTAAGCAAATTTTGATGCCTCATGCAATCGTCTCAAATAAATGATTTCGAAAATCTATTACAAAAATTTGTAGCTCTAGGACCATACATTCCCAATCAAAGCTGTTTTAATTGGATAAATTTCCTAAGGGACCCCACTCCTTAGGCATTCCTATGGTGAGCTGGTTAGTTCCTTGAAAAGAGAGCTCATTTTACTTACAAACACTATAATTCAATCCCGTTGCTCGGCCTCACCAGCACCACTCCCTATATCCCATGTAGGGTGGCACGATAGTATGAAGCCCTACAGGAGATCCCATTGTCTTTCAAAACAAATACCTCTCCACTCTTTTTCACCTATCAAAGCCATGACTATGCATTCGAGATTTTCATCATCGAAGAAACATAGAGCAAGTGCCATCGCAAAAAGGATCATGATACCCGAAGGGCTTAAGGGACAGGAAAAGGCCCATCACGCCACTAAGTCCTAAATCCACAACCATTGTATCTTGACAAGACTATGGCCATCCGTCCATCACCCAACCAGCGAGATCAATCAACGCGAGTAAGTAGAGCGGATACAAAGGGATTCGGGAATAAGTTGGGTACACCTCTTAGAGTCAGTCCAAGGAAACAAACATCTTCGCAAGAACAAGGCTCCTCGTTGCATATAAAATAGCAGTCATGTTCCCCTTAATGTTAATATTGTGAAAGTTTTGTCTTAATCTCGTTGTTTAGGGACTTTTGCTTAATACCTAGTATTTCATTCTATCATTTCAATTTCAAGTTTAGATGTCAAAAGTATGTTGCATATGAAGTCCTCTTTTGACAAATAAAAAGCAGTTGGACCATTTCCATGGGTCAATCTTTATTTACTCTCGTGCTCATTCTTTGTCTATGCGACATCAGGTAATTATGAATCACCGACTACCAATCGCCCAAGAATGGCCTCAAGTAGTAGAGGTCGATCAGTTGAACGATGTACTAAATTGCCTCACTAATATTGAAGACGACATAAGACAGATGTCTATTATACTTCAACAACTCTCGTGGCAAATAGAGTCCACTCAAGCCAGGCCGAATCCCGTAGTTGCTTTAAACACACTCGCGAATTTGCAAGAAGATAACCAATAGGACAAATAGTTTGTAAAGATCATGAAGAAGCTAAGCTAGCTGCAGGGGCAAGATCCCGTTGATCTGTCTAATTATGCCAGTGTTAAGATCCCAGAAGAGCTCAAAGTGCTTGAATGCGAAAGGTATGCAAATGCCTCTTGCCCAGAAACCTATTTACAGGACTACCTAGTCTAAAGGATGATTTAATCATACAAATCAAATTTGATTGGCCCCACTTTGCAATGGTACATTGTAAGGAGAATTAGTCTCCTTAAGACGTGGGGGGAGTTGATTGATGCTTTCCACTAAGAATATAATATTGACCTCAACACCAACATTGCCCCGCCTCACAAAGGGCAGATAGTCGCGAGATAAAGGATGATAAGTTTTCAAGGACACATGCCATGTTAGGGAGGAGCCCTCTGCCCAGTCTTACATGCAGCCCATAGAAGAAGATATCAATGTAGCCTTGCATGATAAATGGATGATTGAGCAGTATCCTATTGCTAAGAAGCTTCCTATTAGGAAAGGCAAGGAACCCGCAGACGAAGTCAACACTACAAAACCTATTCAGAACCGAAGCACGACAAGATAGCTTCTTAGGCTTACCGTAAGAGCTAGGGTCTAATAAAAGCCAATTGCCATCAACCTAGGGAACGAAGCTCCACCATCTCTTAGTCCCCTTGACAAAACCTAGCTGGCAAAACAAAAGGCTTTAGTCAAAAGGTTAGGACCAGGATTCAAGAAAAGAAAGCCTAAGCAATTCAAGCCAACGCATGCCATTGAACATAGGCCAAGTTTGACAACCAATGACCCGCAACACCAAGACTTCAAACATCCCCTGGGCTACAATCCCGAAAGCTACTAGTATTATACAGATGAAATCAGTCATCCATTAAATGACTACTTCTAGCCCACACATAGGATCCAAAGCCTGTTAGAAGAGGGAACATTTGTCCATCATGAATTATCTCCAATTGAGTTGCTAAATTATCGCTTGACCACAAGGATGACATAAACGCCTCATCCTCGATTGGAAATTTCGACTCGGAAGAAAGCAATGAAATAATCTCAGTAGAGCCTATCTTTCCTGAAGTAGCAGAATTCTCCATCGCAATGAATATGCAATGGGAAAACTAGTTGCCTAACCAAGACTCGGTGGGTCCATCTTGCCTTCATAGGATTATGACCCCCAGAGAAAGGAGGGTACCTAATCTTAGCAAGTATGATTGCACGACATGTCCCATGACTCACTTGCAATCTTTCCTTGCTGAAATGAGTCGGCACTACAACCCAACGCCATTCCTAACTCAATCTTTCGAAGAAAGTCTCACAAGGCCTACATTGCAATGATTCTTCTTGGAAATGATTTACCTCATGAGGGATTGGAATGAGTTGTCTTCCACATTCTTGCATGAATACCAAAGTTAGATTGGAACTAAACTGCCTTGCGAAGATTTGGTTCACATCAGAAAAAGACCAATGGAGGATTTCCAAACATATGCAGAAAGGTGGGAGGCTCTCGTGATGCAAACCAACCCTTAACTAGCCGAAGAAGAAATGATTAAGCTATTTATAAAGGCCTTACCGCGCAAGCACTATTTTTGGTTGCATGGATTGCACTTCCATAGCTTCAATGAAGTAGTCCTCTCATGCGAATACTTCAAGTCTACTAGAGGCGAAGAACTCAAAAGCGCTTGATTTTAGAACCAATACTATCAAAGTGCTCCTTTTCATAGAAATTTTCATGGGTTTCAGTTTTTTTATAATCTCATGTTTTCTATCATGTCTAATGTATTACTATTGCATTTTCCATTCTAGTAATCTAATGTACAATTCTAATATTTTGTTTTGAGAGCATGAGGTGGTATTCCAAACCAGTTTGGTGATGCTATCCTACCATGAAAAGAAAATATTATCTAAGGAGAAAACTAGGGGTCAGACTTCCTCATGCTTCTTGCCCCCCCCCCCAAATATATACTTTTGAAAACAAAAAATATTTCATCACCAAAAACTTTTGTCAAAACAAGATGACAAATTTAATCTTGTTTATTTTTCTAACTTACTCACTTTATGTCTCAGCATCATCCCCTTTACTTAGCGTGACAAGGGGCATCTATAACTGGCATATCATGTGAACTCGCCAAATTTGAAAACATTCTTTCAAGAAAGCAAGGGCAAATAGAAAAGATCATCCCATTTAAAAAAAAAAAAGGTATGTCTCAAACATAATTTTGGAAATGACGTCATCTCTCTTCTATTTATAGGAGACGAAAGATAGGATGTAATAGGCACAAGCATATGGTTAAACTCGAAGCATGCATACCATGGTAGCTTAAGGCAAGGTAACCTCCTCCATGCTGCTCTCAGCCTTCCCATTTTGCGAGCCGTCCTCGGAGCTCTATGCACTCCACCTTGCTCTTGCACAACTCTGTCTCAAGTCTAAGCAATATCTCCTTTGCACAATGTACCTGATCAACTAAATGTTGCAGTTTCATTAATGGGATTTCCAGCTTCGACAAGCCAAGAAGCACATGGAAGGAATTTCTTCTCTTCCTTTGAATTGAGTACTGTCAACAGGGAGAAAATATAGATAGTTGAGGCAACCTCTATCCCCCTATTCCAAATGATGACTTTAGAACCTCGAAACCTCACCTTTTTGTTCCAAACGCATACTCTCCCAAGGAATGATTGCCATCAGAAAACTAGGGATTTTAATTATCCATCTCAGATTCCATGGAAGCTTGAGGTACTTGACTTTACCTAATGCTGCTAATGCTCATATGATCAAAGATAGAAGAAAAGTTCCACAGAAAGAAGACGTTGAAGATGAACCAATGACAATCAATCATGTGCACATGGCCACAAGTGAGGAGGGCCAATCAAAAGAGACATTGAACTGTGTGAAGACAAAAAGGCCGTCATTGACATTCGAATATCCCTAGGAGTTATCAATTACAAACTCTAGGGAATGGTAATTTGCTATCGTTTCTAATACTCCCCCTCTATAAATTCACTTTTGACATATTCCCCCTATTGACAAGAAGCATTATGATTCAAGAATCAAACTTAATGATTAATTTGGGCAAATAAATATTGGGCAAGAAAGTACATAGGAGTGACCCATGCCGAATTCACCTAACTTGGTGTGAAAAGACATATTGTCTAGAGCCAATTCAGTTAAATGGAAAAATAAGTGCTCCATGAATACTACTAGTACCGTGGCCTAGTGGTATGGGAATAAAATGATCGAAGGGCGTCCGAGGTTTGATCCTCGGAAATAGCAACTAGTTGCCCTACGTAAAAACTAATAAAAAGCTTTTTGTTTCTCTTGCAACTACAAAAATGGGAGAATAATTGACCTAGTGAAATGAAAGATGTGAGACTTCGTGTCCTTCTCATGCTTTAGGTCTATTCAAACATCTGCAGGGTAATGTTGTATTGCTTCCAGTTCTTCGACTCCTGAAAGAGTTCGTGACTAACATGCTCCCTCTTATCTATTATAAGATCACCTGACCGTGAAAGATACGAATAACAAGTCAATGAGGGGCATGGCAGACCCTGATAAGCTCCCCTAAGTGAAATGGCATCTTGAGTATTGCCAAACCAGATGACAGAAACCCTTCAGGCCTCAATTCACATATGATTTTGGCCCTATTAATTGATATAGTTTTGCATCTTCTCTTATGCAAGGGCAAAAACAGAGATGCCCGTCAAATCAATGGTCAAATTTCCAACCCCGATTGATCATTCTTGTGTCATCTCCTTATTGAATAGGGACAGTTTTTGACACCCATTTATGAATAACCCCTTTGATATTCAAAATTTAACATATTTGTAAATACAATTCTATTGAACAAGTACCTCAAAAGCTATTAATAGAAATTTTTTGAATAAATTCAATTATTTTTGGAAAATCTCTCATATTTAAAATGCCCGATGCCTTTTCCAAATGGATTTTGCATAATATTTTTATCAATCTGAATCACTGATTCCATTAAGGATTATCAAAATAGATAGCTAAATAAATGATACAAGATTGATCAAGCATGTTGGGTGAGGTGCATAAGGATGATGGAAGGCAAGCCATGTCCTACACACAGTCCCCTATCTATACACTTGTGAGTTGAGTGTAGAAAATTCCATGTCTGCAAGGTAAATAGTTCTCTTGCGAATGGTACAAAACAATGAGAGGCATTTCATTGCTCTACCCTAAACACTATCGTTTATTCATTGCTTACTCCCTTTTAGCCCCATACACTTGTGAAGTTTCTTTCATACCCTTGTCAAGAACCACCCCACATTGGGGCAAATCAGAGGTAAGGCAAAATCACAAGGTGAGAAAGGGGATAGAAATATTCTTGCTTGTATTTGCATCAATCTTTAGGTGTCTTTATTGCATATTGAACACTCACGATAGTTCAAGTGCCCTAGAATGACGAAGAGAGATTCTTTCTCTACCCTATGCACTTGTATTCTTTGTACAACCCAATTGAGTTTGTAATTCCGCCCTCACATTGAGGCAAAGCAAGAATTATTGCTATTCAAGCAGTTGTCGCGACCTCTTTTCATCCGGCGCCTGATCGGGGCGAGCGCCTTGTGGAAGCTAATGGTTCGGCTAGGTCTTATTTTAGCCCGGACTCTCCCAAGTCCAACAATTCACAACTTAATGATCCAAGTTTTTAACCTGTAAGTCAATTTTAAAATGGAGTCGCCACTAATCGGTCTGGGGTGGGTCGATTAGAAACCCAAACGAAATATCATGAGAAATACTCGCTTCTGCGCAACCAGGGAAATTAAGATCGGGGACTTGATTACACTAGCTAATCACTAATGCCCTTTCGGTACCTAATCTTGTTTAAACCCTAAGTCTTTTCGGATTTTTGAGGGATTTTCCATGCTTTTGTGGAGGAAAAGGTTTTTTGGTATTTTTCTCATTTTTGGACATACAAGGGATTTTTTGATTTTTTTGGTATTTTTGGAAAATATAAATCTTTTTTTGGCTTTTTTGGAAAATATGGGATATTTTTTTATTTTGTTGATATTATGGAAAATAAATTATTATTTATTTTTATAAATATTATTTTATATTATAATAAGATTTATAAAAAAAAAAAAAAAAAAAACAAACCGGGTCGGATCCTTGGGTTAGGTCCGACCCGGGCCCTTCACCCAGAACGCGGGCCGACTCGGATTTTTTTTTTTAAAAACCAATACCAATTTTGGCCCACTTCCGTAAGAAATTTCAACCCAACAAAAAATCGGCCCACGTGCACAATTCGGCTCAGGCGGAACCCTTCCTAGAAATGGGGAAATCGGGTCGGACGAACCCGCGAATCAACTCGGTTCCTGGCTTCCTCTCCCCTTTGTTCGCTCGCGGCACTAGTGAGGGCGATCGAGGCATCAGAACAGCGTCAACGACAGCAACGATACAGAGGACAACAGTAGTGGGAGGATGCGGTGCGGCGGCACGACAGCGGTGACGGGTGGAGATGCGGGGGAATGGTGAACAGAACGCAACCAAGAACTGGATGCGGTGGCTCGAGGAGACGAGGAGGGTTTCGAGCGGAAATGACAATGGCCAAGCGAGGTTGATACCTGTCTGTGGAGAGGGTATGGCGCGACGGCGTTGCTGGTCGATGATAACGACGACAGGGCAGCGACGACCGCGATAAGGCAGCAACGGCGGATCCTCAGCCTCTTAGATCTGGTCTTCGTGTTCCAGATCTGGCCTTTTTCTGTCTCTTTCTCTGAGTTTTGCTTCCTATTTGGCCTTGGCTTTAACGACGAGCTCCTCCGATCTTGCTCAGCCTCCACCCGCTCGGATCTCTCCCCCCCAAGCTCACTTGCCACCGGCCTCTCTCAAAGTCTCTCAGAGGGAGGTGTTTCGAGCTTTGCGACCCGATCTCTCGCGTGCTTGCTCTTTGATTCTCCCTTGAAGTCTCTCAAGGGAAGATCTCCGAGTTCGCCATGTCCTTCGATGGAGGTTGTGCCCCGCTATTTATAGGTGAGGGGGTCCGGTCGATGGAGAACCTCGGCCGCCGGTCTTTGGCTTGCCGATCGGACGGTCGCGGTTGAACCGGTAGCCCATCCTCGCTCCTCCAACAAGGCATGCTTGGCATTGAGGCAGCCAATAATGGCGCCCGAGATCTATCTCTTCCGACCGACGTCAACCTACCCTCCTCAGCCGTAGGTTGTCCTTCGCGCATCGGCATCCTCTGTGCGTGTGAATTGCAAAGCCGTAGGGGAAGAAGAGGGAAAAAGAAGGAGAAGAAGAGAAAGGGGCCGGGCTTTGGGGGGGAAAAGGGCTGGGCCCTAGGCCTGCGTGGAAAGAAAAAGAGGGGGCTAGGCTAGCTTTTTCTGTTTTCTTTTGTTTTTAACTATTTTTTGTTGTTTTTATTATTTATTATTATCCGAAGGACAAACAAAAATGAAAAGAGACTATGGCCTAATTTAGAAAACCTAATCAAAATTTAGGTGTCAACAACTATCCCTCTTTGAAGGTGAGTTCATAAAGGTTGCATTCAAAGACAAACCTGATACCTAAATTTTGTCTATACATATTTAGGACGTAGTGCCTTATGCAAAAAATGAGCAATATAACATTACACATACTAAGACAGAAAAGAAGATACCTATAGTTACTTACCGGGAGTGAGTGAGATAGGGTGTGAACCCCGAGTTTTGGCAAGTATCAAGGCGTCATCTTACCTGTTGCATGAGGAGATTGCTTCTCCAGGAGCCGAACCATTCTTCGGTTGCCTATTGGAGCAATAAGTGGTTTGTCTAGGATCCAAACCTTTCTTCGGTTGCCTTGATGGGAATTGCTTTTTCAAGACCCGAACATTTCTTTGGTCGCCTTGACGGGGAATTGCTTTTCCAGGACTCGAACCTTTCTTTGGTCGCTTGTTAAAGTAATAAGTTGTTTGTCTAGGACCCGAACCTTTCTTCAGTCGCCTTGACAAGAAATTGCTTTTCCAGGACCCGAACCTTTATTCGGTCGCCTGTTAGAGCAATAAGTTGGTTTGTCTAAGACCTGAAACTTTCTTCGGTCACCTTGACGGTGAATTGCTTTTCCAGGACCGAACCTTTCTTCAGTCGCCTGTTAGAGTAATAAGTTGTTTGTCTAGGACCAGAACCTTTCTTCGGTCGCCTTGACGAGAGATGCGCCGACCTTTCTTAGGGCATCTGTTTGTTGGGAGATAGTACTTGGATGATCACAAGTACAAACTCTTGGAGGATACCTGGATGATCACAAGTATCGAAGGGGTACTTGGATTATCACAAATACAAACTCTTGGAGAATACCTGGATGATCACATGTATTGAAGGGGTACCTAGATGATCACAAGTACTAGATGCTGAAAAATACTTGATTGCTTGCAAGTATCGAAAGAGTACTTGGATGGTCACAAGTACGAACTCTGAAGGATGCTTGGACCTTCGTAGGCATCAAAGGGGTATTTGGATGATCACAAGTACGAATTCTGAAGGGTGCTTGGATGTTCACAGGCGTTGAAAGAGTACCTAGTAGATGAAATATCAAGGATGTACCTGAGATATTCGTGAAGGTCTCTCACCTCCTGGTATGTGAGAATATCGAGGACATGTCTCGCATATTCATGAAGATCTCTCACCTCTTGGTAATTGGGAATATCAAGGACAGGCCTTGGATATTCATGAAGGTCTCTCACCTCCTGGTAATTTGGAATATTGAGGACATACCTTGGATATTCATGAAGGTCTCTCACCTCCTGGTAATTGGGAATATCGAGGACATACCTTGGATATTTATGAAGGTCTCTCACCTCTTGGCATCATAAACTTGAATGTAGCACAAGGTTTACCTAGAAGGCCACATGCACTCAAAAGGGCTAGAACACCTGGGTAGCCATAGGTGTACAAAGTACTAGAATACTTGGATGGCTACTCATGTTCAATTATACAATGTTGAGGACAACTCGAACAGGTCGAGTGTCATGGAAAGGGAGTATTTGAATGGTGGTCGGTACTCAAAGGCAAGAGGATTCTTGGATAGTCACAAGCATCCAAACTTTAAAGACAACTCAAACAGATCGAGTGTCAACAGAGGGAGCACCTGAGTAACAGTAAGCACTCAAAAACAGGGGTATACCTGGACAGTCACAAATATCAATACTTTGGGACAACACGAACAGGTCGAGTGTCGATAAGAGGGAGTACCCTACAAGTGGTGAGTACTCAAAGACATGGGGATACTTAGACCGTTGCAAGCGCCCAAACTCAGGGGACGACTTGAATTGGTCAAGTGTCAAGAAAAGAGTACCTGGATAGTGGTAGGTACCTTAAGACAAATGGGGATAGGGATATGCTTACCTGGTAATATCTCTGATCTTTGAGAGTATGTCTACTATTTGCACAATAAGCACACATGATTGTATATGCTGTAAGTTCATGAGTTTAAATGTGATTCATGCATGACAATTTTGTCAGTTTTGCATCATTTGAGTTTCATTGGGGAAGATTTTGAAAGACAACCTTCATTTAAAATGTAGATGTCTTGAGCATGTTAGATGAGAGACTTTCAGTCTAAAAGGACTTTTCACTCACTCTCATGGAAAATGTTATCTTGACCATTGATGCAGGATTTATAAGGACCACACTTCTCACTATCATCATGTCAACAGGGGTGCGAGTATTCTCGCAAGTGGTACAGCTTTACCAATGTGAGAGGTCTTCGTTGAAATTGTGATGAAGACTCGGTCAATGGCTCATCAAATGGGACCATCGAGGTCAAGGCTCATAAACGAAGTGTCGCACAATCATCTCCGGGTTTGCAAGTCAAGAATCCTGCAAAAAGAGATAGAATAGTCTTACTCATACTTCTTCGAGCGATGCTTATATACACATGAAATCCTACGTTAATTGAAGTGCCCTAGTCTAAAGAGACTTTTACAATGGGACACAATGTAAGCTTGACTCATGTGTAAGGGGGTGAGAGTTTGTGACTGTCTTGGCATTTGTCACTAGTCTTTCTTCTCACTGTCAGATGGAGGCTCTATCAATCGAACCACAACAGCAACTTCTTTTGGGAATACAATTGATTGTATTTTTTGCTGGGGCATTGGCCTTACTTTTACCGGGCACACTTTTTTTTTTATGCCCCTATTTTTTATCCCAACTTTTCATTTATGGGCATTTGACCTTGCTTTTACCAAGTACACTACTTTTTTATGCCCCTAGTTTTTTTTTTCCTTGAGGAACTGATCTAGGCAAGTTCAATTGAAGCACTGTTATTTTGACTCTTAAGTCTTCATCTTCAGCCGACACTCTAGGCTATGGCAATGACTTCTGCTTTGTCTCAATGTGAGGGTAAAATTATAGACTCACTTGGGCTAAACAATGCATACAAGTGCATAAAGAAAGAATTGCTTGTTGTCATTACAGGGCATTTAAATTAATGTGAGTGTTTATATGCAATAAAGACACCCGAAGATTGATGCAAGTGCGAGCAAGAAAATTTATATCCATCTTCTCACCTTGTTATGTTGCTTCGCCTTTAAACTGCCCCGGTGTGGGGTTGTTCTTGATGAGGATATGAGAGAAGCTTCACCAGTGTATGGGGCTCAAGAAGGGGGTGAGCAATGAAATGCCTCTCACTATTTTGGTTATCGTACCATTTGCGAGAGAACTTTTTACCCTACAGTCATGGAATCTTCTACACTTATGTCACAAGTGTATAGATGGGGGACTATGTATAGGATATGGCTTGCCTTTCATCATTCTAACATGCCTCATCCAGCATGCTCAATTAATCTTGTATTCTTCACTTAGCTGTCTATTCTAATAATCCTTGTAGAATCAGTGATTTAGATAGACAAAATCATCATGCAAAAATCCATTTGGAAAATGCATGCAACATTTTAAACATGAGAGAGTTTGTACTCTTAAAACAAATGAATGGTTTTTGCTCAAAAAGACTTTGTTGGCAGCTTTAAGGGTTAGCAGAATGGTGTTTCCAAATATGTTAAATTTTGAACATCAAAAACGGTTATTCACAAATTGGTGTCAATGGATTGTCCCTATTGATTAGGGATATGACACATGAATGATCAGCCAAGGATTCAAAATTTGATCGGGCATCTCTGTTTTTGCCCCTGCATAAGAGAAGATGTGGAAATAAATCAATCAATAGGGCCAAAATCACACGTCATTTGAGGCCTAAAAGGTTTCTTTCATTTGCTTTAGCGATTACTCAAGATGTCATTTTGCTTGGGAGAGATTATCAAAGTCTGACATGTCTTTCCTTGATTTGTTATCCGCATTTTTTTTTTTTTACGGTCAAGTGATCCTGCAACAGATAAAAGGGATCATGTTAGTCAAAAGCTCTTTCAAGAGTCGGACAATTGGGAGCGATACAACATTACCCTTCATTGGTTTGCAGATGATTGGATGAACCTAAAGTGCGAGTGAGACACGAAGTCCTGCACTTTTCATTTTGATAGGTCACCTGCTCTCTCGTAATTTGCAGTTGCAAAATTTTTTTTATTAGTTTTCTTTTGTTTTTTTTTCTACTAAGCGGCTAACTGCCACGTCGGGGATTTGAACCCTTGACTTCAAACCGAGTACCACTCGGCTAGAGGTGCCGACGGTGTACGTGGGGCACTGCCTTTTTTATTTAACCAAACCGGCTCCTAGACGACACGTCTTTTTATACCAAGTTAGGTAAATCGATATGGGTCACTTGATTTTGCCCAATTTATCCATTAAGTTTGTTTCTTGAATCTTACGCTTCCTGTCAATAGGAGAAAATACATCAAAAGTGAGTTTAAATAATGGGAGTATTGGAAACTATACCAAATTACCCTTCCCCAGAGTTTATATGTGCTAACTCCTAGGGATCTCTGAATGTTGATGACAGCCTCTTCGTCTTGACACAGTTCGACATTTCTTTCAATTGGCCTTCCTCATTCGTGGCCATGTATGCATGATTGATGGTCGTTGATTCATCTTCAATGCCTTCCTTCGGTGGAATTTTCTTCTGTCTTTGACTATACGACCATTAGCAATATTGGGCAAAGTCATGTACTTCAAGCTTCTATGGAATCTGGGATGGACAATCAAAACCTCCAATTCTCTTATGGAAATTATTTCTTGCGAGAGCATGCGTCTGGAACAAGAAATCAAGTTTCTAGGCCGTAAGTCATCGTCTGAAATAAGGGGCTAGAGACTGCCTCAACTGTCTAGATTTTCTCCCTGTTGACAGTAGAAAATTCAAAGAAAGAGAAAAGATCCCTTTCTTGTGCTTCTGAGCTTGTCAAAGCTGGAAGTCCTGTTGATACAACCACAACATCTAGTTGCTCAAGTAGGTTGTGGGGAAAAGATATTGCTATGACTTGAGAAGGAGTTGGGCAGGAGTGAGGTGGAGTGCACAGAGCTTGTGGGGACATCTTGATTTCAATCGTATGCCTATACCTATTACGTCTTATCTTTTTTTTCCTGTAAATAGAAGAGAGAGGACATCATTTCCAAAATTATATTCAAAGAATAAAACTTACCTTTTTTGAAGTGGGATGATCTTTTCTATTTGCCCCACTATCTTCTTGGAAGAGTGTCTTTGAATTCGACGAATTCACATGATGCGCCAGATTCAAATGCCCCTTGTCACACAAAGTCAAGGGGGATGGGGATGATATTCTATGAAAATGAAGTGAGTGAGTTAGAATGACAAACATGATTAAATTTAATATCTTGTTTTGATGAAAGCTTTTGGTAATGAAATATTTTATGTTTTCAAAAGTATATATCTTTGAGGGGAAGAAAGCATGAGGAAGCCTAGCCCTCAATATTCTCTTTGGATGATATTTTCTTTTCATGGTTGGATAGCATCACCGGGCTGGTTTGGGATGCCATCTCATGCTCTCAAAATATTTTTAACTTTATTTAATAGGTGGATTTACATTTTGGAAAAGTGTTTTCAAAAGTTAGTTCCTCAAGCGGAATTGATGTTGAAAATAAAAACAAGCAAGACTTAAGAAAGATGTACAAGTTCCCACGTAGGGGAGTACGGAAGGAAATTAAAAGGGTTCTACTTGAGCGGGCCTACACCCATTTCCCCTGACAGTCCTTTGTTGATGGTGCCCATGAAAATGTCTCTAAACATGGTGGTCATGTCATATGGCCCTTCTTTCTTTGTTGCTAAGGGTGGTACTTCATTGCCTAAATAATACCCGCCTCCACCAGCTCTTGATAAATGTCAACGATATGTGCTTTGACATTTTTGCTTTGACAGTCTTCAGAACTAAATACCGCGTTTACTTTGTCGGTGTTATCAAGGAGCAAATTGCTCTGGGATGAGAAAGTTTTAGTGTCTAACAGATTTTGGATTTGACTCTTGAGGGCGAAGCACTCATCAGTTGAGTGCCCCACTTCTCCCATGTGATAGTCACATTTTTTTGACGGGTCATAGTTGGATAAGTTTTCGGCGTTTGGTCACTTTGGCTTAATCGAGAGGAGGTTCTTCTTCTAGAGGACTGCTAGTACCTGTGATGAAGATCCAAGAAGAGGAGTAAATTGTCTCTTGTTGCTGTAACGCTGGGAAGGTTGACGGCCGATGGTTTGTTGCTGTCTTGCACTTGTCTAAAATGTTGGAGAATGATTGTAGGTCGCATTGACATCTACTAGGGGTTCTTTATCTTTCTTCATGTTAAACCTATCCGTGGGTGTAAATTCAATGAACCAACCATCTCTTAACCCTATCTCGATTTGCTCCCCTACTGGAATGAGTTCATTAAATGATTCGGCTATCGTGGTTACCATCCGATGCGATACTCGTAGGGGATGGTTTTGATAAACATCTTTCTCAGCTTGAAATCAGTTGGTTCAAGATTGACTTGAACGACCAGATTCCTCCATTTAATAGTATATTCTTTGAATGATTCATGCTTTTTCTTTTTGGTACACTCAAGATCCTCACGAGAATGGGTAATGTCCATTATGAACTTATATTGCTTAAGGAATGCCTCAATCATTTCGCTCCTTGTTTCGAGAAGGTTCATGTTCTTTGTGATGTACCATCTCAGGGCAAAGCCTACTAGACTTAATTGGAACAACTGGATCATTAATGGTGCATTATTAACATATTGGGTCATTCGAACCAAGTACATTTGCAAATGAGCCCTTGGGCAAGTCGTGCCATCGTACTTCTCAAACTCAGGTATTTTGAATTTTTTCAGCATTTTGACATTGGAATAAATGGAGAGGTCCGTCAAAGTAGGATCTTGGAGGCCTTGTAGTTGTTTTAGCCTCTCTTAAAGCTTTTTGAGGCGTTTGTCATGCTCAATCGCGGTTTGGTGCGGATCATCCTACAATTCGGGCATGTTATCGCGGTATCTCCACCTTGATCACCCTTGGTAGATGATTGTGGCAACAATATCTCGACTGAGGCTGGGGCGGGAGTAAGTTTGCCCTAGATGTAGTTTATATGCTTTGAAAGTTGTTGAAGCACATTAAAGACTTGCTTCATTTCGCTTTCTACAACCGCAATACAGCTTGGTACATTTTCTTCGGCCATTCTTGCTCTTGCTTTTGAGCGAGTCTGGATCGGCGAACATTGACACTCCGTGATTACATGGCCATGAATAAGCAAGCATGTGTGAATACAAGGCATAAATAGGGAGTCAGTCCATGATGACAGCCTAATCCTACCCATTTGTTTATTTATGAAAAGTTTTGTACATGTAGAAGATTTCCTAAGCATAGATTAAAAAAAGGTATGTGACAAAAACGATACTCAATTTGAAAGGCGAAGAAAGTATGAATTGCAAGAAATTTTGAAAAAGACTTCTATTCCTTTTGAAGCAAACGATTTTGAAGCAAACGAAAAATTCTTACAAAAAGGGACTTTGTAACATGCTTGAGAATAAAACATCAACTGAAAGTAATTTCTTTCACAAAAGTTTTTTAAAAAAAAAAACTTTATGACAATTACTTCCAAATTTAAATGACCATGGTATTAAATCCTAGACTAATCATGGACCACTCAATATATGCAGGAAGGTAAGTAAATTGCAAAGTACAAGAAAAAAACTTACATCATGTGAGAAAATTGATGACAATCACATAGACATACGCATGATATGTGTGGCTTGATTTCTAACTAAAAAGGTTTGTTGAAATTAAAAAGGTATCCGCCTATCGCAGTCTCGTGTTAGCAGCATACCCTCTTAACCTCGATTTAAAGAAATTCGGGGAAAAGAAAGGCAACCTTATGACGTAGTCTCGCGTCCAAAGCCGTATCTTTCTTAACACCATCCTAAATATCTTATGGCGGCCCAGGTTCAGTGGCTGGGCTGTGTGTGCCATGTGTAGTGTTAAAACAATAAAGCTTGCACAATAGTTTATAATCATAAGACATTTTATTTTAACGAAAATTAAGATAAACTTCTAAGCTACTGACCTGCATAAAGAAAAAACAAAAACAAGTCAGTAAAGGGTTTAAACAAGATAAAATGGCCTAAGTCCTCAAATTGTCCCCAGTGGAGTGACTAGCTATCGTGACCTCTTTTCATTTGGCGCCCAATTGGGGCGAGCGCCTTATGGAAACTAATGGTTCGGCTAGGTTTATTTTAGCCCAGACTCTCCCAAGTCCCCCAATTCACAACTTAATGATCTAAGTTTTTAACCTGTAAGTCAATTTTAAAACGGAGTTGTCACTAATCGGTTTGGGGTGGGTCAATTAGAAACCCAAGCGAAATATCGAGAGAAATACACGCTTCTCCGCAACCAGAGAAATTAAGATCGGGGACTTGATTACACTAGTTAATCACTAATGCTCTTTCGATACCTAATCTTGTTTAAACCCTAAGGCTTTTTGGATTTTTGAGGGACTTTCCATGCTTTTGTGGAGGAAAAATATTTTTGGTATTTTTCTCATTGTTGGACATAAAAGGGATTATTTTGATTTTTTTGGTTTTTTGGAACATATAAATCTTTTTTTTTGGCTTTTTCTTACTTTTTTGGCTTTTTTGGAAAATATGGGATTTTTTTTATTTTTTGATTTTTTGGAAAATAAATTATTGTTTATTTTTTTAAATATTAATTTACATTATAATAATATAAAATACGAACCGAGTCGGATCCTCGGGTTGGGTCTGACCCGGGCCCATCGCCCAGAATGCGGGCCCGACCCGGATTTTTTTTTAAAAAGCCAATACCGATTTTGGCCCACTTTCGTAAAAAATTTCAACCCAACAACAAACCGGCCCACGCGCACAACCCGGCCCATGCGGAACCCTACCCAGAAATAGGGAAACCGGGACGGACGGACCTGCGAATCAACTCGGTTCCCAGCTTCCTCTCCCCTTCGTTCTCTCGCGGCGCTGGTGAAGGGGACTGAGCCATCAGATTAGCATTGACGACAGCGGTGATACAGAGGATAGCAGCAGTAGGAGGATGTGGCATGGCGGTACAGCAGCGGTGACAGGTGGAGATGTAGAGGTGAATGGCGAACAGAAGGCAACCGAGAACTGGATGCAGTGGCTCGAGGCGATGAGGAGGGTTTCGAGCGAAAACGACGATAGCCAAGCAAGGTTGATACCTGTTTGTGAAGAGGGTATAGCGTGGTGGCGTTGTTGGTCATTGGTGATGACGACAGGGTAGCGACGGCCACAACGAGGCAGCAACGACGGATCCTCGGCCTCTTAGATCTGGTCTTCGTGTTCCAAATCTAGCCTTTTTCCGTCTCTTTCTCCGAGTTTTGCTTGTTGTTCGGCCTTGGCTTCACCGACGAGCTCCTCCAGTCTTCCTCCGATCTCACTCAGCCTCCACCTGCTTGGATCTCTCCCCCTCAAGCTCGCTTACCGCCGACCTCCCCCGAAGTCTCTCGGAGGGAGGTCGTTCAAGCTTTGCAACCTGATCTCTCGCGTGCTTGCTCTTTGATTCTCCCCTGAAGTCTCTCAAGGGAAGATCTATGAGTTCGCCGTGTCCTTCGACGGAGGTTGTGCCCTACTATTTATAGGCGAGGGGGTCCGGTCGATGGAGAACCTCGGCCGCTAATCTTTGGCTTGCCAACTGGACGCTCGTAGTTGAACTAGCGTCCCATCCTCGCTCCTCCGACAAGGCGTGCTTGGCATTGAAGGTAGGCAATTATGGTGCTTGAGATCTGTCTCTTCCGACAAATGTCGACCTACCCTCCTCAGCCGTAGGTTGTCCATCACAAGTCGGCATCCTTTGTGCGCGTGAATTGCAGAGGCGGAGGGGAAGAAGATGGAAGAAGCAATAAGAAGAAGAAAAGGGGGCCGAGCTTTGGGGGGAAAAAGGGTCGGGCCCTAGGCCTGCGTGGAAAGAAAAAGAGGGGACTAGGCTGGCTTTTTTGTTTTCTTTTGTTTTTTACTATTTTTTGTTGTTTTTATTATTTATTATTTTCCGAAGGAAAAACAAAAATTAAAAGAGACAAAGGCCTAATTTATAAAACCTAATCAAAATTTAGGTGTCAATAACAGTATAAGCCAAAGCGCCGGCTGAAGATGAAGACTCAAGAGTCTAATAGCAATGTTTTGCTTGAACTTGCCTAGGTCAGTTCCTTAAGCAACAAGAATAAAAAAAAAAACTAGGGGCATGAAAAAGTAGTGTACCTAGTAAAAGCAAGGTCAATGCCCCTAAATGAGAAAATTGGATTAAAAGTTCAAGGCTTGAAAAGGCAGCGTGCCTAATGAAAGGAAGGTCGATGCCCTCAAACAAAAAATACAGCCATTCCCAATTAAAGCTGCTGTTACGATTCAAGTAATGGAGCCTCCATTCGACAATGAGAAAGAAAGACCGGTGACAGTGCCAAGGCAATCACCAACTCACTCTTTTACACATGAATCAAGCCTAAGTTGTGTCCTATTGTAAAAGTCTGTTCAGACTAGGGCACCTCAATTAACGTAGAGCTTTATATGTTTATAAGCATCGCTCAAAGAAGTACGAGCAAGATTATTCTCTCTTTCCGCATGGTTCTTGACTTGTAAATTCGAAGATGATTGTGCGACATTTCTTTCATAAGCCTTGACCTTGATGGTCCCCTTTGATAAGCCGTTGACCAAGCCAACATTATAGTCCCAACAAAGACCTCTCATATTGGTAAAGTTGTACTGCTTGCGAGAATACTCGGACTCCTGTTAACATGATGACAGTGGGATACTGTAGTCCTTACAAATCCTGCATCAATGGTCGGGATAAAATAGCCCCTTCCCATGACAAAGAGCCAAAAGTCCTTTCGACTAAAAGTCCCCCATCTAGTATGTTCAAGACATCTACATTTTGAATGCAGGTTGTCTTTCAAAATTTTCCTCAATGGAACTCGATGATGCAAAATTGATAAAATTGTCATGTATAAATCACATTTAAATTCATGAATTTATAGCATATAGAATCATGTGTGCATATTGTGTAAATAGCACACACACTCTCGAGATCGAAATATCGCCGAGTAAGCATATCTCAATCCCCATTGTCTTTGAGTGCCTACCACTATCCAAGTACTATCTCTTCTTGACACTTGACCTATTTGAGTTGTCCTCAAAGTTTGGATGCTTGCGATTGTCCAAGTATCCCTTTGTCCTCAAGTACCTACTATTGGTCGGGAACTGTCCCTTATCGACACTTGACCTATTCGAGTTGTACTATAAGTTTGGATACTTGCAACTAATCCAATATCCCATCATCTTTGAGTACCTACCACTGTCCAAGTACTCTCTCTTATCGACACTCGACCTGTCTAAGTTGTCTTCAAAGTCTAGATACTTGTAATTGTCTAAGTATCCCATTGTCTTGGAGTACTTGACACTGTCCATGTACTCCCTTTCCATGACATTCAACCTACTCGAGTTGTCCTCAACTTGCATTATTGAATACTAGTAGCTGTTCAAGTATTCCACTACTTTGTGCGCTTGTGGTTACCCAGGTATGCTTCCTTACCACCATGACACTTGGTCTGCCTAAGTTGTCCCCATATCGTATCATTAAATACATGCAATGATCCAAGTATTTCGCTATTTTGTATACCTGTGGCTGGCCAGGTGTTCCAGCCCTTTAGAGTGCCTACGGCCTCTAGGCAAGCTTCGTGCTACATTCAAATTTATGTTACGAGGAGGCGGGAGGCCTTCACCAATTACTAGGAGGTGGGAGACCTTTATTACTAGGAGACGAGAGACTTTCACGAATATCCAAGGCACGTCCTTGATATTCCAACTACTAGGAGGTGAAAGACCTTCACAAATATTTGAGGCGCGTCCTTGATATTCCAACTACCAGGAGATAAGAGACCTTCACAAATATTCGAGGCGCGTCCTCAATATTTTAACTACCAAGAGGTGGGAGACCTTCACAAATATTTGAGGCGCATCCTCGATATTCCAACTACCAGGAGGTGGGAGACCTTTGTGAATATCCGAGGCGCATCCTCGATGTTCCAATTACCAGGAGGTGAGAGATCTTCATGAATATCACATGTACATCCTCAATAGTCTATTTACCAGAAGGTGGGAGACCTTCACAAATGTTTAAGGAAATGGGAGACTTTCACAAAGGTGTCTCCTCAATATCACGACTTCTTCCCCCTCCCCAAGGTGAAAGATCTTCACGATATCCCGGTATCCTACGGGGTTCGTACTTGTCATCATCCAAGTGTGGCATCCCAAAATTCAAAGTCAAGTTATAAGGTGTGTTAAAGCCTCTAATTAGGTAATGAAATTACCTATGGTTTAATGCTTTAGCCATTAGTCTCTTTTAAGATTAGGTGATTTGTGCTTGTGTTCATGAATTTTGAAATTAGGACTATAGGATAAATTAATAATCTATGCTTGGCTATACACCTCATAAATGAAATTCCTTTATGTAAGATATTACAAGATTTTGGCCATGTAGAATTTAGTAATTTAATTCTTAAAATAAAGGATAAGAAAAGGGGATAAAATTGATTTTTATTAGGATGGGCCTTAGGCCCATTGGTCGAAGCCTTGATGGGCCAAGCTAGTCGGCCCAATTAGGCCCACGAAAGGGGGCTGTTGACCAGCCCAAGAGGAGGCCCAAGAGTGGCCGACCCAAGCCCAAAATCCATTAAGACAAGTGGCAAGAGGTCTTCATGCATTGGCTTAGAGAGGGATAGCATGCATTGGTCAATTGGGGTGGCAAGCAATGATTACTAATGATTAGGAAATGGGGGGATAAAAGGGAAGAGGAGAGAGAGAGGTGGCCGGTTGGGTCATTCAGCCAAGAGGGAGAGAGAACCGTGCGAGAGAGTGAGAGAGTGAGGCCGAGAGAGGAGAAGCCGAGAGGAAGGAGGAGGAACCGCTCGCCGTCCATCCGCCGTGTGCCGCCGTGATCGCCGCCGTGTACCATCGTCCGTCCGGTCTAGAGGCAAGTTGGAGTCCTTTGCTGCTCTTGCATGTGTGTGTGTTACATGTATGTGTGGTATAGTGTCGAATTTGAGTGATTGGAAGGGGGAAACCGAAGCTTGGATGGTTTGTTCTTGAGTAGTGTTGATGTTTTCGCTTGAACAGTTTGAGTCAGATGTTGTCTGAGCTTGCATGCATGTTTAGAGTTCGATTTTGGCTTCGATCTCTTCATGAAAGTTGTATCTAACATCTTAAACTACAACATACTAAAATTAGATGGAAAATGATGGAAATTTAAGGGGTTAAACACTCATTCTACGGAGACCTCTTGATGGATTTGTGGTTGCATGTTGAGTTGTGCTAAGAATCTCTCTTCTATTTCTTCATGAAAGTTGTAGGGGACAGCTTAAACTACAACATACTCAAATTTGAAGCAAAATGAACAAGTATAACCTAGTAAATCGACTAGATCTTGAAGACAGTAATCCTGGAAAGGTATTACAGGACACCCGAGACTTCATGGACCTAAATGACGACTATAATCTGGTTATTTGACTTAGATCTCTGCATGAAACTTGTAGAGAACATCTTTATGTAAAACATATCCAAATTTCAGAGGAAATGAAGAAGAATAGGTAGGTAAAAACTCAGTATTTCGGAGAAGCATGTACTGGACGATTCGGTGTTGGATCCAGAAGCTTCATGTGACTGTAGAAAATAATCTAAAAAGAATCTGACTTGGAAGTCTTGATGAAAAATGTACGTAAAAAGTCTTGGCTATAACTTGGTAAAATTTTGAAATTTTTGGAGGTCGTATGGATATTTTAATCGAATTTCTTCGAAGGCTGTGCATTCTGGTTTCATCCGAAAATTACATGCTATTTTTGTGAATTATGGATTTGTGTGGAATTCTCATTGGCCGTGTATTTTGCATGAAATCATTATCTTATTGTATTATTACTTGCCTTAATTTTATGATTTTTGAGAATTATATAGATATTTAAATTTAATATTTTTGAAAATGGCACAAGCTGAAATTTAAATAAATGGAAAAAAGGCATGATAAATGGATTATTTTAATTGGCATAAATTCCATGAATTTTATTTTATAATTAATTGTACCATGTACTATGTGTGATGAGGTCTTGATGTATATATTGAGATGCATGTGTGAATTCGATGTTGAACATGATTTTTGGTTGCCACTGCATCGTATGCCATGCTAAATTAAGACCGAAATTGGTAAACATGGATAATGAAACATGAGGAGATTGTTGTGGCTGATGATATGCCTTGGGAGTGTTAGGATGCCCGGGATGGGGGTGCCGGAAGCCGGATTGTATTGAGATACAAGGCCGGATGTCCTCGGGAGTTTCGAGATGCCCGGAAAGTTAGGGGTGCCGAAGGCCCTGTCGGAGGTCTTTGCCCGAGGGGAATGCCTCGTGATGCCAGTTGGGATGCGAGATGCCTGGCCAGGGAGTGTAAATGCCGAAAGGCTTGTCAGAGGTCTTTGCCCGAGGGGAATGCCTCGTGATGCCAGTTGGGATGCGAGATGCCCGGAATGTGGGGGGCCGGATGCCCGGTGGCCTGGAATGGCTGAATGCCGGAGGTTTTTCTCGCATGGGATGCGAGTGTAATATATGAGATGAAATTGATGATCCGAGGAAGGGTAATGTGGTGATCAAATTGAAAGCTAAAAGTGGAAATTGAACCATGCATGATATGATATGATGATGATCACCCATGGCATGATGATATGCATGATGATGATGATGTATGATGTGATATGATGATGATCACCCATGGCATGATGATATGCATGATGATGATGATGTATGATGTGATACGATGATGATCACCCATGGCATGATGATATGCATGATGATGATGATGTATGATGTGATACGATGATGACCACCCATGGCATGATGATATGCATGATGATGATGATGTATGATGTGATATGATGATGATTACCCATGGCATGATGATATGCATGATATGATGATGATATATGATATGATGACATGCATATATGTTGTGATATGATGATGTCATGATGATGATGACATGTGTATGATACGATAATGATACACCTGTATGTGTTATGATTGTGATGATGATGCATGATAGTATATGCATGGCTTCAAGGTAAGTAATGCCTGCAATGCATGTATGACTTGTATGATGCATTGAGTGATTATTGGATTCCTTTACCTGCTGAATGGTTGTACTCACCTCTTTTGGGGACCAACATTTTAGATTAGCAGCATGCCGCTTCCTGCCGTTACGCGAGGTGTGTTTTACGGTCTACCATCCGATGTAGAGGTTGAGTGCAAGGAGTTCGGCTGTCCTTCTGTGCTTGGATTGACGTATATATGAGTGCGCTGTTTTGTCATGTACAACGTAGGCCTTGCTAGGGGCCTGGTTGTCCAGGAGTTCGTCTCCATCCAAGTTCGTCACGACGGTGTGATGAGAGGGATGTTGCCACCGCAACCACCTAATGCACCGGATTGGGTGTGAGGCCCATGCGTGACGAGTAGGAGCTGGTTTTTATGGGGATAGTTAGCCGACACTGATGATGGGGATTTAGCACGTGAGATGTAGTGGGTCGAGGGTTCTTTTTGGGGTTTTAGGCCGGACATGGCTGAGTCTTGGCTTTTCCTTTTGATGTATCGACCCAAAAGAAGTCCCATCTTGAAAATATATGTAAATAAAGTGTCGTGACTTGTCTTTTAATCATGATGATTAGTGGTGTGTAATTGTATCATGATTGATGGAGGGGGGAGAGATGGCGATATTTTATTTGCTTATGCTAATGAGTCGTGCTGGGACCGTTTTATAAAAAAAATAAAAATAAAAATGAATGAGTCTACTAATTACGACGCTTCTAAGAAGAAAGGTAATAAGGTATAACATTGGCGCTTGTGGCGACCTACGAAGGGTTCGAGGTGCCACACCAAGTACTCCTTTGATACCTATGAATGACCAGATATCCTCTAGGGTTCATACTTATGAGCATCCAAGTACTCCTGTGGTACTTGCAAATGACCAATTATTCTCCAAGGTTTCGTACTTGTGATCATCCAAGTACTTTTTCAATGCTTGTGAATGATCGGATATTCTCTAAGGTTTCGTACTTGTGATCATCCAAGTACTTTTTCAAAGCCTGCGAATGACCAGGCACTCCTTCGATGCCTACAAAGGTCCAGATAACCTCCAGGTTAGTACTTGTGATTATCTAGGTACTCTTTCAATACTTGCAAATGTCTAGGTATCCTTAAAAACAGATACCTTAAGAAAGGTCAGCGTATCTCCCGAGAAAGTTTGGGTAACAAACCGGTGTTCTCGACCAAGATTAGGCACCCAAGAAATAGATGCCCCGAGAAAGGTTGGCGCATCTCCCGAGAAAGGTCGGCGCATCCCCCTAGAAAGGTCGGGTAATTAACTGATGTCCTTAACAAAGATCAGGCACCCAACAAGAAAATGCCCTAAGAAAGGTCGGCGCATGCCCTGAGAAAGGTCGAGTAATCAACCGGTGTCCTTAACAAAGATTGAGCACCCAACAATCAGATGCCCTGAGAAAGGTCAATGCACTCCCTGAGAAAGGTCGAGTACTCAACTTATTGCTCTAACAGGCAACTAAAGAAAAGTTCATATCTTAGAAAAGCAATTTTTCGTCAAGGCAGCGGAAGAAAGGTTCGGGTCCTAAACAAACAACATATTGCTCTAATAGGCAACTGAAGAGAGGTTCAAGTCTTGGAAAAACAATTTCCTGTCAAGGCAACTAAAGAAATGTTTTGATCATAGATAAACAACTTAGGGCTTTAACAGGCGACCGAAGAATGATTAGGATCCTGGAAAAGCAATTTCCCATCAAGACGACTAAAGAAAAGTTTGCATCTTGGAAAAGCAACTTCGTCATGTCACCAGGTAAGATGATGCCCTGATACTTACCAAACTTGAGGTTTGCGCCTTGTCTCACTCATTCCCGGTAAGTGACTACAGGTATCTTCTTATCTGTCTTAGTACGGATAATGCTATATTGCTCTTTTTTCTCCATAGAACACTAGGTCCCAAATAAGATATAATCTACTGCATATGCATAAACAAAATTTAGGTATCAATTCGTCTTCGAATGCAACCCCTGTGAGCTCACATTCAAAGAGGGGCAGCTGTTAATACCTAAATTTTGGCTAGGTATTTTAAATTAAATTGCATAAGAAAATTAGAGACCAATTCAACTTTAGCGAAAATGATTTTTCGCATCATTTAAGCCTTAATTTCTATCCATTAAGCTCTATTTTCCTATTTTATTTTATTTTTCACTTTTTAAAATAATTTATTAAATATATTAAAAAAAGAAAAGAAAATGGTCTTATGGGGTTGGGCGTGAAAGCCAAGCCCCTTCTTTTTCTTTCCTTTGCCCAAGCCCCCAAGGCCTAGCCTTTGCAACTCGGCCCAGCCCCCTTCTCCTTCTTCCTCCTTCCACTTTCCTTCTTCCTCAGCGCTATGCCTCACGCACACAGTGAAGCCTCACATAGGTCCGGTTCAGCTCCTCCATCCATTCCCGACCCCAACTAGCCCTAGATCGGCCCTTTTCCTACCTCAACTAGCAGTGAGTAGAGAGGAGAAAAATGGGTATCGTAGTGGAGTTTTGGCCCGTTTTGACCAGCTTGCCAACCCCGGATGCTTGGCCCGCTTTGATGAAAGTTTTTCCCCATGGCTTCCCCATCGTTTTGGTCCAATCGGTTCGTTAATCGGGTGAGTTTAGCTCACTAAATCTTGATTAACAAGTTAATTATGCTTAGGGTGTTCTTATTTTAAGCTAAGTAAGCTTAGGTGGTTAGTTTAGTTTATTTAATTGTGAATTAGATTAAGAGGTTGGTTTAATTTAAAGTATGTTTAGTTAAGGTTAAATTGTTGTTTATAATGGTGATTTGACATAAATGAATTAATTTTGGATTAAATAAATATTTTGGAATTGTTTAATAATTTAATAATATTTTATTATTCGAAATTATTAAAATATTATTATTTAATTAATTTCGGAATAAAATTAATTATTTAATAAATTCTGAAAATTATTTTGGGACCTTATTTTCTCATAATTTCATGCTGATCACCGCTATGTATTTAGATTATTAATTTGATGAGTAGATATTGCAAATTGAGTGATGACTTGTGTAATTGATTGCTGAATTATGAAATTGAATGATTATTGTGAAAAGTATATAATTTCTTCAAAAAATCCTTAGTGTCGGGTTTGACACCAAAAATGGATTTTAAGTATTATATCAAGTAGTGGGGTTTGAAAAAAATGGTGTTAGTTTTTCTGGTTCGAATTTGATTGTGCACCCACACACACAACTACTTTATCATATGTTTTTAATATGAAGAAAAAGGCCAAGATCATTATTTTAATTGAAGGCACTTATTGAAAGGCAAAGTATCCTGGGCCGAGTATGAATTGGTTGTGTGATAATTAAGAGGAACTTGTCCTGGGCTATTGAGTCAGACTTGCCCCTATATGGGATGCCCACGTAGTGGTTGCGGGTCGCAATTGATTCTGGGCCCATGCTCCTTTGGGAATGCCGTCGAGGTACTAATGAAGTCGTGCTCCAAGGTGGGGAGATGATGCTTGGCTATATGCCAATAGATAGCCGAACTGTGATAGGCTATGCCCTTGTGTGGCAGTGAATAACAATTGAATCGCATGCTAAGTGTTATTGATGGGTCAGATTATGGGACGGAATCGTGTGGCATGGTATGTGACATGTCATAACGATTTGGTCTTATAATTCGAACTCCTGTGGTCGTTCGAAATGATATTGTTGGCGTTCCAGTGGTTTAAGTTCCTATTACTATCTATGATTAAGTGATTTGAATTGTGCTAACCCGTAGGAAGGAACTGAGGAAAGGTAAGTTCTTTATGTGGTGTGGCTATGCCACCCTTGGGCGTATTTTCTTTCTAATAGGGGTTTAGGGGATTGGACTTGCTAAGACAATGTCTCACCCTGTTGTGGGCCAAAATTTCAGGACCGTAGATGGTGGAACCCCCGGAGGCCAATCAATCTAAAGTGGGATTGAAGAACGAGTCCGACTAGTGTCATAGGACTGATGCCTTTTGTAGACTACCCCTTTTTGGTATATGTGTAAACCCTAGTGTGGTTACCTTTGAAAGTATGTTTGTTTATGAAAGAGTTGGTTTCCTGATTTCCTATCCCGTGAGATTCTGTCAGGGGTTTTATAATACATTCCGCTTGTGCAATAAAAAAAATGAATGGGGTCAGCGACAATATCTGAGATTGTCACATTTGCATGACCATGGCGGGATGTTGGGACGCTCGAGGTTCGGGGTGTGACAATTCGTGTGTGTGTTTGAGACCTCTCTATCATTCTTCTCTTGACTGTGGGCCTAAGTTCATCTAGACCCATTGATCATGTGGCTCTCGTCGGGTGGCCAATATTTTTGACAGTCCAATGGACTTGATCCACCTGGTGACATTTTTTGGAACGCATGTGCAATCAATTATTCTATTCTTACCTCCAAACAAGTAGCCGATTAGAAATATATCACACGCCAGTTGGTCGTCATCTTCTTCCCTTCATATATATATATTAATCAACCATTCTCCCTACATTTCACAGCTTAAGAGGGTGAGCGAAAAATGAACACTTCCTTAGTGATGCGTAATGCGTGCTCAGATCAAGCAACTTTGTTAAGATTGTAATATATATATATATATATATATATATATATATATGATTTGTCTAATTTAGTATATAAGCACCAATTTGAGAGTTCGAACTGCTACGCTCCCTTTCATCTTTCTTTTAGTTGATATTTCCATTATTTAGCATGTTTATTTCAAAACCCATATACAATTCATCATTATTTTTGTTTTAAATTATTAACAGTGTACGTTAGTGTCGGTTGTACCACGTAGAATGGGTGGTGCTCACATGCTCAACTTTTGGCATAAATCAACTAGAAGAACTACATTGACAAATCATCAAAAGGTCTAGTACTCAATTAACATAATTAAAAAGTGCACGAAACTGATTTGGTACAAGTTTAAATAGGTTTATGAACTTTTCCTTTAGTAGTTTTCCCGTTTTTCCTTCTCATGAGCCAAATCAAATCCTATATTTTGAATTTCAAATCTTTTTGGATCAAATTGAAATTGTTTTTCATATTTTTCCCACGCCACATCAAATTCGCGTTGATTTTCTTGTTGAATGTGTTTTGCAAGACCATAGTGACTAAGGAAAGGAGTGTTCTTTGAAAGTTCGGATCTCCCTAGCCCAAATTTGGGGGCCATCCTTGTATTTGGAAAAAATACAGCAACAATATAAATAAAAAGGTTAATACCACGAAAAACTAAAAGTTACTTCATTCCTCAGTTTTGTGTTCACTTCTTTCTTTTTTGCCAAGTTTCATTCGTGGATTGAATGATGCCAAACTAGTGTATTTGTAACAAATTTACTTCAAATTAATTTTTTGACTATTAAATACCTCAAATTAACATATAACAAATTTGCTCTCTATTAATTTCTTTTAAATTTTATTATTAAATACCTCAAATTTGACATGTGACAAGTGGTGAGTGTACCAATTTGTGGTTTTTTGTAAAAACTAATGGAAGACAAATTTATCACAAATATGTTGGTTGAGGTTTTTTGTTGTAAAAAAAAAAACTAATTTAATATAAATTTGTCACAAATATATCGATTTAAGTTTTTTGTAGTGTTAACCTTAAATAAAAAGGTCAAAAGCTAACAATTCTTGTTTACATTAATACAAATAACTAAGACTAATTTATCAAATCTATATCCATAACAAAATTCATGGAAAAGTTTCCCTTTTTGTCTCCCGTTTTCAATTCCAAAATAACGCAATCAAACTGATGAGTGAATGTTGCTAAAAGGAGCAAATAACTAATTACAGTGGAAATAACTAGTATCATGGCTTGGGTTGGCTAATCGAGAAGATCGAGGGTTTTTCGGTGACGTTTGATTGAAAGCAAACAGTATGGCGGAAGATAAAATCATGATTGATAAATTCGATGGGCAGGATTTCGGATGGTGGAAACTACAAATCAAGAATTATCTTTATCAAAAAGATCTCTATGCACCACTTGAGGGTTAGAAACGTAAGATGGCGGAAGTGGATCCGACACCAAAAGCCGGATGGAAAATTCTTGATCGAAAGGCATTAGGTGCGATTAGTCTAGGGTTTAACTCTTGATGATGCTGTGAGTAGTATCACATATGAAGAGATGCAAAGGAAAGTCTCAGGTGGAGATAATTTTTCTACATCTACCTTTTCAACAGCACTTGCAGTGGAGAACCGTGGAAGAAGTAAAAGTAGAGGAAAATTCAGCAAGATGTGAATCAAGTAGCGATGAATCTTTGCTAGATAACTTGTGTTTGTCTGTAGGGTTTGATTTAACGACAAATAAATGGTTTATTGATTCCAATGCTTCTTTTCATTGCACTTCGCAAAGAGACATATTTGATGATTATGCCAATAGAGATTTTGGACAAGTGGTTGTGGGAAACGGTCACATGTGTCCCATTATTGGAAAAGGAATTGTGACTGTGAACATCTCAGGTGAAGGACATCTAGTTTTGCATGAAACTAGGAGTATTCCGGAATTAAGAAAAATTTGATTTCAACTAGTAAATTTGACCAAGAAGGTTTGGTAACAACCTTTGGATGTGGAGAGTGGAAGATAACCTCAAGGGTAAGAGTAGTAGCAAAGGGAAAATGTACGGGTACACTTTACCTTCTACAGGTAATTTGTCTACTCTTTGGCATTATCGTTTGGAACATCTTGATGAAAAAGGTGTAAAGCAGTTACACTTGAAGAAATTACTTCCAGGTTTGCAAAAAGTTGAGTTAAATTTTTGTGAGAGTTGCATTTATGGAAAATAGAAGGTTGTTAGTTTTGACTTGAATGAACGATAAAATAAAGGCCATTAGCTAGAGTTAGTTCATACTGATACATGGAGCTCAAGAACTCTCTTATGATGGTAAGAGATATTTTGTCACCTTCATTAATGATGCGACAAGGAAGACTTGGATCAATGCTCTTAGAGAAAAATCAGAAGTTTTCGGGATATTCAGAATGTGGAAGACCATGGTAGAAAATGAGATAGGTTATCAAATTAAAGTTCTAAAGTTTGATAATGGTGGTGAATATACGAGTAAGGAATTTGTAAAATATTAGAGTCGATAAGGCATACACAAGTTAAAGATTATTCCTAGAACTCCTCAAGAGAATAGTGCGTTAGGAAAATCTCTTATGATGTTTTGAAGATGACAAAATAAATCAAATGCTACTAACGTGTTTAATTGTTGAGTAATAGACTATGTAGATGATAGAACATGTAAATGATATTATCAAAGTCTATACTTGGAATAACCAGAAGACTGAACGTAACACATGTCCAAAGTCTATTATGAAGATTTTTAGACTTCTAGTGTCAAAGTCTGAAGACTGCCAGACTTTAGTGTCAATGTCTGTTCTACATCAGAAGTCTGTCAACTCTGACAAATTCCAAACTGAACGTGAATGAAGAACCAAAAGACAGACTCTATCCTGAATTTGAATTTATTCAGACTGTGTTTAGACGTTAAAGCTAAATATGTTCAAAAACAGAATATGTTCAGATTGACGTTCATATTGTAAAGTCTATAGCACTTAGACTCTGCTTCAGACAGAACACTCTTAGACTTTACATCTAGAACGAAGCAGATTCAGAACAAAACAACTTGACATATCGTAATACAAGTCCCAATCATATAACGGCTAGTGATCTGGTTTGGATTCTACATCAAGATAGATTTGATTTACTTAATCTAATTGATTGATAATTGGATATTGAAGACAAGAATTTTCTGTACGAAGAAGCTCTACTTATGAAAACCAAGATTCTTTTTGTATGGGCGATCATAATCAATTTAGGATTCTACTTTTGTCATTCAACGGCTACCAAATCTTCTAAATACAAATCTATCCAATGGGTAGTTTGGAAGATGATCCTTAAGATGCTGTTCAATGACTAGTTTGGAAGTGGAGGAGTATTTAAAGAGATCAATGACTGATGAGCAAGTAAGAGACAGAGCGTAGAATTTATAATTCCAAAGTTTGAGCGGCCTTCGATCATACACTTGTTTCTTGCGAGCTTAAACATTTGTGATCGTGATAAAAATACCAAAAGAATGACTTAGTGAGATAGTATGATCTACTACTAAGTGTTTGCACTCAAAGTTGTAATATCTTGTTGATTGCATAGTGGAATCCAGCCAAGAAGGCTATTAGCGTGGGAAAGTGAACATATGCTTGATTTAAGTCGAACCATTATAGACCTTGTGTTCTTATTCTCTTTTTGCTGAATATCTTTATTTTGTTCATAGTTTTATTTAACTACCAAAGTCTAATCTCGCTCAAAGTCTGTGCTCTTTAAACTTAGTTTCAAAAGTTTGTTGTTATTCAAACTCAAGTTAAAAGTACATGTTTTCACTGCATTTTGTAGAATCTATTTTTACACCTATTCACCCCTTTTAGGTGTTCATACTAGCACTTTCAATTGATATCAGAGCCAAATGCTCGATTTATAAAAGTACTTTTACTTTTGTGCTAAAGATCTTCTATGGCAAGTATTTTGGCACCAGGACTTATGGAGGGACAAAGTAACACTATGCCACCATATTTTGATGGAAATGAATACAACGTGTCGAAAAAAAATGAAAGCATTCATAAGATCCAGAGATCAATTGCAATGGGATGTTGTGAAAAAAGAAATCAATCCCACTGCTGTGTCTACATCAAATAAGAATGGCAAAGACAAAGAAACCAAACTCCCTGTTCCTATGTCTCAAACGGAGATGTCCAAAAGAGAAGCTCTTGATGCAAAAGCCATTTATTCTTTATATTGTGTCTTATCTACTACTGAATATAACAGAATCTCTTTATGTGAAATAACAAAAGAAGTTTGGGATAGATTTCATGTTACATATGAAGGGACTGATCGTGTAAAAGAGATAAAAGTAAATTTCATATTCGGCAAATATGAATCCTTCAAGATGAAGCAAGGAGAGTCGATTGGAGATATTTTTAGCCGCTTTACAGAAATTATAAATGGTTTAGCATATCGAGGTTAGCCAATTTCTTCCCCAATGAAGGTCAACAAACTCTTGCGAGGCCTCTCGAAAGATTGGAACCATGTAAAGACCTCAATAAGAGAGACTCAAAGGATTATGCCACTTTCTGTTGATGAATTGATTGGCACTCTTCAATCCTACGAAGTGGAACAAATCAATGACGAAGATCCCGAAGGTAAAATGTCCATTGCTTTAAAATCTAATGCCGATTCTGATGATACAGATTCAGAAAATGACATGGACAATGAAGAACTTGCTTTTATGATCAAGAAATTCAAAAAATTGAGTAGAAAAGGAAAGAAATTCGATGGAAGAAGACAATACAAGCAGAATGGGTAGAAAAAAACCATGAAAGAAGATGATGAGTAAGGAAATATATGCTTGATGGCACATTCAGACTCATACTCAAATTTGGAATTAGAGTCTGACTCGGACACAAACTCATAATCAAAGTCCGACTCAGACACAAACTCAAAATCTGATGAGAAAATCGAGGTAAGTCATTCAAAAATTCCTATCAAAGTTCTTAAGTATATCAATAAGCTCTACTTAAATCTCAAATCTTCTCTTAAAAGGATCTTCGAACTAAAAAGGAGAATTCACGTCTTAGGCAACAGGATCTTTCTCAAAAAGAAAAATATGAAATTTTGCAAAATGATTTTCTACAAATAAAAGAAAGTCGAGATTTACTTATCAAAGAAAATGATTCTTTAAAAAATGAATTTTCAAATATTTCGACAAAAATTTCAAATGGTTCAAAAACATTAAAGCATATCCTTTCCATACAAGTACCTTACTATAATAAATTTTCCTAAAGTTAAGGAGAGACTCAAACAAAGACCTCATAGACTTGCGTACAAGAAGCATTTTCAAAGGATCTTTACAAAACCTGTTGGTCAAAATACCCTCAAGTGTTCAAATTGTGGAGATTCAGAACACTTTGAGAAAGAATGTCCTAAAGTCTGGAGACCTATCAAGAAAGATTGGATAAAAACAACATACTCTACTAACTCTCATGGACCCAAGAAAAAATGGGTACCAAATACAAGATGAGTTATTTTTGCAGGAAATAAAGGAAGAGAAGAATCAGAGTTTGGTAAGAAATGTATTTCTTTTTAGCACATAATTCTCATTATACTTGATATTCGATATATCCTCGGTTGATTAACATTTTATAATGATCATATTCCTTGATTTTTTTTTTATTGAAGAAAGAATCATGTGATTTGTTTGTGATTCGAGATTTGATACGTGTGATCATTTTTGATATCCTGCTTAAAGACAATTGAGTTTATTTGGATTAATTTTATACTCTCAGATTTTACCATATTTTGCCAAGTAAAAATCTATTTTACGTGATATTAATTTATTATGCAAGATATTCTTAGATACTCAAGGATTTTATTCTCTCTATCTTTATCGTATGATGACTAAGTGAGAATTTATTTTTCAAAATATCATTGTGCATAATATTCTTTCTTTGAATACTTTGTTATGATGAATTAAGAAAGAATATTTGTTTATCTAGGGAGATTTTATATTTTGCTCTAACGAAATGAAATGATCCAAATTGATTGCAGGAAATTCTATAAGGGAAGAATGATCGCGAATCTACACAGATTTTGGTGCAATAAAAAATGTATCTCTTGCAAAAATCGGTAATGATCTTTTTTAATCAATGGTATATTTCGAACATATACATTGTGAGATAGCTAGTATAAGCACCTAGACGGGGTGAATAGGTGCACTAACAATTTATCGAGATACGGAAGCGATTCTAGGCAACCGATAGAAAGAAAGTTCTCTATTAATTAACAAAATGAAGTACGATCAAAGTAAAGAGAGTAAGGAAGAGAAAATTGAACACAAGATTTATAGTGGTTCGGCTTATTCCAAGCCTACGTCCACTCTTCCGCACTAACAGTCCACCGGCTAGATTTCACTATGAACAAAAGAGAAGTTACAGCACAGTTTTTCCTTGATTCCACAGTGTAGAAGTTCTACCACACCTCCTCAAGGTTTCTCACAAATATAGACTCTCTTTTGTATACAAGTTTCGCTCAAATGAATTGTCTAAATAACAAGAAAGCTTCAAACTTTGAAATTCTTCTATTACGCACACCTTGAACAACTTAGAACGTCTTCCTTATATACTCCTTTATGCCATCATACCCGTTGGCACTTACCAAAGGAATTCCTCCAATCTACCCGTTGGACGGAATCAACTAAGGAGATTATTCGAGCTATTAAAGAAATGTATCGATAGCCCATCAATCCTGTTCGCCCATACAATCAGGATCTCGGTTTCCATAAGTAGAACCTTCCAAGAATATTTAGGCAATCATCGGATCCTTAATTTTCGAGTCAATCTCGATCGATCAAAGGATTCCGTTATGTCTTTTCCAGCCAAGAGATCTTCTCCAGTCGATAAGGTCATATCCTTAATGAAACATCCAATTATGGATAACCTTTCTTCAATGGATTAGAGACTGTCAGTGAGGATAGACTTTGAGTCTTGAGTCTGGCTGTCCGGAGGTCTTCAGACTTTAAATAGCAGTCTGCAAGCCTTCAGACTAGACTGATGGAAACGTCTTGTCAGCTTCAAAACACTTCAAGAAGATTTCTCCAACAATCTCCCCATTTTTTATGGTGACAAAACTTTCCTGCAGATTTGGACAACTTTGACCTGCAAAACATTTCTCAAACACATATGCATATCTTATAGAGATAAATGGCTAAATGAATAACACTAGAATCTGCAACCACAGAAAATAGGTTAGTCTAGTATGCGATAAAGCCATCCATAAGATATCAATAGTCGTTAATAGAAGCAGTCAAGTCCAAGTCTAGTTCAGTTCTCATCCAGACACAAAAACAAAGTCAAAAGGAGTTAAACATCAAAACAATCCAACAAAATCCAACAATCCAACAAACGGTCCAACAAACCACACGATTAAAAATCAAATTATTCAAATCTTGCATCTCTCCCCCTTTTTGTCAGCATTAAAAAGGTTGAGATGAAAATGGAATAAAGTTAAGATTGCTTGGGAACGCGGACAAGCTGGAAATCTCCCATAGACTGAACGATGCCTTCCAGCTTTTTCAAGTCTTCCTTCAGTTGTGCAATCTTCTCACCCTTGGCATGGCCTGAATCTGAACAGTGAGGGCTTGGATTTTATCATTCAATGAACAAGAAGAAACTTGACCCGCATTTTGCATGTTTTGAACCTCGCATCTCCAAGAGAATATCCATGATTTTGCGAAAATCTGCTGCATTATCAGTCTGAGTACTTGCTTCGACTCGATCTGATTGAGTAAATGCAAACGATGGTAGATCAGCATAATCTCGCAGGTTTGGCGATGAAACTTCAAGACCTTCCTCTGGAAATTGAGAGGCATAAATGTCCTCTGAGTCTGCTGGAGAGCGATTGACTCCCTCACTTGCAGCAGGATATGAGGACTTCCCTATTTTCTCTTGATCTCCCCCTGTTTCCATGCCTTCAGGTGGAGAAGAGTGTTCCTCAGGTTCTCCTTCTTCTCTTTTCTCTTCTTCTTCTTTCTCAGCTCTTTCCTTTTCAGCTTCTCTTTCTTCTTCTCCCTTCTCCTCTGCTTCCTTCTCCTCTGTTTCTTTTGTCATTTGTTCCGATTCTTTCTTTGGAACAGAACGACTCAAATTCTTCAAAGCCATTGTAGAGATGGTGAGATTTTCATCATCATCTTCATCTTCAACAATAAGAGCTCTTCTTTTCGGTTTTGAAGCAACCAATGGCTCATTTCCTTTCCGCTTTGATGAAGAAGAGGGTTGATGAGCTTTGACTGGGAGTCTTCTCCTTGAATTTCTCCAACGCCTTGTTCAATTCCTTCAGATGCATTTTGGTCACCATTTTCAGTCCTACCACCATATGATCGCACGATCGAACACAAAAGATTTGCGAAGGCTGAATATTCAAATGTCTGAATAACTTCGTCACAAGACTTGGGTAAGGGAGTTGACCTCTGTCCTTCATCATGGCTCTATACATGTGGAACATAACAATGTGAGGAAGAGAAAACCTTTTCCCAGTGAGGATGGCATACATCAGCTTTGCCTTTGAACTTGAAACATCAGTCTTGGAAGTTGATTTCGGTCGGAGGCAATTGATAACAATCTTGTGAGGCAAGATGTTGAACGCACTCATCCTTAAGTAGGAAATATTTTCTTCTGTCCTTCTGTCCTTAACCAGTTCCAATGTAGCACGAGCAATAGAGACTTTGATTGGTTGATATCTTCCTCTCTCAACTCCTAACACATCTGCCAGCATATCCATATCCACAACATAGTCTTGATCTTTGACGCTAAAAGAGAATCTATTCGCATCCAAAAAGCTAAGATTTGAATAGAAATATGCGGTTAGTTCAGCATAGGCCTCTGTAGTGTCGGAGCAAAACTTTTCAAGTTGAAGATAACCGAACTTTTCCCTCAAGTTCAGATCCACAGCATCCGGAAAGTCAAAATCCACACTCCTAAGGTTTATCACCCCACGCTTTAGCAATTTTGAGTACAGATTCTTTTGTTCCTTCGATCAGAACAAGTCTCCCCTTTTTCCTCGATTTTCAACCGCAACACCCATTCTCGGTTGAAATTGGCTATACAGTTTATCATCATCATTTCCATCTACAGGATTCATCCCCCAATCACGAGGATCACTTGGGATGTTCGCAAGGGTTTCCTCTGCCACCCCTTTACGAGCAATTCCCAAACTTTCCATTTTTCGCAAAAAGATATACTCATTGCCATATCCTTTGTCTTTAAGAAAATCATCGACATAGTTCAAGAGAGTACGAGTTCCTTTTAAAGCACGATACAGCTTATAAATAAAGGTGGGCTTTTGAACTCTTACAAGGTCTGCATCCTTAATGATTTCTTCCTCTTGTTGATGATCGACGCCTTGAGGACTAGATGGAGGAGAATGACGCTGCTGAGAATGTTGTGGGCTCGGTTGCTGTTTTGGAGACATTTCTTCTTCAGTGTGATCGAAGTGCGTAGGCCCCTCACTCATTCGCCGTGGTCCCCTGCTTGCGATTCTCGAAGACTTTCTTGAAGACGACATCTTTCTCAGTTTTTGGAAGATTCCTTGCTTGACTTTCCCAAGAAAGATGACAACTTTTTCGAAAATTAAACAAGGGAAGAAAACAGGAATGGAAGATCGATGCTTTCTACGGTTTTTGAGAGTAAAGTGAAGGGGAATCAACAGTGCACGATTGGTTAAAAAGAGAGATATACGAACCGTCACAAAGGAAAATAAAAAGATGCCTTTCCAAAATAACTGTCATTTTTCCGCGAAAATAGTCATTTAAAAAAAAACTTCCTTTTGAAAAGGAAACGATGCAATAATTACGACGATTAAATATAGCAATAATTTAAACACAGTCTGACGATCATACCTCTTCAAAATAAGATTCGAAAGAGAGAGAGAGAGACTAACTTACAGTCAATGTCTTGTGTGTCTAAATCTGTGAGTCTTTAGACTTTGATTTCCTCATACCTTAAAATGTTGAGTCTGGAGCGGATGGTTTCAAATTGATTTTTCTCCAAAGGCTTTGTAAATATATCCGCCAGTTGGTTCTTTGAATCAACAAATTGAATTGAAACATCTCCATTTTGAACATGGTCTCTAATAAAGTGATATCAAATCTCTATATGCTTTACTCTTGAGTGAAGAATTGGATTTTTGGTGAGATTTATAGCGCTGGTGTTGTCGCAATTAATCTTCGTACATGAGTCTTCAATTCCAAAGTCTCTTAGCTGTTGTTTTATCCACAGAATTTGTGAACAACAACTTCTGAGAGCTATATACTCTACTTTTGTTGTAGAGAGAGCTACTGTACTTTGCTTTCTTGAAAACCAAGACACTGTCCTGCTTCCAAGTAGTTGACATGTACCCAAGGTGCTCTTTTTATCGACTTTGCATCCAGCAAGGTCTGCGTCTGAATATCCAAGAAGAGTATAGTCTCCCCTTTTTGGATACCAGAGACCAAAGCTTGAAGTTGATGAAATATATTTGATAATATGCTTTGCTACATTTAAATGAGATTCTTTCGAGTCTGATTGAAATCTGGCACAAATGCAAACACTAAACAAAATGTCAGGTCTAGAAGCGGTAAGATAAAGAAGTGATCCGATGATACTCCTGTATAACTTTTTGTCGACTTTCTTTCCTTCTTCATCTCTGTCTATCTTCAAGGAACTTGACATTGGTATGTCAGCCTTTTTGCAATTGTCCAGTCTAAACTTTTTGACAAGCTCATTTGCATACTTTTCTTGATGAATGAAAGTTCCTTCCTTCAGTTGTTTTATTTGAAGTCCAAGAAAGAAGGTTAACTCACCCATCATGCTCATTTCAAATTCATCCTGCATAGTCTTAGAGAATTTCTTGCACAGACTTTCATTAAAGGATCCAAAAATAATATCATCGACATATATTTGAACAAGCAGAAAACTTTTGCTTTCTCTTTTAATAAAAAGAGTAGTGTCTACTTTACCTTTAACAAAACCATTTCGAATTAAAAACTTACTTAGTCTGTCGTACCAAGCTCGAGGTGCTTGCTTTAAGCCATATAAGGCCTTTTTGAGTCTGACTACTGAGTCTGGTTTTCTTGGGTCTTCAAACCCAGGTGGTTGTTCCACATAAACTTCCTCACGGATGAATCCATTTAGGAAGACACTTTTGACATCCATTTGAAATAACATGAAATTCTTATGACAAGCAAATGCAAGTAATAAACGAATTGCTTCTAACCTTGCTACCGGTGCATAAGTCTCGTCATAGTCGATCCCTTCTTCTTGTGTGTATCCCTTGGCCACGACTCTAGCCTTGTTTCTTATGACTTTTCCTTTTTTATCCATCTTGTTCCTAAAAACCCATTTAGCTACAACAATTAATTTACCTTTTGGTTTAGGAGTCAGCTCCTAGAAATCATTAATTTTAAATTGCCTGAGTTCTTCTTGCATAGCTTCAATCCAGCTCTCATCGGATAAAGCTTCTTCTATGCTTTTGGGTTCTATTTCAGAAATAAGAGCCACAGCACTAGACTCTTCTCGCCTTTTGGATCTTGTGCGAATTCCTTCATTGATGTCGCCAATAATAAGATATTTGGGATGACTGGACTTATGTTTCCAGTTGCTTGTTAATTCATCAGATTGATGGTCACTTCCTTCACTTGAATCTTTAACAGTCACTTGTTGCTGGTCCTTCAAAGTCTGAGTTGCTTCTTGAGATTTAGACTTTATAGAGTCTAGAGCAGGTTCAGTCTCTTCAAGATGAGTCTGAATGGATTCATTTTGTATAGAATCTTGGAATTTGACATTCATTGATTCTTCCACAGTTTGAGTTTTCTTGTTGTAGACTTTGTAAGCTTTGCTTGTGGTTGAATATCCAAGGAAGATGCCTTCATCTGACTTTTCTTCAAACTTACCAACTCGATCATTTGCATTTTTCAATATGAAACATTTGCATCCGAATACATGAAAATATGAAACAATGGGTTTCTTTTCTTTGAATAGTTCATAGGGGTTTTTTCTAGAATAGGCCTTAAAAAAACTCTATTGATAATATAACATGATGTTGAAACTGCTTCAACCCAAAAACGTGAAGAGATATTGCTTTCAATTAAAAGAGTTCTAGCCATTTTTTGAAGAGATCTATTCTTCCTTTCCAGGACTCCGTTTTGCTCTGGAGTATATGGAGAGGAGAACAAATGTTGAAAACCAGATTCATCACAAAATTTTGCAAAATCTTGATTTTCAAATTCTCTTCCATTGTCAGTTTTTATACTTAAAATGACATACTCCTTTTCATTCTGAACCTTCTTAGCAAATTTTTCAAAGTAAGAGAAAGTTTCAGACTTACTTGCCAAGAAATATACCCAAGTAAATCGTGAGTAGTCATCCACAATTACTAGGCAATATTTCTTACCTCCAATGCTCTGCGTTCTTGTTGGTCCGAAGAGATCCATATGTAAGAGCTGCAGTACATGGTTAGTGGAAACTTGATTTATTGGTTTAAAGGAAATTCTTACCTGTTTTCCCAATATACATGGTGTACATAGATCAGACTTTTGGTATGATAAATTTGGTAGACCACGAACAAGCCTTTTTGCTGAGATTTTGGCTATCTGCTTCATGTTAATATGCCCAAGCTTTTTGTGCCATAAGCTTGCTTTGTCTTGGATTGAGATTAGACATTGCGATTCATCTGGTTTCACGTCCAATAGGTAGATATTTCCATGTCTTCGACCCATGAACGACTGAGTAGAGTCTTTACTGGTTCCTGAACAAATACCCTCTTGAAAGTTGATTCTAAAACTGGCATCATATAGCTGACTGACACTGAGCAGATTATAGTTTAGCCCTTCAACTAAAGAAACATTGCTTATTGTGAGGTTCCCAATCTTTACAGTTCTAAATCCCACTATTTTTCCTTTGCTGTTTCCTCCAAATGAGACTTTTCCACCATTCACTTGAACAAGCTTTATGAAGTAATTTAAATCTCCTGTCATGTGTCTCGAGCATCCACTATCTAGGTACCATCTCACCTTTTTCTTGATAGTAACCTGCATTTAAAAAGAGACTCAAGCTTTCTTTGGTACCCATATTTTCTTGGGTCCTTTTGAGTTAGTCTGATATGCGGTTCTTTCCCAAACTTTATTGACAGGTCTCCAAACCATAGGACATTCTTTCTCAAAATGATCTGCACTATTGCATTTTGAACATCTAAGAGCATTGCGACCTACTGGTTTTACAAAGGTTCTTCCAAAATGATTTTTGTAAGCATTTCTTGTGGGTCTTTATTTGATTCTCTCTTTCACTTTAGGAAAATCGATTAAAGGAATGGTTTCAGCAGCCATTCCCAAACCAGATTTATTGAAATAAGGTTTTTGAACAGAAAGCATTTTTTCTAGTTTTTCAGATCCTAGAGAAAATCTTTTGGAAATATTTGAAATATCATTTTTCAAAAATGCATTTTCTTTTAAAAGATTGTCTTTACTTTCTTTGAGAGAAGAAACATTCTGGTCTAAGCATTTCACTTTTTCTTCCAAAACATTCTCTTGTTGTTTTAAAGCAGAATTTTCTTTTTTGAGTTCGGAAATTCTTTTAAAAGAAGTCTTAAGACTAAAACATAATTCATCAATATATTTTGAAACTTTAATAGGGATTTTGAAGTCACTTACCTCAAATTCACTTTCTGAATCTGAATCAGTCTCGAAGTTTGATTCTGAATCCGATTGTGCCATTAGACATATGTTGGCATAATCATCATCACTAACTTCGCACTCTGTATCACTCCAGGTTTCAGCTTTGAGAGATTTTTGATATTTTTCAGTTTTTCCTTTCTTCTTCCTTAGAAGAGGACAGTTGGGTCTGATGTGTCTCTTTTTCTTACATTCAAAGCAGACTACATCTTTGTTTGATTCATCATCTTCAACAAACTTGGTCTGTTGCTTTTGAAGATTTTGTTTCTTTGAATTGAATCTTCTTCATTTTCTGTTCAGCTTTCTGAATCTTCTTATCATGAGAGCAAGTTCTTCATCATCCATGTCGTCTTCAGAATCTGTTACATCAAAATCATCATTAGATTTTAATGCAATAGATTTCTTACCTTTAGGATCTTCATCTTCATTGATTCATTCCACTTCATAAGACTGAATGGTCCCAACCAACTCATCGACAGACAGTGGCATGATTCTTTGGGTCTCTCTGATTGAGGTCTTTATGTGATTCCAATCCTTGGAGAGTCAACGCAGTAGCTTGTTTACTTTCATGGGATCAGAAATTGGTTGACCTTGATTTTCAAGACCATTCACGATTTCTATAAAATGACTAACCATGTCAGTTATAGATTCTCCCGATTTCATTCTCAAGGCTTCGTATTGATCGAGAAGAATGTTGATTCGAGTTTCTTTCACTCGATCGGCTCCTTCATAAGTAATGTGCAATCTATCTCAGACTTCTTTGGCTGTATCACAAGAAGATATTCTGTTATATTCAGTAGGTGCTAAAGCACAATATAAAGAATAAATTGCTTTTGCATCAAGAGCTTGTCTCTTGATTATCTCTTCCTGAGTCATTTCGCTAGACTCAACAGTGTCTTTTCCTCTTTCTGAGATAGATGCAGCTTTAGGAACGATTCCTTTTTCTACAACATCCCATTCCAGAGGATCCTTTGATCTTAAAAACGCCTTCTTCTTGTTTTTCCATATGTTGTAGTCCTTTCCATCAAAGTAAGGCGGTCTGGTGTTGCTTTGCCCTTCTACCAGCCCTGGAGCCAACATACTAGCCATGGATCTTTAACTCTGAAGTAAAACACTTCAAACAAAGTGAGTACACGAGCTCCGATACCAATTGAGATAGCTAGTATAAGCACCTAGAGGGGGTTGAATAGGTGTACTAACAATTTATCGAGATACGGAAGCGATTCTAGGCAACCGATAGAAAGGAAGTTCTCTATTAATTAACAAAATGAATTACGATCAAAGTAAAGAGAGTAAGGAAGAGAAAATTGAACACAAGATTTATAGTGGTTCAGCTTATTCCAAGCCTACGTCCACTCTTCCGCACTGACAGCCCACCGGCTAGATTTCACTAAGAACAAAAGAGAAGTTACAGCACAGCTTTTCCTTGATTCCACAGTGTAGAAGTTCTACCACACCTCCTCAAGGTTTCTCACAAATATAGACTCTCTTTTGTATACAAGTTTCGCTCAAAGGAATTGTCTAAACAACAAGAAAGCTTCAGACTTTGAAATTTTTCTATCGCGCACACCTTGAACAACTTAGAACGTCTTCCTTATATACTCCTTTATGCCATCATACCCGTTGGCACTTACCAAAGGAATTCCTCCAATCTACCCGTTGGATGGAATCAATTAAGGAGATTATTCGAGCTATTAAAGGAACGTGTCGATAGCCCATCAATCCTGTTCGCCCATACAATCAGGATCTCGGTTTCCATAAGTAGAACCTTCCAAGAATATTTAGGCAATCATCGGATCCTTAATTTTCGAGTCAATCTCGATCAATCAAAGGATTCCGTTATGTCTTTTCCAGCCAAGAGATCTTCTCCAGTCGATAAGGTCATATCCTTAATGAAACATCCAGTTCTGGATAACCTTTCTTCAATGAATTAGAGACTGTCAATGAGGATAGACTTTGAGTTTTGAGTCTGGTTGTCCGGAGGTCTTCAGACTTTAAATAGCAGAGTCTGCAAGCCTTCAGACTAGACTGATGGAAACGTTTTGTCAACTTCAAAACACTTTAAGAAGATTTCTCCAACACCTTGGGTAAGAGAATATTTTTTATCATCCCGCCTTGCAAATTTTTACTCGATTTTATGAAGATCATAGATGATTGTTTATCATTTACATTGCAAACATCTTTTGTCATAAATATAAGGCATTGCAAGTTTTTACTTGATTTGGCATGTGATAAAAATATCATCTTTCTTTTTGTGAAATGTATCAATAATATATACCTGAGATTTATGTTCAAGAATATTCTTGCTATATTCTTAGAAGATATCTTATATCTAGCAAATATGATCCGCAAATCAAAGGAAGATATTACCTGACATTTTTGCAAAGATTATTATCTATTATACAAGAATTTGCAGGTGACAAAAGAATCTTTCCCAAAGCTCAATCTGAAAATTATGAAGATTCTATACTATTTTTTGGAGGCTCAAAGATTCTATTCCTTGTGCAAAATTTTTTCTTATTGAGGAAATCCCTTATGTGTCGTACAAAAGATTGAGTAGCTCTGAATTTAAATATTTGATAATATTCAATTTATTTAAAGAAATGTCATTATATATTACGTTAATATTATAACAGCTTTCTTGTGCAAAAAGTTTGTTAAGTTTATGCAGGTTGAATTTGAGAAGAGCTTGTTTAAAGAATATAAAATTTTGTGTCGAATTTCATAATACAAATTATTGTTGTGGATATTGTTTTTATGAAAGAAATAATGGAAAAATATTATGCTCAACATGCACAAGCCACAATTAGTGCTATTTTCAAATATTGTCATGATGACAGGGGGAGAAAGCGAATCCAAGAAAAAAGAAATGATCGTGATCATCTCAAAAAGACGACTAATTGAGGGGGAGCATTGATCAATTATGGTAAAATCCTTTTGAATCAATTGTGATCTTGATTATTATGGAAGGAAGGAAAAGGTAAATGTGTTAGAACTTACCAAGTTATACAAAATCAGGTTAGTGTATCTTTTATTACCTTTTGTCATTAACAAATCTCTTATTGATATTATCATTTTATTATGACAAAATGGGTAAAGTGAATTTTATAATGCATCCGTGATTTTTATTGGATATTTGTTCATATATATGATTGAAGTGAGCTATATTGCATATCTTTAATATTTGACTTACTATGTAAATGCTGATTTTTTTTTTTAAATTGTGCAAGATATATTTGTTATCATCTTATATTCTCTACGTGATACTATTTCTATTGTTATCGCTTTTTGATTATGACAAAAATTGGGAGAGAATATAAATATGCATATGTATTGATATTTATCAAGCTGCGATTATCTTTACATATATAATTATATGTTCAATCTATTTGCTATCTTGAATTACATTATTCTTTAAGATTACATTGATTTATTATCTTTAAAAGTGTGATTACATATTTGCATATTCAAAGATTGTTTTGTCATCATCAAAAATGGGGAGATTGTTAGGGAAATTCCTTGTGATATTTTAAAATAACAAAATAAATCAAAGGCTACTAACGTGTTTAATTATTGAGTAATAGACTATGCAGATGATAAAACATGTAACGGATATTATCAAAGTCTATGCTTAGAAGAACCAGAAGACTGAACATAACACATGTCCAAAGTCTATTATGAAGATTTCTAGACTTTTGTATTAAAGTTTGAAGATTGCCAGACTTTAGTGTCAAAGTCTGTTTCATATCAGAAGTCTACTAACTCTAACAAATTACAGACTAAATGTGAATGAAGAACCAAAAGATAGACTTATGCTGAAGCTGAACTTATTCAGACTGTGTTAAAACCTTAAAGCTAAATATATTCAAAAGTCAAACTAACGTCTAGATTGTAAAGTTTATTGTACTCAGACTCTGCTTCAAACAGAACACTCTTAGACTTAACATCTAGAAAGAAGCAGATTCAAAATGAAACAACTTGACAGATCGTAATATAAGTCCGTATCATATAACGGCTAGTTTTGGTTTGGATTCTACATCAAGATAAATTTTATTGACTCAATCTAATTGATTGACGATCGGATATTGAAGACAAGAACTTTCTGTATGAAGAAGCTCTACTTATGGAAACCAAGATTCTTTTTTGGGTGATCAGAATCAATTTAGGATTCTACTTTTGTTACTCAACGGCTATCAAATCTTCTAGATACAGATCTGTCCAATGGGTAGATTGGAAAATGATTCTCAAGATATTGTCCAAAGGCTAGTTTGAAGTGGAGGAGTATTTAAGGAGATTAAGGACTAATAAGCAAGTAAGAGATGGAGCGTAGAATTTATAATTCCAAAATCTGAGTGACATTCGATCATACATTTGTCTCTTGTGAGCTTAAACGTTTGTGATCGTAAGAGAAATACCAAAATAGTGACTTAGTGAGATAGTGTGATCTACTACTAAGTGTTTGCACTCAAAGTTGTAATATCTTGTTGATTGCATAGTGAAATCCAGCCAAGAAGGCTGTTAACGTATGGGAGAGCGGACATAGACTTGATTTAAGCCGAATCACTATAAACCTTGTGTTCTTATTCTCTTTCCTGAATCTCTTTATTTTGTTCGTAGTTCTATTTAACTGCTAAAGTATGATCTTGCTCAAAGTCTGTTGCTTTTCAGACTCAATTTCAAAAGTCAGTTATTATTCAAACTTAGGTTAAAAGTAAAGGTTTTCATTGCATTTTGTAGAATCTGTTTTTATACCTATTCACCCCCCCTCTAAGTGTTTATACTAGCATTTTCACAGTGTAGCTGAAAGGATGAATAAGACTATTCTAAAACATGCGAGATGCATGAGGCTACACGCAAGTCTCCCGCTACATTTATGGGCTACCACAATTGATGCAGCCATTTATCCTATCAATAGAAGTCCATCTAGTGCGTTGAATGGAGAAATATCACAAGAATGGTGGTCATGTGAAAAGATTAATTATTCACATCTAAAGGTGTTTGGTTGTAATGCATATGTTTTGATTGACATGGATGATAGAAAAAAAAACTTGATGCTAAGTCCCAGAAGTGCATCTTTATTGGATATGGTGGCGGTGAGTATTGTTATGGGCTTTGGGATTATGAGAATAACATAGTCATCCGTAGCCGAAATGCGATATTCCATTAAGAAAATATGTACAATGATAATCAGACAGAGCATGAGAAGATAGTAGAACCAGAATATGTTGAATTAGACACATTACCTGGGAAGATGTTTCTAGTAGATCAAAGTGCACTTAAAAGAGAGGTTTAAGATGAGTCTATTATTAGTGAGAAGGTAGTTCAAGAGGAATGCAGTGATTCGGAGCATACTAATGAGCCTGAAGTACCTATCTTGAGGAGTTCTACAAGTGTGAGAAAACCAAAGACAATTTTTTATCCATCAGCTAATACTATTCTGAGCCATGTCTTATATATAGATTCAGGAGAATCGGAGACTTACAATGAGACAAAGATAGACACGTCTCACTTGCAAAGGGAGTGTTCTATGAAAGATGAGATGAGCTCATTACTTCAAAATAAAACTTGGGAGTTGACCAAGTTGCCCACGGGTAAAAAAGTTTTATTAGAAAATGGGTGTACAAGATTAAGAATGAAGCAGATGGTAGTATTAGATACAAGGCAAGACTTGTAGTCAAGGTTTTTTTTAAAAAGAATGGATTGACTACTCCGAGATATTTTGACCCGTAGTGAGAATGACATCAATTCGAGTTCTATAGAGTATAGTGGCAATGGAGGATCTTCATCTTGAGTAGTTAGATGTAAAAACAACATTTTTACACGGTGACTTAGATGAAGAACTATACATTGCACAACCTAAGGGTTTTGAAGTCAAAGGTGAGGAGCACATGCTATGTCGCTTGAAGAAAAGCTTGTATGGCTTGAAACAAGTTCCACGGCAATGGTACCTAAAATTTGATAGTTTCATGAAAGAAAAAGGATTTGCACACTGTAAGTTTGATCATTGTGTTTATTTTCGCAAGTATGATGATGGTGACATTGTGCATCTCTTTTTATATGTGGATGACATGCTGGTGGCTAATTCCAATATGAAGAGAATCGTAGAAGTGAATAAGATGTTATTATTACAATTTGCTATGAAAGACTTGGGAGAGGCCAAGAATATTTTAAGCATGAAAATCATTAGGAACGGGAAAAATAAGAAATTAAGGTTGTCTCGGGAAGATTATGTGAACAAGGTGTTAAGGAGATTTAACATGGGCAAGGCAAAACCGATTGCAACTCTTCTAGTGAATCACTTCAAACTTTCCAAGAGTATGTATCCAAGTACTCAGGCTTTGAAAGATGAGATGGCAATAGTTCCATATGCATCAGCAATGGGGAGTTCGATGTACACCATGTTGAGCACGGACTAGATATTGCATAAGCAGTGGGACTTGTGAGTCGATATATGCAAAACCCAAGCAAAAAGCATTGGAATGCAGTGAAATGGGTATTGAGATATCTAGCAAGTTCTTCCAATTACTCACTTTGTTATGGTAGTACATCTCTAGAATTGTAGGGTTATGTAGATGCAGATCATTCGGATGATTGAGATATTAGTAAAAGTACCACTAGATATGTCTTTATAGTTGTAGGTATAGTAGTGAGTTGGATATCTCAACTACAAATAGTAGTGGCTTTATCGATGATAAAGGCAAAATACATGGCGACCATAGAAGCCTCCAAGGAAATCATATAGTTACAAAATTACATGGAGGAGCTACATCGAAAATAGCCGTCAGTACACTATGGAGTGATAGTCAAATTGTAGTGCACTTAACAAAGAATGCAACTTATCACTCAAGGACTAGACATATCAAGAAGTGTTATCACTTTATCAGATCAGCATTGAAAGATAATGAGTTAAAGCTACAGAAGATTGATGGCTTGAAGAATCCAGCTAATATGTTGACCAAGGTAGTAGATGGAGAGAAGTATTTTTTTTGTACTACTACCATTGGTGTTACTCCATGTTGATTGATGAGGAGTATCGTAGAGGCACATGTTTTTCAAGTACTAGTTTTTGAAGAAGATGGATGCAAAGTTGCTTGGTGCTCGGGTATATTTGTCTTCAAGTGGAAGATTGTTATAGATGAAGTCAAATATTTCTAAGGGCTTTTTTTTTTTTTTTTTTGTTAGATTTACTTTTAGGTTAAAAGTGATACATTTAGGACTTGCATGACAACCATTCTATTCCAGAAATAGTTTTTGGAACAAAAATAGATTTTTCTATTTCTATTTCTAGAAGAGTTTCTAAGCAAAAATAACCGTTTGATAACGATACAAAATTTCTATTCTAAAAATAGAAATTCGTTTGATAACGAAACAATATTTCTTCTTTTCGGACGGCGGCGGCAATGAATGATCGACGACCTTTAATATAAAAAATAAAAATAAAAATGATTTTGTAACAAAAAATAATGAATAAAATAAAATAAAATAAATCTTAAAAATAAAATAAAAATATAATTTTATTTTAAAATAAAAATATCCTTAAAAATAAATTTATTTTATTTATTCTATTTTATTTTATTTTAGGAATAAATTTATTTTAAAATGAATAAAAAAATTTATTTGGCAAAACACTCAAGGCAAATAAAAATAAATTTAATAAATTTATATTTATTTATCATAAATAAATTATTTTTAATAAATTGAATAAATTTATTTTTAATAAACTAAAAATAAAATGAAAATAAAAATAATTTATTTATTTTAATTAATTTTTTTTATTTTTAAATGAATAAAATTGAATATATTTATTTTATTTATTTTTTTTTTAATAAAATGAGGAGAGGCGAGGAGGAGGAGGAGGAGGTAGAGACGTAAAGGAGATGAGGGAGGACTTACCGAAATTAGGGTTTAGTGAGAAATTATTTCTGATTTATCTTCCAAACAAAAGTATTTTTAGCTTCGATTTCTCTTCCAAACCTATTTCTGAATACCTATTCCAGAAATAGAAAAAACTGAATAGGTTTATTAAATGGATTTCTCTTCCGGAAACAGGTGTGGAACAGAAAAACTATTTCTAGAATAGAAATTTTGGGTTGTCATGCACCCCCTTATATTAGCAATGGCAAGATGCTAGCAGTTAAGATGATGAAAAAGAAAATAAAGAGGCAAGCAAAAAAGAGAAGAAAAAAGTGCGTTCTCAAGCTCTTTGTGCCATGATCTTGAGAGAAGATTGTCATTGTATTCCAACTTTTTTCGAAATCTAGTGGATTCGCATAGTGCTTGTGTGCAGAGATATAGCCTAGGTTTGGGTATGTTGGAGAAATCTTCGTGAAGTGTTTTGAAACTAACAAACCATTTCCATCGGTCTAGTCTGAAGATTTACATACTCTACTATTTAAAGTCTAAAGACCTCAGGACTGCCAGACTCAAGACTCAAAGTCTATCCTCATTGACAGTTTCTAATCCATTGAAGAAGGGGTCTATCCAGAACTAGATGTTTCATTAAGGATGTGACCTTATCGACTGGAAAAGATCTCTTGGCTGGATATGACATAACGGAATCTTTTAATTGATCATGATTGATTCGAAGATTAAGGATCCGATGATTGACGAAGTATTTTTGGAAGGTTCTACTTATGGAAACTGAGATCCTGATTGTATGGGCGAACAGGATTGATGGGCTATCAACATGTTCCATTTAATAGCTCGAATGATCTTCCTAATTGATTCCGTCCAATGGGTAAATTGGAAGAAATTCCTTTGGTAAGTGCCAATGGGTATGATGAAGGCGTTCCTAAGATCAAAGGATCCTCTGAAATGGGACGTTGTAGAAAAAGGAATCATTCCTAAAGTTGCACCTGTCTCAGAGAGAGGAAAAGATACCGTTGAGTCTAGTGAAATGACTCAAGAAGAGATAACCAAGAGACAAGCTCTTGATGCAAAAGCAATTTATTCTTTATACTGTGCTTTGTCATCTACTGAATATAACAGAATATCTTCTTGTGTTACAGCAAAATAAGTCTGGGAGAGATTACATATTACCTATGAAGGAACCGATTGAGTGAAAGAGACCATAATCAACATTCTTTTCGGTCAATATGAAACCTTCAAAATGAAATTAGGAGAATCTATAACTAACATGTTTAGTCGTTTTACAGAAATCGTGAATGCTCTTGAAAATCAAGGTCAACCAATTTCTTATCACATGAAGGTAAACAAGCAACTACCTGGACTCTCCAAGGATTGGAATCACATAAAGACCTCAATCAGAGAGACCCAAAGAATCATGCCACTATCTGTTGATGAGTTGGTTGGGACTCTTCAGTCTTATGAAGTGGAACGAATCAATGAAGACAAGACCCTAAAGGTAAGAAATCCATTGCATTAAAATCTAATGATGATTATGATGTTACAGATTCTAAAGACGATATGGATGATGAGGAGCTTGCTCTCATGATAAGAAGATTCAGAAAGTTGAATAGAAAAGGAAGAAGATTCAATCCAAAGAAACAAAGTTTTCAAAAGCAACAGACTAAGTCTGTTGAGGATGATGAATCAAACAAAGATGTAGTCTGCTTTGAATGTAAGAAAAATGGACACATCAGACCCAACTGTCCTCTTCTAAGGAAGAAGAAAGGAAAAAGCTGAAAAGTATCAAAAGGCTCTTAAAGCAGAAACCTAGAGTGATATAGAGTGTGAAGAAAGTGATGATGATTATGCCAATATATGTCTGATGGCACAATCGAATTCAGATTCAAACTCCGAGATAGACTTAGATTCAGACAGTGAATTTGAGGTGAGTAACTTCAAAATCCCTATTAAAGTTTCTAAATACATTGATGAGTTGTGTTTTAGTCTTAAAACTTCTCTTAAAAAGATTTCCAAACTCAAAAGAGAAAATTCTGCTCTAAAACAACAAGAAAATGTTTTGAAAGAAAATGTGAAATGTTTAGACATGAATGTTTCTTCTCTTAGAGAAAGTGAAGATAATCTTTCGAAAGAAAATGCATTATTGAAAAATGATATCTCAAATATTTCTAAAAGATTTTCTATAGGATTTGAGAAACTGGAAAAAATTCTTTCTGTTCAAAGACTTTATTTCAATAATTCTGGTTTGGGAATGACTATAGAAACAATTCCTTTAATTGATTTTCCAAAAGTGAAAGAAAGAATTAAGCAAAGACCCACAAGAGATGCTTACAAAAATCATTTTAAAAGGATCTTTGTAAGACTAGTAAGTCGCAATGCTCTCAGATGTTCAAAGTGCAATAGTGCAGATCATTTTGAAAAAGAATGTCCTATGGTTTGGAAACCTATTAAGAAAGTATGGGCAAAAACCGCATATCATACTAACACCAATGGACCCAAGAAAATATGGGTACCAAAGAAAGTTTGAGTTTCTTTTTTAAATGCAGGTCACTATCAAGAAAAAGGTAAAATGGTATCTGGATAGTGGATGCTCAAGACACATGATAGGAGACTCAAATTGCTTCATAAAGCTCATTCGAGTAAATGGTGGAAAAGTCTCATTTGGAGGAAACAGCAAAGGGAAAATTGTGGGATTTGGAACTGTAAAGATTGGAAACCTCACAATAAGCAATGTTTCTTTATTTGAAGGACTCAACTACAATCTGCTCAGTGTCAGTTAGCTGTGTGATACGGGTTTCAAAATCTACTTTCAAGAGGGGATATGTTTAGGAACCAGTAAAGATTCTACTCAGTCATTCTTGGGTCGAAGACATGGAAATATCTACCTCTTGGATGTGAAACTAGATGAATCGCAATGTCTAATCTCAATCCAAGACAAAGCGAACCTATGGCATAGAAAGCTTGGGCAGATCAATATGAAGCAGATAGCCAAAATTTCAGCAAAGAAGCTTGTTCGTGGTTTACCCAATCTTTCATACCAAAAGTCTAATCTATGTACACCATGCATATTGGGAAAACAAGTAAGAAATTCCTTTAAACCAATAAATCAAGTTTCTACTAACCGTGTACTGCAGCTTCTGCATATGGATCTCTTTGGACCAACCAAAACACAGAGCATTGGAGGTAAGAAATATTGCCTAGTAATTGTGGATGACTACTCACGATTTACTTGGGTATATTTCCTGACAAGTAAGTCTGAAACTTTCTCTTACTTTGAAAAATTTGCTAAAAATGTTCAAAATGAAAAGGGATATGTTATTTCAAGTATAAGAACAGACCATTGAGGTGAATTTGAAAATCAAGATTTTACAAATTTTTTTGATGAATCTGGTTTTCAGCACTTGTTCTCCTCTCCATATACTCCAGAACAAAACGGAGTTGTAGAAAGAAAGAATAGATCACTTCAAGAAATGGCTAGAACTCTTTTAATAGAAAGCAATATCTCATCACGTTTTTTGGGCTGAAACAGTTTCTATAGCATGTTATATTATCAATAGAGTTTTTCTAAGGCCTATTCTAGAAAAAAAAAAACCCCTATGAGTTATTCAAAGAAAAGAAGCCTATTGTTTCATATTTTCATGTGTTTGGATGCAAATGCTTTATATTGAAAAATGCAAATGATCGAGTTGGAAAGTTTGAAGAAAAGTCAGATGAAGGTATCTTCCTTAGATATTCAACCTCAAGCAAAGCGTATATAGTCTACAACAAGAAGACTCAATCTGTGGAAGAATCAATTAATGTTAAATTCCAAGATTTTATGCAAAATGAATCTATTCAGACTCATCTTGAAGAGACTGAACCTGCTCCAGACTCTACAAAGTCTAAATCTCAGGAAGCAGCTCAGACTTTGAAAAACCAGCAACAAATGACTGTTGAAGATTCAAGTGAAGGAAGTGATCATCAACCCGACAAATTAACCAGCAATTGGAAGCATAAGTCCAACCATCCCAAAGATCTTATTATTGGCGACATTAATGAAATAGAACCCAAAAGCATAGAAGAAGCTTTGTTTGATGAAAGCTGGATTGAAGCTATGCAAGAAGAACTCAGGCAATTCAGTATTAATGATGTCTGGGAGTTAACTCCTAAACCGAAAGGTAAATATATTATTGGTGCTAAATGGGTTTTCAAGAACAAGATGGATGAGAAAGAAAGGTCATAAGAAACAAAGCAAGACTCGTGGTCAAGGGATATACGCAAGAAGAAGGGATAGACTATGACGAGACTTACGCACCGGTAACAAGGTTAGAAGCAATTCGATTATTACTTGCATTTGCTTGTTATAAGAATTTCAGGTTATTCCAAATGGATGTCAAAAGTGCTTTCCTAAATGGATTTATTCATGAGGAAGTCTATGTGGAACAACCACCCAGGTTTAAAGATCCAAGGAAACCAGACTCAGTATTCAGACTCAAAAAGGTCTTATATGGTCTAAAGCAAGCACCTCGAGCTTGGTACGACAGGCTGAGTAAGTTTTTGATTCAAAAAGGCTTTGTAAAAGGTAAGGTAGATACTACTCTGTTTATCAAAAGAGAAAGCAAAAGTTTTGTGCTTGTTCAAATATATGTCGATGATATTATTTTTGGATCTCCTAATGAAAGTCTGTGCAAGAAATTCTCTAAGACTATGTAGGATGAATTTGAAATGAACATGATGGGTGAGTTAACCTTCTTTCTCGGGCTTCAAGTAAAACAATTGAAAGAAGGAACTTTTATTCATCAAGAAAAATATGCTAATGATCTTGTCAAAAAGTTTGGACTGATAATTGCAAAAAGGTTGATATACCAATATCAAGTTCCTTGAAGATAGACAAAGATGAAGGAGGAAAGAAAGTCTATCAAAAGTTATACAAGAGTATCATTGGCTCACTTCTTTATCTTACTGCTTCTAGACCTAACATTTTGTTTAGTGTTTGCATTTGTGCCAGATTTTAAGCAGACCCTAAAGAATCTTATTTAAGTGTTGCAAAGCGTATTATTAAATACATTGCTTCAACTTCAAGTTTTGGTCTTTGGTATCCTAAAACGGGAGACTTTACTCTTCTTGGATACTCAGACGCAGACCTAGCCGGATGCAGAGTTGATAGAAAGAGCACCTCGGGTACATGTCAATTACTTGGGGGCAGGACAGTGTCTTGGTTTTCAAGGAAGCAAAGTACAATAGCTCTCTCTACAACAAAATCAGAATATGTAGCTCTTGGAAGTTGTTGTTCACAAATTTTGTGGATAAAACAACAACTAAGAGACTTTGGAATTGAAGATTCATGCACGGAGATTAAATGTGACAATACCAGCGCAATTAATTTCACCAAAAATCCAATTCTTCACTCAAGAGCAAAGCATATAGAGATTCGACATCACTTCATTAGAGATCATGTTCAAAACGGAGAAGTTTCGATTCAGTTTATTGACTCAAATAACCAATTGGCGGATATATTCACAAAGCCTTTGGAGAAAAATCAATTTGAAGCTATTCGCTCCAGACTCAAAATCTTAAAGTCTGAGGAAATTCAGACTCAGAACTGAAAGTCTAAAGACACCTAGATTCAAACGATCAAGTTTTTTGGTAAGTTATTTTATTTTTCAAATCTCATCTTGAAAAGGTACGATCATCAACCGTGTTTGATTATTGCTATCTCAATCGCTATCTTTAATTGACGTGATTATTGCAACGTTTCCTTTTCGAAAAAGGAATTATGACTATTTTCTCGAAAAAGGCAGTTATTTTTTAAAAAGGCACCTTTTTACTTTCCTTTATGACGTTCCGTTTGCCTCTCTTCGACTGTCCTATATACTGTTGTTTCTTCTTCACTTTACTCTCAAAAACCCTAAGAATGCATCGATCTTCCATTCCTATTTTCTTCTCTTGTTTAATCTTTCAAAAAGTTGTCATCCTTCTTGGGAAAGTCAAGTTTGGAATCTTTCAAAGACTGTGAAAGATGTCGTCTCAAAGGAAGTCTTCGAGGATTGCAAGCAGGGGACCGCAAATGCGTGAGGGGCCTACGCACTTCGATCTCACCGAGGAAGAAGAGTCTCCCAGTCAGCAGCAGAGCCCATAACATTCTCAACAGCGTCATTCTCCTCCATCTAGTCCTCAGGATGTTGGTCATCAAGAAAATGAAGAAATCATCGAAGGCGCAGATCCTGTAAGAATTCAAAAGCCCTCTTTTATTTACGAGCTTTATCATGCATTGAAAAGAGGTGGAACTCCATTAAACTACATCGATGAGTTTCTTAAGGACAAAGGGTATGGAAATGAGTACATCTTTTTGCGAAATATGGAGCGTTTGGGAATTGCTGCTGCGGGGTTGCTAGAAGAAACCCTTGCCAATATCCCAATTGATCCGCGTGTTGGAGGGCCGAATCAGCCAGATGGGAATGATGATGATAAGTTATATAGTCAGTTTCAACCAAGAATGGGTGTTGCGGCAAAAATTCGGGGAAAAAAGACCGACTTGTTTCTTTCGGAGGAACAAAAGCATCTCTATTCTAAGTTGTTGAAGCGTGGGGTGATAAACCCTAGAAGTGTGGATTTTGATTTCCTTGATGTTGTGAATGTTAATTTGAGGGAAAAATTCAATATTCTTCAACTTGAACAGTTCTGTTCTGACTCTACAGAAGCCTATGCTGAACTCACTACTTATTTCTATTCGAATCTTAGTTTCTTGGATGCGAATAGATTTTCTTTTAGTGTCTGAGATCAGGACTATGTGGTGGATGTAGATATGTTGGCTGATGTCATTGGGGTTGAGAGAGGGAGATATCAACCGATCAATGTCTCAATTGCTCGTGCTACATTGGAACTTGTTAAGGATAGAAGGACAGAGGAAAATATTTCCTACCTAAGGATAAGCGCATTTAACATTCTGCTTCACAAGATTGTCATTAATTGCCTCAAACTCAAATCTACTTCAAAGACTGATGTTTCAAGCTCAGAGGCAAAGCTGATGTATGCCATCATTACTGGAAAAAAGTTTTCTTTTCCTCACACTATTATGTTCCATATGTATAGAGCAGTGGTGAAGGATAAAGGACAACTTCCTTATCCAGGTCTTGTGACAAAGTTATTAAGACATATGAATGTTTAGCCTCCACGAATTCTCTGTACTCGATCTTGTGATCATATGGTGGTAGGACTGAAAATGGTGACTAAAATGCGTCTTAAGGAACTTAGCAAGGCATTGGAGAAATTCAAGGAGAAGACCCCTGTCAAAACTCATCAAATCTCTTCTGCAGCAAAAAGAAAAGGGAAGGAGCCCATGGTTGCTCCATCCAAGAAAAGAAGAGCTCTCATAGTTGAGGATGAAGATGATGAGGAAGACATCACCATTTTTGCAATGGCATTGAAGAACATGAGTCGTTCTGTTCCAGAATCAACAGAATGACAAGAGAAAGACGCAGAACAGAGGACTGGAAAAAGAAAAGAGAAAGATGCATAGGAAAAAGAAACAGAGGAAAAAGAAGAAGAAGAAAGATATGCTGAGAAGGAAAGAGTTGAAAAAGAAGAAGAAGAGAAAAGAGATCAAGAGAAAGGAGAACATGAGGAACACTCTTCTCCACTTGAAGGTATGGAAACAGGGGGAGACCGAGAGAAAAGAGGAATGTCCTCATATCCTGCTACCAGTGAGGGAGTCAGTCGCTCTCCAGTAGATCCAAAGGACATTTATGCCTCTCAATTTCCTGAGGAAGGACATGATGTTTCATCGCCAAATCTGCGTGATTATGCTGATCTGCCATCGTTTGCCTTTACTCCATCAGATCGTGCCAAAGCCAGTACGCAGACCGATAATTCAGCAGATTTTCGCAGAATTCTTGATGTTCTCTTGGAAATGCAGGGTCAGATATATGCTCTAGGATACAAAGTTTAGAATTAGTAGAATGCAGGTCAAGCTTCTTCAGCTTCTTTGAATGATCAGATCCAAGCCATTTTTCTTCAAATTCAAGCTAATGCTAAGGGTGAGGATGTTGCACAATTGAAAGAGGAATTGAAAAAGCTGGAAGGCATTGTCCAGTCAATGAGAGATTTCCAGCTTGTTCGTGTTCCTAAGCAATCTTGACTCTATTCCATTTTCATCTCAACCTTTTTTATGCTGACAAAAAGGGGGAGAGATGCGAGATTTGAAAACTTTGAACCTTACACCTTTTGAACTTTTGGATTGTTTTGATGTTTGAAGATTGTTTTGATGTTTGACTTTACTTTTGTGTCTGGATGTGGACTGAATTTGGGATTTGGATTTGACTGCTTATATTAAGTACTATTGATATCTTATGAATGGCTTTACTCAAATGCAAGACTAACCTATTTTCTGTGGTTGCAAATTCTAGTGTTATCATTAAGTCATTTATCTTTATAAGATATCCATATTTGTTTGAGTAATATTTTGCAGGTCAAAGTTATCCAAATCTGCAGGAAAGTTTTGTCACCATAAAAAAGGGGAGATTGTTGGAGAAATCTTCGTGAAGTGTTTTGAAGCTGACAAAACGTTTCCATCAATCTAGTCTGAAGATTTGCAAACTCTACTATTTAAAGTTTGAAGACCTCAGGACTGCCAGACTCAAGACTCAAAGTCTATCCTCATTGACAGTTTCTAATCCATTGAAGAAGGTCTATCCAGAATTGAATGTTTCATTAAGGATGTGACCTTATCGACTGGAAAAGATCTCTTGGCTGGATATGACATAACGGAATCCTTTAATTGATCATGATTGATTCGGAGATTAAGGATCCGATGATTGATGAAGTATTCTTGGAAGGTTCTACTTATGGAAATCGAGATCCTGATTGTATGGGCGAACAGGATTGATGGGCTATCAACATGTTCCTTTAATAGCTCGAATGATCTTCCTAATTGATTCCGTCCAACGGGTAGATTGGAGGAATTCCTTTGGTAAGTGCCAATGGGTATGATGGCATAAAGGAGTATATAAGGAAGACATTTCAGTTATTCGAGGGTGTGCATGATAGAAGAATTCCAAAGTCTGAAGTTCCTTGTTCTTAGTCTATTCATTTGAGCGAAATCTTGTACGCAAAAGAGAGTCTATATTCATAAGAAACCTTGAGGAAGTGTGGTAGAACATCTACACTGTGGAATCAGGGGAGAACTTTGTTATAACATCTCTTTAGTTCATAGTGAAATCTAGCTGGTGGGCTGTCAGTGCGGAAGAGTGGACGTAGGCTTGGAATAAGCCAAATAACTATAAACCTTGTGTTCAATTTTCTCTTCCCTACTCTCTGCTTTACTTTGATCGTAATTCGTTTTGTTAATCAAAAGAGAACTTCCTTTCTATTGTCTGCTTAATATTGCTTGCATATCATGAAAAATTATTATACACCTATTCACCCCCCTCTAAGTGCTTATACTAGCTATCACAAGGTAAACCTCATTAACAAATTTTCTAGCATGTTCTTATGATTCTATTCCTTATTACTATATTTTGCTTAATGAATTGTTTGCGAGCATTATTTTTTTGTAATTGACTTGCGATTTCATAACTCCTAGGTGTTCCAATGACATGGATCTCAAGGCATTACTCCAGACACTCTTTCTATTTTCTCCCACTATCATTTAGAGTCCTAAATCTATTTTTTACTCCACCTCTCTTTGGTTCCTACACAGACATCCATCAAAACAGGGAATTCTAAATGCCAAACCTAGAGCAAGGCACCGCACAAGCTTCCGAGCAAGTTAGAAAGAGCCTCGAGAAACTTAATGAGGCCAGCCAAAAGCTAGAAGAGTGGATTGTGATCCTTGCCAGAAAAATTCCCCATTACGCGAATTTGTACTTCATCTTCCAAGGTGTGATCTTTTCTTCTGTTATGTCATCCTTGAAAACCATGAAGTGCAAGCTAAGATGGATACTGTCCAGCCTCTCTCTCTATTATTTTTCATATTCAACTTGTCGTGATTAATAAGAACATCTTGAAGTTACTGAGATACTATGAGGAGTTGGACCGAAACTAGGAGAAATTGGGCTTGATGAGGCGGGCCCTCCACAGCATTGGTAGAACTTCCAATGGCTCCCGTGAACAGCTGGCGCAGCCTAAAGAAATAGAACCTCACGACGATGCTACACCAAATATTATCTGACACTGCTGCTGCTTTTGGTGTTTACACGTGTAATGTCATATGATTGCTGTGTTATCCCGAAATTTGGCCTCTATTTCAAATTATATGAAATGGTTATTTTATCAATGCACTTATAGTTATTTTACTCCGAACTAATCACTTATGAGTTAACTAATTTATTGGGTTAAGTCGTGAAGGTTAAAATGCGAAAGACCGGAGAATTCAATTAGGGATTGATCGCTTGACCATAAGGATCAACAATAGTCAATTCTACACTGCTATAAGTCAATTAATGAACGGATATAAATCGATTTGATAAAAGTATGTAGTTGGTTCGTAGGTATTTTTGCATGATTACGATACTCATGTTGAACGATGATAAACCGATTTTCTATTGATATTGTACACTAGGTACATAATTGAACCCTCACGATTATATGACGATTAAATGTCATCCATAATTTGAAAAGACATAAACGTGGATTGAAAATTATCGACCACGGGTCAATCACACGAGAACCCCTAAAAACCACCCGATACTTTGGGTCGTATTAAAGTCACCTTTGATCAATTTTCACCATGGAATTTAACTCATTTCGGATATCAAACTTTCGAGGGTTTTAAAACTAATTTATAAGACGTCACCTCAATTGTCTATGAATTATCGACAAATTTAAAATTTTGGAAAATTAATTATCGGACGGAAATTAGAGACCGAGGGCTTAGTGTGTGACATCCTCAAATTTGACCTCGTCTCGAATATATGAAATGGGCATTTCATTGATGTGTCTATGATCATTTAACTCGGAACTGATCACTCTCGAATTAACTAATCTATTAGATGAGATCATTACGGGATATAAACGCGGCAACGATTGCTATAATATATACTTCCTTGACCATTTCAAGACAGATCGATCTTAAGAAGATCATTGCTTACTCCTCAGTGGCCCATATGAATCTGGTGACTATTGGTATGTTTAGTCGATTGCTCAACCATAATAATCAGCAATGGTCAACATGACACCGTTATAATCGATTAGTGATCGGATATAAGTCGATTTGATGAATGACATAATTGACTTGCGGATGATTCCATATGATTGCGGAATTCGTGTCGAATGGCACTAACCTGATTTTCTATCGAAATTATACTTGGTACATGTAATTGAAACCTTGCGATTTTTACAACAACTAAGAGTCGCCTACAAGTCGGAGATACACAAACGTGAATCGAAAATTATTGATCATGGGTCAAACACACTAAAATCCCTAAAAGCTATCCGATGGATTAGGTTGTACTAAAATCGCGTTCGGTCGATTTTAACCACGAAATTGAATTTAGTTTGAGGAATCGGCTGTTCGAGTGTGTTACAATTTATTTTTAGGACAACGTCTCACCTTTCGGAGAAATTTCGACGAGTCTAGGATTTTACGGAAAAATTAAACTTCGGACAAATCGTAAAAAGAACGGAAATTCAGATCTCTTCACCGCCCCCCCCAAAATGCGTGCGCCCCTCTCTGCCGTTCTCTGCTTCTTGTTCCCCTTATTCTTTTCTTCACATTGTTCAGCCCATCTTCACTTCACGCCTTCTTCTTTACCGCCCACACACCAGCCCCGCCCATCCCACCATCCTTCATCATCTCTCCTCATCCCCATCATTCCACCACCTCCCTCCATCGCCATCATCCCCTATACATCACCTCACATTCAGCAAACCTCCCCTCAACCCAAGCAGCATCCAGCAACCACGACCACAGCCGCACACCTCTGTCTAACAGCCCAGTCACCGGTGTTCAGCCTAGCAGCCTCGTGCCCAGGACCACCCCACGTCCGCCTCATCGTCACACAACGACCAGCCCCCGCGACCAACCCAAGCCGAGACTGACCAGCCTTCCACAGAACTACCAACCTCAACCCAAACCATGAGCTTCACCTGCCTTTTTCAGCCACCGTTTGGCCTCCGTAGGAGAAATGGTAGGCTCGGGTCTTCATCGCCATCGCGCCACCATTGCCGTGAATCCGTTGCCGTCAAATTCTGATGAGTTAACTCCCTAATTCTTGATTAGGTTGATAATTGCACTTAGGAGATTAGATTAGTGTTAATAATTTTACTTAGATTACTGTTAATTAGCCTGGTTAAATTAATGCTAAGTGGATTAGCTTAATTTCATATTCGGTTTACTGGACCCTCACCGTTTGGCATTTTTATGGGGAAAAATGTGCTACAATTTTGAGGTTTCTTTCTTCTTAAAATGTTCTAGACATTATCAGCGATGACACATATTTTAATAAAGATTTTATAGAATTAAAAGAAATGAGATTTCAGCTTCATTGCTTGCAAAACAGAATTTCAAAATATGCTGGAAACAGCGACCTTTTTGTATTAAATGGATTTTTATCAAATCTTAAAGTTTTATTTTTGGAAGGCTTTCTTCACAGAAGTTGTTCATCACATCTTTTAGTTTAACATAGTCAAATTTTAGATCAAACGGATGAGTTTTGAATCTCAAACCAAGCTGATCTTGGAAAACGTAATTTCTGAAACGGACACAGTTTTTGTAATGGTTTGGGCGATTTACTGCTCTCATTATAGAAAGATCTAGGACAATATTTTTGCATGAAAAATATTCATTTAAGTGTCCTTTAGAACATATTCAAATTTGAGAATTTTTTGAGTTTGTTTGGTTATATTTCTGGAATTAAAATTGAAGGTGCACGAGTGGCCTGGTTTCTGCCGGTTAGGACCAGTTGTGGTTTTGTGGTTGTTCTTAGTATAGTGCTTGTTGGGCAATGCATATTTGGTGATGTGATTGACTTTTGGCATGCTTAGGACTTATGTGTGATGTTATGTGAATGGTTCTTTTATGTTGGTGGTTTATTACTATTGCAAAACATGACCTTATGAGCTATTAAATAGAAAAGAAATGAGGTGTCGGGTATGGACACCAAAACTTATTTGCTCAATGAAACAATCAGGTTTTAAACTAGGTATGTGCAACGTTTGATGGATTAATTTTGAGTATGTGAGAACCTATGAATTTATTTCTAAACATTTTAGACAAAAAAAAAGGGATTACTAAGGTTTGTTTTCAAAAAAGGGTGATTGGAAAAGAAATTAGAAAAGAAATATGGTGATGGGTTTGGACGGCAAGTTTTATGTGCTAAAAAAAACAGAGGTTTTATACTAGATGTGTGCAAATTTTGGCGGGTTAATTTCAAATACGTGACACCTTTTGAATTTATATCAGAAAATTTGAACAAAAAAAAAAAGAGTTACTGAGTTTATTTTTAAAAGAGGATTTTGGTGTTTTAGCGATATGATGGAAAGTAAAAGTTGACTTGATTGATGATATGCCTGCATGGTCAGGTTAATTAAGTATTTCAGTTTAATTACTCGCGATTTATTTAATTAATTATAATTAGTGTAAATTATGATCGGATAGCCGTTTATCAGAATTTTACAATGATCGTCGTGGTTGAATTTATATGTGAAATTGATTACTTATTTATGCAATTAAATGGTTGGATGTTGTTATGGACTATTCTTGCAAAAATTATATTTTTGGCATTTAAATAGAAAAATACCGAGTGTCAGTTTTTCACGCTAAGACTTTATATTGTATATAAAATCATGAAATCTTGAAATGAGAATGTACGACGCTTAATGGGTCGATTTAAATGCATGACCACGGATGATTATTTTATTGGAATGATTTTTAATATGAAGAAAATTGGCCAAGTCCATTATTTGAAATTGAGGTATTTGAGTGCAAAGCAATGTTCTTGACCAAATATGAATGTGTGTGTAGTCACTATCGAAACCCGTCCTGATGCGTGCACGCGGGATGATGCTCAATTAAGTTCGGATGCCCTCAGTGAATAAATGCCGGTCGCAGTGGAGGCTGGGCCAATGCTGCTTTATGAAATGCCGTCTAGATGTAGAAGTTACCGTACCTGACAGAGCAGGACGACGCTTAGTTATGCCAGACTATTGACTTGGCCATGGCCGTTGGGTCGTAAATAACTTGGACACACCTGAGCGATTGAGACAGCCGTGCCTGATTGTGGGACAAAATTGTGTGGCACAAAATGGGACGTGTCATAACGGTTTGGCCTTATAATCCAGACCCATGTGATTGTTTGAAAGATGAATTGGTGTGTTCTAGTTATGAAATACGTTTGTTGTATGCATATGCTATTGTGATGAGCTAATGTGCAGAGAGGTGCTGAGGCGAGGTAATTTCATATGTGACCCCTGTTTATGCTATCTCTAAGTGAATTTTCATCCTAATTGTGGTTTACGGTGTCTACTCGTTGAGATTTTTATCTCACCCCGTCATGGGCTAACTTTTTTCAGGGTCGTAGCATGGAGATCTGCTGAGTGCGAATGTGGTGGGCGTGAAATGCGACATGTCATGCCCCAATCCTTCGAGCAAGTGCCCATCCGTCTGTGGTCGATTAAATATCAACGTCTTAGAACGCATTGCCGACCCATTCATTTTAATGCACATGTGGAAGCAATTAAATAATCCATAGACAACAACAATATAGGATAGGAAAGTAGGGCTCTAATTTTGAAAACTAACATCACACTTATATATACATATCACAACTAGATATATACAATACAAACTGATATATATAAGTTCTATAGAACAGGAGGTTTCACAAAACTACGGATCCTCATCCTCCTCTCCATCATCATCCACACTCCAACTAGAGCCTTCAGTAGAATACACCAGGGACTCTGGTTCTTCAAAATCTGGGTCTACCGCGTCTACTATTGAACCTCTAGGTGGATCTGCAGTACCCTTCCCAAAAGTCACCCCCATTACATACATAGTGTCTGAAAATTATTGTTATATTAGGTGTCTGAATCAATGACAATTAAAGTCAATGACACATGCTCTCAGTATATCTTCTAGTGTCTGAATCACTCTTTCTGTTTGTCCATCTGTTTGAGGATGAAAGGCAGTACTAAATTGAAGCTTTGTCCTTAAGGCATCTTGAAGACTTCGAAAAATTTGAAGTAAACCTAGAGTCTCGATCAGAGGTGATAGTTATAGGAATACCATGCAAGCATATTACCTGGCTTACATACATCTCAGCAAGTTTACTCATCGAGTAGTCTACGTGGACAGTTAGGAAATGAGCAGACTTCGTCAAACAATCCACTATTACCCAAATAGAGTCATGACCACTTGATGTCATTGGCAATCCTTGCACAAAGTCCATCATTACATGTTCCCACTTCCACTCTGGTATATCCAATGGTCTCAACAGTCCTGCGGGTTTGCGGTGTTCCGCCTTTACTTGCTGACACGTTAAACATTGAGAGACATGCTTAGCTATATCCTTCTTCACGCCATTCCACCAAAATTGCTGACGCAAATTCCTATACATCTTTGTACTTCCGGGATGAATACTATAATTACTCCTATGTGCCTCCGACAAAATTTCCTTCTTCACTTCTTCATTGTTGGGAACACAAAGTCGTCATTGGCATCTTATTACACCATCTTCAGAGACTTGAAATTCTGGTATTTTCCCTAAAGACACTGCATCTCTTACTTTCATAATCTCCGAGTCAGATTCTTGCAAGATATTAACTTTCTGAACAATTTTGGGTTCAATCCTTAATGTAGTAAGCATACTAGTAAGGCAATCCATCTCCAATTTGAAGTCTGAATCCACAATAGACTTTAATAGATTCCACTCTGTTATTCTTAGACTAGCCATGTCCATAGCCGACTTTTGACTAAGGGCATCTGCCACTTTATTTGCCTTTCTTGGATGGTATCGAATTTCACAGTCATAATCTTTCAATAACTCCATCCACCTCCTTTGTCTCATGTTCAATTCCTTTTGTGAAAATAGATACTTTAATCTTTTATGATATGTATAGATTTCAAACTTTTCTCCATACAGATAGTGTCTCCATATCTTCAAAGCAAACACTATAGCTGCCAATTATAAATCATGTGTTGGGTAATTCAACTCATGAGTTTTCAATTGCCTTGATGCATAGGCTATGACCTTGCTATGCTGCATGAAAACACATCCCAGTCCTTTGTAAGATGCATCACTATATACCGTAAAACCATCAGATCCAGACGGTATAGTCAGGATTGGAGCTGAAGTCAATTTTCTTTTAACCTCCTGAAAGCTCCTTTCCCAATCTCCATTCCATTCAAATCTTACATTCTTTCGAGTCAATTTCGTTAAGGGGCTTGCTAGTTGTGAAAATCCTTCAATAAATCTCCTATAATAACTAGCCAATCCTAAGAAACTCCATATCTCGGTGGGTGTCGTCAGTCTCGGCCAATTTATTACCATCTCAACTTTCGCCGGGTCCACTAAAATTCCTCCTCCTGACACCACGTGTCCCAAAAATGCTATCCGGTCCAACCAAAATTCACATTTGCTGAATTTGGCATACAACTTATGATCTCTTAGAGCTTGCAAAATTATACTCAAGTGTTGCTCATGCTCTTCAGGTCCTTTAGAATATACCAAGATATCATCAATGAAATAAATCACAAATTGATCCAAATAAGGCTTAAATATTCTATTCATTAAATCTATGAATGTAGCTGGTGCATATGTCAATCCAAAAGGCATAACTAAGAACTCATAATGTCCATAACGAGTCCTAAATGCAATCTTAAGAATGTCTTCTTTCTTAATTCTTAACTGATGGTATCCCGATCTCAAGTCAATCTTAGAAAAGACTGAACTTCCTTGCAATTGATCAAATAAATCATCAATTCTAGACAAAGGATACTTATTATTTATAGTCATTTGGTTCAGCTGTCTATAATCAATACATAAATGCATTGACCCATCCTTCTTTTTCACAAACAAGACTAGCACACCCCAAGGTGAAGCACTTGGTCTAATGAATCCTTTGTCAAGCAACTCTTGTAGTTGCACTTTCAATGCCTTCAACTCGACTAAGGCCATCCTATATGGGGCTTTCGATATAGGTCATGTTCTAGGCATTAGTTCAATTTCAAACTCAATCTCCAGCTCTGGTGGTAATCCAGGCAACTCCTCAAGAAACACATCCTTAAATTCCCTAACTACTTGAATCTCACTAATTTCAACTTCTTTCTTAGTAAGGTCTCTTACCACTGCTAGGTATCCTTGACATCCTTCGCCAAGTAGTTCACAAGCTTCTACCATCGAAATAATGGCTATAGAGGGGCTTATCTGACCTCCGAAAAATTCGAAACTAAACTGATCAAGCAACATGAACTGGATCACTTTCCTATAGCAATCCACCTTAACCCTACGCTTATGAAGCCAGTCCATTCCTATGATAACATCAAAGTCATACATAGCCATTACGACTAAGTCTATTTCCATATCTCGCTCTTCTATATTTATCTTACATTTTGCACATATCATTGTAGACAATACCATATTCTTTAAAGGCGTGGAAACACAAAGAGGCGTCTCAAGAGGCGTAACTTCTATTTCACTCAATTGCCTATATCTTTCAGATATAAATGAATGCATAGCACCCATGTCAAACAATGCATATGCTTTTCTGCCATTTATGAAAATCGTACCTGATATAACATTTCTTGAAGCTTCCGCTTCCTTTTGGGTGACCGTATACACCCTTCCTTGTATTGGTGGCCTCTGAAGATTCCTTGGTAGGTTTAGTCTAACGGCACTCTGTTGTCCCTATCGCACCGAGCCAACACTCATTTGCGACCTTTCTTGTGGGCAATTCCCCATAAGGTGACCTACTAGTCCACAACCATAACATCTCAGTCATCTATTGCAAGGTCCTGGGCCATGCCTCCCATCATACCTTCGACAAACATCAGGCTAATAAGGTGCCTTCCCTATATTCAGGCCATCCCTAGCTCTTCCAAAATTTCCAAAATTGCTCTTTTTCTTCGCATTCCAAGTTTGACCTTGACCAGGATAGGGTCTCTTACCCTTTCCCACATCACTAAAGTTTGGCTGTCTCTTAAACTCTGATAGCTCTCTCACTAGCTCTTGCTCCACTAATTGTGCCCTTTCATAAATCTCATGATAATCCCTTATACTCAAAGGCGCCAGTTGTTTCCTAATATCATTCCTCAATCCTTTCAAAATCTCTTAGCTTTCTCCTCACGATCCTCAATCAATTTAGGAGTATACCTAGACAATTTATAAAATTTTGCCTCATACTGATCCACTGTTAGCTCCATTTGTTCCAACTAAACAAATTCAGTGATTTTCTTATCCTTAGCACAATCAGAGAAATGCTTCCTGTTAAAAGCTCTCACAAACTCTTCTCAGTTCACATCAGTACCTGGTGGAAAGATTGTATCCTTCGAAGCTCTCCACCAAAACTTTGCATTTCCCTCTAGCTGGTACTCTGCCAAAACTATTTTCTCAGCATCATTGCATTCCAACAATCGGAAAATTCACTCCATTCCATCAATCCAATGTTCCGCCTCCTCCGGACTTCTTATTCCACTAAACTTAAGTGGCTTCCACTTATGTGTTCCACTAGTCCTTGAGGGCGACATTCCATTTCAGGTTGTCGCTGCGCTTGCCTATCCATTATATTTCCAATATTGGCCAATGCCTGCAGGATGTCTTCCATTTGGGGTTCAGCCCTTGCAGCAGAGGCATCAGCCCTCGATGGATGAGCACTTCCAGCTCGCACCATAACTCTCCTGCAATTTCCAAGCATTGCCTCAGGAAAAATTTGAGATTCACTGTCTCCATTCAAAGCAACTACTACTACTACATAAGTAACATATACATGTTACTGGTACCTAAAAGCAACTCATAATAAACTACTATGGATCTACGAGTGAATACTGATCACCCGTTATTCAAGGTTAACTAATTATTTCATTTAATATCCTATGGTGTGCATTGTCATCATGTTCCTCAATTTCCAAATGAGGCTCCTTATCACTCCAATCTATAACAATTGCTTTGTTACCATAAAAAAGGCGTTGTGGCACCCCCGACTCGTCTAAGGTCGCCATAGGTGATCTCTCTTAATTACTCGATCTCATATAACTTCATTTACCGATACCCTTTGACTAGGGAATTTTTTTTTTTTTAAAGTGGTGCCAGCGCAACTTACTAGCGGAAACATAAACAAGTCTCATCATCTCTCTGTCTCATAACCATAATGCAAAACACACCAACTATGCACCATAAGAAAAGATAATGCCGCTTGACTCTTATTTATATTTTCATGATGGATATCAATGTCGATACAACAAAAAGGCTAAGATTTTAACTATACTTGACTACCACACCAAAAATGACTCGATTCTACTTCGAACATATACCACCCTCCATCAATGAGTGTTGGCTATCTCCAAAAAGTGTCATCTCCTAACAGCTATACGCGCTATCATACCCAATCCAGTGCATCGAGTGGCAGCGGTGGTAACATCCCTAACATCTCTCCATCATGTCGGACATGGACAGATAAAAGCTCTTGGATGACCGGGCCATCAGCTCGACCCACGTCGTACATCACCAGGACATGGACTCGAACAAAAACTAAACCAAGAGCACCACGTCAGACATGCTGAGTACACTCCACATCCACATCAGTAGGTATGCCATAGTAAGTACCGCGTGCAACCGGCAGCAAGGGATGCTTATTCTTTATAGTCACTTGGTTCAGCTGTCTATAATCAATACACAAATGCATCGACCCATCATTCTTTTTCAAAAACAAGACTGGCGCACCCCAAGGTGAAGCACTTGGTCTAATGAATTTTTTGTCACACAACGCTTGTAGTTGCACTTTCAATTCCTTCAACTCGACTAAGGCCATCCTATACGGGGCTTTCGATATAGGTCATGTTCCAGGCATTAGTTCAATTTCAAACTCAATCTCCCACTCTGGTGGTAATCCAGGTAACTCCTCAAGAAGCACATCCTGAAATTCCCTGACTACTTGAATCTCACCGATTTCAGCTTCTTTCTTAGTAAGATCTCTTACCACTACTAGGTATCCTTGACATGCTTCGTCAAGTAGTTCACAAGCTTCTACCATCGAAATAATGGCTATAGAGGGGCTTATCTGACCTTCAAAAAATTTGAAAATAGACTGATCAAGCAACAGGAACTGGATCACTTTCCTATAGCAATCCACCTTAGCCTTATGCTTATGAAGCCAATCTATTCCTATGATAACATCAAAGTCATACATAGCCATTACGACTAAGTCTATTTCCATATCTCACTCTTCTATAGGTATCTTACATTTTGCACATATCATCATAGACAATACCATATTCTTTAAAGGCGTGGAAACACAAAGAGGCGTCTCAAGAGGCGTAACTTCTATTTCACTCAATTGCCTATATCTTTCAGATATAAATGAATGCGTAGCACCCATGTCAAACAATGCATATGCCTTCTTGCCATTTATGAAAATCGTACCTGATATAACATTTCTGGAAGCTTCCGCTTCCTCTTAGGTGACTGCATACACCCTTCCTTGTGTTGGTGGCCTCTGAGGATTCCTTGGTAGGTTTAGTCTAACAGCACTTTGTTGTCCCTGTCGCATCGAGCCAACACTCATTTGCGACCTTTCTTGTGGGCAATTCCTCCTAAGGTGACCTACTTGTCCACAACCATAACATCTCAGTCGTCCATTAAAAGGTCATGGGCCATGCCTCCCATCACACCTTCGACAAACATCAGGCTGATAGGGTGCCTTCCCTATATTCAGGCCATCCCTAGCTCTTCCAAAATTTCCAAAATTGCTCTTTTTCTTCGCATTCCAAGTCTCACCTTGACTAGGATAGGGTCTCTTACCCTTTCTCACATCACTAAAGTTCGGTTGTCTCTTAAACTCTGATCGCTCTCTCACCAGCTCTTGCTCCACTAACTATGCCCTTTCATAAATCTCATGATAATCCCTTATACTCAAAGGCACCACTTGCTTCCTAATATCAGTCCTTAATCCTTTCAGAAATCCCTTAGCTTTCTCCTCACGATCCTCAATCAATTTGGGAGCATACCTAGACAATTCAGAAAATTTTGCCTCATACTAATCCACTGTCAACTCCTTTTGTTCCAATTGAACAAATTCAGTGATTTTCTTATCCTTAGCACAATCAGAGAAATGATTCCTATTGAAAGCTCTCACAAACTCTTCCCAGTTCACATCAGTACCTAGTGGAAAGATTGTATCATTCGAAGCTCTCCACCAAAACTTTGCATTTCCCTCCAGCTGGTACACTGCCAAAACTTTTTTCTCAGCATCACTGCATTCCAACAATCGGAAAATTCTCTCCATTCCATCAATCCAATGTTCTGCCTCCTCAGGACTTCCTATTCCATTAAACTTAAGTGGCTTCAACTTCAAAAATTGTTCCACCAGTCCTTGAGGGCGACGTTCCATTCCCGGTTGTTGTTGCGCTTGCCTATCCATCATATTTCCAATATTGGCCAATGCCTGCAGGATGTCTTCCATTCGGGGTTCAACCCTTGCAGCAGAGGCTTCAGCCCTCAATGGATGAGCACTTCCAGCTCGCACCATAACTTTCCTACAATTTCCAAACATTGCCTCAAGAATAATCTGAGACTCACTATCTCCATTCAAAGCAACTACTACTACATAAGTAACATATACATGTTACTGGTACCTAAAAGCAACTCATAATAAACTACTAGGGATCTACGAGTGAATACTCATCACCCGTTATTTAAGGTTATCCAATTATTCCATTTAATATCCTATGGTGTGCATTGTCATCATGTTCCTCAATTTCCAAATGAGGCTCCTTGTCACTCCAATCTATAACCATTGCTCTGATACCATAAAAAGGCGCTGTGGCACCCCTGACTCGCTTGAGGTCGCCACAGGTGATCTCTCTTAATTACTCGATCTCATATAACTTCACTTACCGATACCCTTTGACTAGGGAATTTTTTTTTTTGAAAGCGGTCACAGTGCAACTTATTAGCGGAAGCATAAACAAGTCTCATCATCTGTCCCTCCCATAACCATAATGCAATACACACCAACTACACACCATAAGAAAAGATAATGCCGATTTACTCTTATTTATATTTTCATGATGGATATCAAGGTCATTACAACAAAAAGGCCAAGATTTTAACTATACTTGGCTACCACCCCAAAAAGGACTTGATTCTACATCGAACATGTACCACCCTCCATCTACAGGCGTCGGCTATCTTCAAAAGTGTCAGCTCCCAACAGCTATATGCGCTATCATACCCAATCCGGTGCATCAGGTGGCAGTGGTGGTAACATCCCTAATATGTCTCCATCATGTCGGACATGGACAGATAAAAACTCTTGGATGACCGGGCCATCAGCTCGACCCACGTCGTACATCACTAGGACACGGACTCGAACAAAAACTAAACCAGGAGCACCGACACAGACATGCTGAGTACACTCCACATCCACATCAGTAGGTATGCCATAGTAAGTACTGCGTGCAACTGGCAGCAAAGACATCTTTCTAATCTGAAATGTTAATCCCCAAAATGGGTGAGTACAATCACTCAGCAGTAAAGATCCACCACACTACTCAATGCGTCAAACAGAACAATCAATAATAAAACACATGTCATTCATGCATTCAAGCATACCTTACCTTACAATCATGCATATATCACCATGCCATATGTGCATATACCACCATGCACTCGTCATCAAGCATTCATGCATATATCCATGCCATATGTGCATATACCACCATGCACTCATCATCAAGCATTCATGCATACTCATGCGCATGATACAATCTCAATTTTTATCCTTTGAGGGACCAGTGTTTCCATCCCACAATTTATCGCTCATATCCAACTTGGCATCATGAGGAACCTCCGGCACACACCTCCGAGCATCCGGCACACACACTCTGGGCATCTCATATCCCAACTAGCATCACGAGGTATCCCCCAGCACACACCTCCGAGGCTTCTAGCACCCCCACACTCCGGGCATCTCGAAACTCCCGAGGACATCCGGCACACACACTCTGGGCATCCGACACCCCCACACTCCGAGCATCCCAACACTCTCGGGGCATTTTCGGCTCATACCTCCAACAGTCTCGTTATTTTCTCAAGTTATATCAACACATGCATCTCAATTTCAACGTGGCATTTGATGAAATAATATCAAGGGTCTCAACCAACTTTTCATGCCATATAACATGCCATATGTCATCACATATGCAGCAAGATCAATCACTCAAGGAATTACATCTCATGGATAAATTCATTTATTTTTCAAAACACATCAATATCTCGGGTAAATCAAGAATGCCTTTCTATAATTAAAACTCCAGAAAAATTAGTAAATGACATTAATAAATTCTGAAAACTTGACAAATTATAGATGAGACCTAAAGGAAGATATCTCATGAATAACTCCATACCAAAAGAATCTCACACAAAAGAGTATGGTCCATATATCACAGTTTATCAAACTTCAATATTTTGGCTTGCACAGTTTATGAAGAAATTTAAATTAAATCCCCAATGAACTCCAAAAATTCTGAAATTTTTACATGTTATAGATGAGTCCTAGAGATAAATATATCATGAAAAATTCGAAACCCAAATCGTTCTAGGTTAATAGATATAGACGATTATTTCCCCTGTTCTCGTGTCATCTTTTCCCAGATTATCATCTTTCAAAAGAAACTCATTTCACCAACCTACATATGTTCATTTATTCTAAATTTTATTATGTTATTCCTCAGAATATTTCCTACAACTTTCATTAAGGACACACGATCAAATTTTAACTTTATGATTTTATAAAAATCACGAAATCATACTGGGTCGAGGTAACCTTTTTCCCAGATCCAGTTTCTTCAAAGAATAACGATTTCACTGACCTATTCACGTTCATTTCCTCTAAATGTTTCATATGTTCTACCCAAGAAGTATACTACAACTTTCATTAAGAGATCAAAGTGAGATTTTAACTAAAAAGTTACTTTACGGACCACGAAATCTCTAAACGTCAGCACAACGGATTCCAGATCTAACTTCTCCAAAGAAAATTCGTTTCACTAACCAATAATTGTTCATTTTGCCTCAAATTTTAGTATGTTGTTCTTCAAGGTGTTCTATACAACTTTCATGAAGAAGTCGAAACAAGATTCTAACTAAAAAGTCACATGCAGCACGCAAACTCATAGATGGTCGGACTGGTCTTTCCAGAAACAGCATACATGACCAACGAATCTCTCTTCAAAGCTCTAAAATCTCATCCATCTTGTATCTTGTACAACCCTAGAGAGGCGAGTGCGAGAGCAGAATGGCGAGAGGTGATCTTCAAGGTTGGGATGGCTGATCTCGGATGGACACCGGAGAGTAGCTTGCAAAGGAGACGAAGAGGGACGACGGTGGAGTCTTTAGTGGCGACTGCGAAAATCAGACGAACAGTGATGGAATCGAAGCTTCCGAGCTTACCCAACTGCGTTGCTACGAGCGCAACGAGAGCGTGAGAGCATAAGGACAGGAGGCGATCTTCGAGGTTAGGATGGTTGATCTTGGATGGACACTGGATAGCAGCTCGTGAAGGAGATAGTGAGGGACGACAAAGAGAGGCGTGAGAGTGTAGAGAAGGTGTGAAGCTATGGGAGGCTTTTAGGGTTTTCTATTTAAAAATGGCATAAACGGATTTTGGTTAATAAATGAGGATAAAATGGGCAACAGACATACTTTCATTAAACAAAGGCCTCAGCATTCTGAAAATACTATTCTCAAATGAACCTTGGACCCTCCATTCCCCTAAAGCCCTTTCAAGCCCCTTGAAGATGCAATTGCATCTCCCCAAAGTCCTCAAAAAATTGAACCAAACACCATCACTTTTGTCCAAACCGTTTTAGAGCCCCAAAGCCCGTTCCTCATGCTGAACCAAATGGGGCCTAAATCCCTCTCTGTTTTCAGCTGCAAAATAGAAGAAGTGAAGCTGGTTTGGCGAGGGAATGGTGGCGGTGGACTGGTTGATGGCTTAAAAGGCTAACCGGCGGCCCGAGGTGGCTCATGGCGGCAACAAAGACTCCAACAGCGGCCCACAATGCTCTGGCGGGTTGCTGCACACACAAACAGAGGTGGTGAGGTTGAAGGTGCGAGCAACAATGTCTAGCACGGGCGGTGGTGCGCGGACACGGTGACGGCATGTGTGTCGAGCAAGGCAAGAAGGAAAGAGAGAAGTGGGGTGGATGGCAAGGAGGAGAGAGGGGAAGGGATAAGGGAACAAGGGCCCTACTTGGCCATTTCTTCCAACCCATTGTCTCCTTTGACCATCCATGGTCACCAGTTGCTCCTTGGCTGTCAAAGAGCCACAAAAGCACCCCCTTGCAACCTTGAATTGGTCTAAAATGGTGGTGGATGGGGGGAGTTACAAATTTGCAAGGGAATGGCTTCAATTGGACACTTCATCTCACTTAATTCAATCACATTCAGCCTTAATAAATTCTGTTGTCGAGTCAATACTCAATCTAGTATTTTTCCTCACCCCTTCAACCATCTTGCATCCCAAATTTACGATAAAAAACGATCCTCGACTTTTTCTGAACAAAAAGGGTCATGCGATAACTTCTTTCCCAAAAGTCTCGGGTTTCAGAAAAATCTTCTAAGACCGAGTCAACGTTCCTTGAATTTATTATGACATGATAGAATCTTCAATTTCTAAAATCGGACTCAAATTCACGGTAAATTTCACTTAGACGCGTTTTTAGCGTGACGTAAGCTACCGGGTAGTTTTTAGAAATTTTTAGTGCAAATGACTCGTGGTCGATTTTCTTCAAGCCATAAAGAGCCCACTCGATATATTGGCGACTCTCGATTGTCGTGAAAATCTCGATGATTCAAATACGGACACAAGGTACCAAAACGGCGGAAGAATCAATCTAGGGCCGGTCGACAATAATTTTCCAATTTAGTGGTGTCACCCACGATTAGTTACACATCTCAATCGAATTGACCTATCTCTAATCTCAAATCGATTTTTAACTATGCCGTAATAGCCTCTAAAGATGGGCATGGTCGAGAAGTCGATTTCTAGTCAAATTCTCAAGTCTATTGCTTTAAAATTCCTTAATGGCTTCCTTGACTAGCTTAGTTATCCCAATAGTAATCAGCTTTGAGAACAACCCTATAGATGCATCGATGAAATGCTCGATTTATTCAATAGAAAACAAAAGTGAAAATCTGGGATGTCACAACTCTTCCTCTCTTATAAAAATTTCGTTCTTGAAATCTAAACCATTACAAAGCTTCGTCAAACAGGTTGGGGTACAACTATCTTATCGACTCTTCAGTCTCCCATGTTGCTCCTTCAATACCATGGTGTTGCCATACCACTTTGACCAACGGGATGGTCTTTGTACGCAAAACTTGCTATTTTTTGTCCACTATCTGAATCGGGCTTTCAACGTATGACACACGGTCATCCACATCCAATTCTTCGAAATTGAGTACGTGGGTCGGGTCAGGCTCATACTTCCTTAAAATCGACACTTGAAATACGTCATACACTTGCATCAATCTCGGCGACAACGCAAGACGATACGCTAGGCTCTCGATTCTCTCAAGAATCTCAAACAGATCTACGTATCTCGGATTCAATTTTCCTTTCTTTGCGAAGTGCGAAGTTCCCTTCATTGGTGACACCTTTAGAAAAACGTGATCACCAACTCGGAATTTCAAAGACCTCTAGCACTTATCTGCATAACTTTTCTGTCTGCTTTGAGCTGTCTTTAGTCTGCCTCTGATCACTACCACGACTTCCACTGAATGTTGGACCAACTCTAAGCCTGTGATCTTTCTTTCCCCAACTTCATCCTAACATACTAGTGCTCTACACGCTCTGCCATACAATGCATCAAAAGGAGCCATCTTAATACTCTGCTGATAACTATTGTTGTAAGCAAATTCCACCAAGTGTAGATGATCTTCCCAACTTCCTTTGAAGTTTAGTACACAAGCTCTCAGCATGTCCTCGAGGGTTTAGATTGTCCTCTTAGACTGGCCATCCATCTGAGGATGATATGCCGTATTATACTGAAACTTGGTACCTAAGGCACTTTGTAAGCTCTTCTAAAAAGTGGCAGTAAATCTCGGGTCTCTATATGAAGTTATCGTAATTGGCACTCCATGCATACAAACCACTTGACGCATGTACAGGTTTGCATGTCTATCCAAATTGAGGTCTTTTTGAACTGCAATGAAGTGAGCTAACTTTATTAGTCTATCGACTGCCACCCAAATTGAATCATTTCCTCTTTGACTCATTGGTAGTCCAGTTATGAAATCCATCGTGATATGCTCCCATTTCCATTCTAGGATCTCGAGAGGTTGCAAAAGTCATCCCGACTTGCAATGCTGAGCTTTCACTTGCTGACACCTTAGACATTTGGCGACATGCTTAGCGATGTCCACTTTCATACTTATCACCAATAGTGTTGATGCAAATTCTAATATATCTTGGTACACTACCAAGATGAATGCTGTAATTGCTACGATATGCTTCTGATAAAATATCCTCTCTAAACTCCACATTGTCAAGTACAACTAAATGTCCTCGGAACCTTAGTGTTCCTTCATCAAAAATCTAAAAGTCAGCCATTCTTTTCTCAGTATCCTCCTGCAAAATCTTCTGTACATCTGGATCAGTCAGTTGAAGTAGCTTAATTCTAATATGGACATCCGGTTCAATTCTAAGAGTGACCATAAAACTTGAAAGATGGCCTACCTCAAACTTGAACACCGAATCTCGAGCTCTCTCGATTAGGTTCCACTCCTTCATCAATATATGAGCAATTGAAGACTTTTGACTCAAAACCTCAGCGACCTTGTTCACCTTTCCTAGGTGATATAGAATATCACGGTTGTAGTTCTTTAGTAATTCCATCCATCGGCGGTGTCTCATGTTCAACTCATTCTAAGAGAATAGGTACTTGAAAATAGATAATGTCTCCAAATCTTCGAGAAAGATAATTGCCATTCTAAGTCATGCGTTAGATAGTTCTGCTCATGAGGCCTCAACTAATGGGAGGCATATGCAACAACTCTGCCAAGTTGCATTAGCACACAACCCAATCCTCTGAGTGACGTATCACTGTAGATCTCGAATCCTCCAAGACCAGATGGAATGATCAGCACAGGTGCGGTAGTTAGCTTTTCCTTAAGCTCTTGGAAATTGTTTTCGCACTTGTCTGTCCACACAAATTTCTCTTCTTTCTTTAAGAGTTTTGTTAGTGGCAATGCTAAAGATAAGAACCCTTCCACAAACCGTCTGTAATAACTTGCTAAACCTAGAAAAATTTGGATTTCTGTCACTGTAGTCAATTTCAACCAATTAATCACTACTTCAATCTTGCTCGGATCTACTGAAATTCCTTCGCCTGAAATCATGTGACCTAAGAAAGCAACACGAGTTAACCAAAACTTGCACTTACTGAACTTGGCATATAACTGATGGACTCTCAATATTTGTAGCACTAGTCTCAAATGACTTTCATGCTCTTCATCACTTCTAGAATATACCAGAATACCATCAATGAATACGATCACAAACTGATCCAAATATTCCTTGAATCTTTGGTTCATCAAATCCATGAAGGTAGTAGGAGCATTCATCAACCTGAATGGCATCACTGTGAACTCATAGTGACCATATCGAGTACGAAATGCTGACTTACGAACATCCTGCTTCCTAATTCTCAGCTAATGATATTCTGTCTTCAAGTCAATCTTCGAAAATACCGACGCTCCTTGTAATTGATCAAACAAGTTATCAATCCTCGTCAATGGATACTTGTTTTGATCATTACTTGATTGAGCAGCCGATAGTCGATGCACAAGTGCAATGATCCATCTTTCTTCTTTACAAATAGAACTGGTGCTCCCCAAGGTGATGCACTGAGACGAATAAATCCTTTATCCAATAGCTCTTGCATCTACAACTTCAGTTCCTTTAACTCAGATAACGCCATCTGGTAAAGAGCCTTAGAGATTGGCTCTGTCCCGGGGGCTAACTTAATCACAAATTCTATCTCTCTTTCTGGTGGTAGACCTGGCAATTCCTTCTGAAAGACATCTGGGAATTCTCGCACTACAGCAATGTCTTCCATCTTTAACTCCACAACTATTGTATCCACGACAGTTGCCAGGTAACCTTGACAACTCTCGTATAATAGATGAGTTGCCTCAGGCAACGAGATTAAGGAATCGCCTTGTGATAGCAATCCATTATAGCTCGTTGCTTGGTGAGCCAATCCATGTCAATTATCAAATCAAAGTCATTTATGGCTAAGACTAACAAGTCTATTTTCCCCACTTGCTCACCAATCGCTAACTTATAATCAAAACAACCCAAAACAGTAATAACTTTATCCTTCAATGGTGTAGATATGCAAATTGTCGACTCCAACAATATATGACTTAATCCTAATAACTTAACATATTGCTCGGCAATAAAAGAATGAGTTGCTCCTGAGTCGAATAAAGCGTAAGCAAGATGGTCATTCAGCAAAACTATACCTGTGATCACATCAGGCGCAGTTTTTGCCTGACCTTGTGTGATGGCATACACTGTGCCCTAAACTGGTAGTCTCAGCTAACCTCCTTGTTGCACGTTTTGTGGTGCATAACCCCTGATCTGGCCCATCGGCGGTGGTGGCGGTAACTGAGGTTGTCATCTTGGTCACCTTGGACAATTCCTAGCTATATGGCTGTGGCACCCCTAACTCGCCTAAGGTTGCCATAGGTGATCTCTCTTAATTACTCGATCTCATATAACTTCACTTACCGATACACTTTGACTAGGGATTTTTTTTTTTTTTTAAAAGTAGTCCCAGCGCAACTTATTAGCGGAAGCATAAACAAGTCTCACCGTCTCTCCCTTCAATAACCATAATGCAATACACACCAACCACGCACCATAAGAAAAGATAATGCCGATTCACTCTTATTTATATTTTCAAAATAGACATCAAGGTCGATACAACAAAAAGGCCAAGATTTTAACTATACTTGGCTACCACCCCAAAAAGGACTCGATTCTACATTGAACATGTACCACCCTCCATTGGCTATCTCCAAAAAGTGTTAGCTCCCAACAGCTATACGCGTTATCATACCCAATCCATTGCATCGAGTGGCGGCGGCGGTAACATCCCTAACATCTCTCCATCATGTCGGACATGGATAGATAAAAACTCCTACATGACCAGGCCATCAGCTTGACCCACGTCGTACATCACCAGGAAACGGACTCGAACAAAAACTAAACCAGGAGCACCGACACAGACATGCTCAGTACACTCCACATCTACATCAGTAGGTATGCCATAGTAAGTACCGCGTGCAACCGGCAGCAAAGGCATCTTTCTAATCTGAAATGTTAATCCCCAAAATGGGTGAGTACAACCACTCAGCAGTAAAGATCCACCACACTACTCAATGCGTCAAACAGAACAATCAAGAATAAAACACATGTCATTCATGCATTTAAGCATACCTTACCTTACAGTTATGCATATATCACCATGTCATATGTGCATCTACCACCATGCACTCATCATCAAGCATTCATGCATATATCCATGCCATATGTGCATATACCACCATGCACTCATCATCAAGCATTCATGCATACTCATGCGCATGATACAATCTCAATTTTTTTTATCCTTCCAAGGACCAATGTTTTCATCTCACAATTTATCGATCGTATCCAACTTGGCATCACGAGAAACCTCCGACACACACCTCTGGGCAATTGGCACACACACTTCGGGCATCTCATATCCCAACTAGCATGACGAGGTATCCCCCCGGCACACACCTCCGAGGCTTTCGGCACCCCCACACTCCAGGCATCTCCTCCCGAGGACATCCTGCACACACACTCCGGGCATCCGGCACCCCACACTTCAGGCATCCCAACACTCCCGAGGCATTGTCGGCTCACACCTCTGATTGTCCCGTTATTTTCTCAAGTTATATCCACACATGCATCTCAATTTCAACGTGGCATTTGATGCAATAATATCAAGTGTCTCAACCAACTTTTCATGCCATATAACATACCATATGTCATCACATATGCAGCAAGATCAATCACTCAAGGTATTACATCTCATGGATAAATTCATTTATTTTTCAAAACACATCAATATCTCGGGTAAATCAGAATTCCTTTCTCTAATTAAAACTCCAGAAAAATTAGTAAATGACATTAATAAATTCTGAAAACTTGACACATTATAGATGAGACCCAAAGGCAGATATTTGATGAATAACTCCATACCAAAAGAATCTCACACAAAATAGTATGGTCCATGCATCACAGTTTATCAAACTTCAATATTTCGGCTTGCACAGTTTCTGAAGAAATTTAAATTAAATACCCAAATGAACTCCCAAAATTATGAAATTTTGACATGTTATAGAAAAGTCCTAGAGGTAAATATCTCATGGAGAAATCGAAACCCAAATCGTTCTAGGTTAATAGATATAGACGATTATTTCCCCTGTTCTCGGTGTCATCTTTTCCCAGATTATCATCTTTAAAAAGAAACTCATTTTATCAACCTACATATGTTCATTTCTTCTAAAGTTTTAGTATGTTATTCCTCAGAATATTAACTACAACTTTCATTAAGGACACATGATCAAATTTTAACTGTATGATTTTACAAAAATCACGAAATCATATTGGGTCGAGGTAACGTTTTTCCCAGATCCAGTTTCTTCAAAGAATAACGATTTCACCGACCTATTCTCGTTCATTTCCTCTAAATTTTTTATATGTTCTACCTCAAGAAGTATAATACAACTTTCATTAAAAGATCAAAGTGAGATGTTCACTAAAAAGTTACTTTACAGACCACGAAATCTCTAAAGGTCAGCACAACGGATTCCAGATCTAACTTCTCCAAAGAAAAATCGTTTCACTAACCAATACTTATTCGTTTTGCCTTAAATTTTAGTATGTCGAAACAAGATTCCAACTAAAAAGTCACATGCAGCACACAAACTCATAGATGGTCGGACTGGTCTTTCCAGAAACAGCATGCATGACCAACGAATCTCTCTTCAAAGCTCCGAAATCTCAACCCATCTACCACAACCAAGACTTACCATCTACTACACATACACACAGCAATGCAAGGGGTAGGTTTAGGACTTCACTTGCCTTAAACTCAAGCACAAACAGCAACAAGAACGGCGGCAAAGCGGCGAACAGATGGCGGCGAGCTAGGCGGACAATCCTCTTCCTTCCTCTCGCATGCCCGCTTCCTCTCTTTCCCTCTTCCTCTCTCTCAGATGACTCTCTCATTCTCTCTCTCTCTCGCTCTCTCTCTCTCTCTCTCTCTCTCTCTCTTTCTCTCTCTCTCTCGATCGATTCCCCTCCATCCATCTGCCTCTCTCCCTTTAGCTTTCTTCCCTACAATCATTTGCAATCATTTGATTGCATGAAGCCGCCCAAGGAAGCCAATGGGGGCAGCCACACTTGGCTCCTCCTCCATGCCACTTGGCAGCTCACATGCAAAGTTGATGGGCTTCAATGTTGGGCCGGTCTTGGGCCTTCATGGGTCGGTCGACCAAGGGGTTGGCGTGGGCTGGTTGGATGGTCTTTGGGCCTAAAAATCAGCCCACCCTCTCCTATTCCTATTCCATTTAACCCTCATTTAAATTAACACCTAATTTCAACTTATAAACTCACAAAACATTGTAATTTAAATTAATAAAATTCTACTTATAAAGTGCACCACCAAGAATAAGATTTCTATGTCAATTTGCACCTAAATAAAATTCCTTGGGTCACTTGTAGACACATCTTCATCCAAGCAATCATCCATTACAATGCTCAGCCTTAAATTAAGTGAAATTCATTAATTCAATGGCTAATATAAAATCAAACAGCACTTCCATTACCTAATCATGGCTCATGGTACTCTAGAGGTTGTCACGAGATTTTAGGATGCCACAATGACCTTGCTGGCCACATTCAAAACAAGTACCCGGCCTAGATGGGCACGAGGTTGACCCATGTTGCCTTCCACAAAAGTGACATGCTTCACTCCTACTAGGCATTGACCTACCAAATCCACCCTTCTTGTTGGGTGGGGCTTGGAATCTACATTTAGGCATAGGCCTCTTTCCTTGACAAATTCCTTCTCAATGTGAAGTAAACCTCGATCCAGAAGAAGGGACTTGTTCGTTCAAACTCCTTTCGAGTAGCTGTGGTTGACGATAAACCTCTTGATAATCAATCAAATCAAACGGCACCAACGGTTGCTTCAACTCGCGTCAAAGGGCATCCTTGAACCTTCGAGCTTTCTTCTCGGGGTCTTCGATTAGTCTCGGAGCATATTGAGATAGCTCCACAAATTTGACCCCATATTGGTCTATAGTCATTGACCCTTGACGGAGTGGCAGAAATTCTTCAATCTTCTGCTGTCTCACATTCCTCGAGAAGTATTGCTCATTGAACGCTCTGAGGAATGCATCCCACAGCGAGACTACTCCTTCAGGAAATACTGTCTCTTTGGCGGCTCTTCACCAGGTTTTGGCATTGCCCTGCAATTGATATACTGCCAAGGTTACCTTTTCTACCTTAGTGCACAATAGGAGTGCAAAGGCTTTCTCCAAATCTTGATCCACAGTGAGGCGGCTTCGGGGTTTCTAGTACCTGAAAATCTTGGCAAACTCAGCTTTAAAAACTATTCCACTAGCTTATGTATCGGTCTCTCTCTCGCACCTCTATGTTCTTAGCTAGAACATCAGCAAGCGTGGCAGCAGGTGCAGCGGTAGGTGCAACAACGGCTGCGGTCTTAGCAATGGCGGCAACAGCAGCAGTTGCAACTTGAGCGACAGCTGCAACAGTGGCAGTAAATGCGGTAGCTTGATCCCGAGCCTGTTGCCCTATCAACTCTCTTATGCATCCAAGGCTTAATCAATCCTTATAGTTCCTTGATCACCTGGGGCTGCTACCCCATCATCAACTTGCAGTGGTGCTACACCATTGGCACTGGCCTATGTCGGTGCTTTACTGTGGCCCCCTTGGGCCGACCCTGGTCGACGCTCTACCCCGAGTCACGACCCTACCAGCCCTCTTGGCAGGAGTTCTTGGCTCATGGTCACTCATGGCTTCATTGTCTACTGAAGCCTATTTCCAATTCTACACCGAATTAGAAACAAAGTGACCTAAATAATGAGAAATTTTATCAATCAACTAACACAGACATACACCAGCATGAATTTAAAAGTCTTTCCTACTACTATCCCATGGTCCATCACACTTTATCACTCAAATCTCTAACCATTGCTCCGATACCACTTAAACGGGGATGTCACGCCCCGATCCTTAAGCACGCACCCATCCCTCAACTAGTCGATTAATAGTGATGTCCTAGGACGCATCGACGACCCATTCATTTTAATATACGCATGCGGAAGCAATTAAAATAATCTCCAAACAATAAAACAATGAGATAGAAAAGTAGAGCTATATTTTTCACAATTGAAAACCACAACCACACTTTTATACAAGGCAAACCTCATAGTATATATTACAATACTATTAACAAGTTAGATCTATCACACATCAGATCACAACTTAGAGTTTGCAAAATAGGATAGGGGTTTCAATCCTCATCCGGGTCATACTCTAGATCATCCTTGGGATCCTCCTTGGACTCCTCCTCCGATTCCTCATCAGGGTTCTCCTCTTCGGGTTCTTCCTCCTCAGGTTCCTCCTCCAGGTTTTCTTATGGGTACACCTCTTCTTGTTTGACCTCTCCTTCTTCCATGCTCCAGCTAGAGTCTACTGCTGATTGCTTGGGAGAGTCGAGGTCACTCTCGAGCTTAAGGTCTTTAGCATCAGTCATCGCTCCATCCCCAAGTTTCGCAGTCCCTTCTCCTAATGCTGCCTCTAAAACGAACAGAGACACATCACCCTATAGTACGGGACCCTCTCTTTGCCCATCATGGTAGTGACGATACCACAACCTATATTCGTGCGGCACTAAGGCGTCTTTGCCCATGTCAACACAAACACTGGATTTTACTAAAACATACTCTAGCCCTTCCGGGTGAGGGTGTATCGAGAAGTGATATCCTATCTCAGTGATGTCCTTGGGTATACCAAAATGCATGGGAGGATGAGGAGGTGGAGCTACTGCCATCTAAGGACCTTAAATATTGTCCCACAACCGGGATGAGACTACGTCTCGACAAGCCACGTGCATTCTCTTAGGTGATGTAACTAATCACCGAGCCATGTGCATTCTCCAAAATGAAATACTAGATCACCGAGCCACGTGCATTCTCCAAGGTGACGTATCCAATCACTGAGCCATGTGCATTCTCTAAGGTGATATACTCGATCACCAAGCCACATGCATTCTCCGATGTGACATATCTAATCATTGAGTCATGTGCATTCTCCAAGGCGATATACTCGATCACCAAGCCACATGCATTATCCAAAGTGATATACCAATTCAACAAATCACATGCATTCTCTAAGGTGATATACCTATTGACCGAGCCACGTAATACAACATTCTTTTCTACTACTTTATATATAGTCCATCAAAACATTATTGGAGCTATAGACCTACACTCGGTCATTTTCCAATCAATTTCTGAAATTGAATAATTTAGGAATAAAATCCTAAAATCATAATTAATTCAATTCAACACAAATCAACGCTCAAATAAATAAACGGACTACACCACTATGATCAGCATAAAATTTTAGTTGTCAACTATCCTAGCCTAATTTTTGAAAAATAATTAAATTATTAAATAATTACAAAAATTATTAAATAAATGCAATAAATTAAATTTAGGCCCGTAATGCCTAATTGGACGCCAAAACAGATTTGGAAAATTTTCGAGATTCATTCAATAAATACTAGGACCTATTTCCTTGCTAACTACACCAACCATTTGCTTAACATGCATTGATAAGTCTCTAATTTAATTACTCTAATATAATCTATCCACCTAATTGCACTTAATTAAATCTAGTTAACCCCTAAGAATCATTAGCATACTAAGCAAGGTTTAGTGAGTAAAACTCACTTGATTAACGAGCGGGTTGGATCAAACCAATGGAAGCGTCACGGGGGTCGACTTTCCTCACAGTGGGCCTAGGTTTCGAGGCCCAGAACACCTCCAAAATGGGCCTAGGAGCACCTCTGAAACCCACTAAATCCCTCTCTATTTTGAGGTTCAAAACAGAAGATGTGAAGCTGGTTTGGCGAGGGAATGGCAACAATGGACCGATGGATGGCTTGGAGGCCTAACCGACGGCCGGAGGTGGCTCACGGCGGCGACAAGGGCTCCAACGATGGCCCACGATGCTTTGGTGAGCTACTGCATGCACAAATAGAGGCAATGAAGCTGGAGGTGCGAGCAACAACGGCTGGCATGGGCGGTGGCACGCGGACATGGCGATGGCGTGCGGCGGTGATGGTGTGGCTACTTCCGGTGGCTTGCTGGCTTCCGCTAGGTTCTTGCTACTGCTGGTGTGTTGAGCAAGGCAAGAAGGAAAGAGAGAAGTGGGGTGGACAGTAAGGAGGAGAGAGGGGAAGGGATGAGGGAACAAGGACCCTACTTGGCCATTTCTTCTAACCCTTTGTCTCCTTTGGCCATCCATGGCCACCAGTTGCTCATTGGCTATCAAAGAGCCACCAAAGCACCCCACTGCAACCTTGAATTGGTCCAAAATGGTGGTGGATGGGGGCAGTTACAAATTTGCAAGGGAATGGCTTCAATTGGACACCTCATCTCACTTAATTCAATCCCATTTGGCCTCAATAAATTCCGTTATCAATTCAATACTCAATCTAGTATTTTTCCTCACCTCTTGAACCATCTTGCATCCCAAATTTGCGATCAAAAATGATCATCGGCTTTTTCTGAACAAAACAGTCCGACGACGACTTTTTCCCAAAAAGTCTCGGGTTTCAAAAAAATCTTCTGAGATTGAATCGACGTTCCTAGAATTTATTGTGACGTGACAGAATCTTCAATTTCTGAAATTGGACTCAAATTTGCGGTTAATTTCACACAAACACTTTTTAACGTGACTAAGCTACCGGGTAGTTTTTAGAAATTTTTAATGCAAATGACCCGTGGTCGATTTTCTTCGAGACACAATAAACCCACTCAACACCCTAGCGACTCTCGCTTGTCGTAGTGCAAATTGGACTCAAAATCTCAATGATTCAAATACAAACACAAGGTACCAAAATGATAGAAGAATCGGTATAAGGCCAGTCGACGAGAATTTTTCAATTTAGTGGTGTCACCCACGATTAGCCACACATCTCAGTCGAATCGACCTATCTCTAATCTCAAATCGATTTCAACTATGCGGTAATGGCCTCTAAAGATGGGCATGGTCGAGAAGTCGATTCCTAGTCAAATTCTCAAGTCTATTGCCTTAAAATTCTTTAATGGCTTCCCTAAATAGCATAGTTATCTCGAAAGTGATTAACTCTGAGAACAGCTCTATAGAGGCGCGTCGATAAAATGCCCAATTTATTCAATAGAAAACATAAGTGAAAATCTAAGATGTCACATCGGTGATTGTGTTTGACTAGTAGGTCATAGGATAGCTTCTTTTTAAGAGCCGATCCTTTTGTAGGCTTCTGTGTATAAACCTGTGTATTTATAAAAAAAAGTGTTTTGTGAAAATGGTATCCTGCTTTCTATCCCAATTGAGTATTGTCTAGGGATTATTTATTCGCTTCCGCATATGCATTAAAATAAATGGGTCAGCAACGCGTCCTAGGACGTCGCAATTTAATCGACCACCGAGGGATAGGCACGTGCTCGATGATCGGGGCGTGACATCACTTCCAACATAACTAGAGAATCTATGGTTAGGGACTTGATTACACTAATTGATCAATTAGTGCCCTTTTGATACTTAATTTTGTTCATTTTAAAAGAAAATATTTTTGCCAAACAATTTGGATTGATTCTATATCTATCCACTAACATGTGAGGTGATCATGCGGGTGTGCAATTTTAAAACAATTAGTAGCCAAACTCCTAATTACAGTAAAATTAGCGCATGCAACTAAACAATCACAAATGTAATTAAACACACAAATTAAACATACGATATAATCAATATGCAAGCAAATGAAGGCATAATTACACTAAGAATGCAAGACATGGCAATCCTAACCAAACCCTACACTTTTTCAATTTTCGAAATTATTTTTTATTAATTTTTTTAATTCTTTTGAATTAATTTATTTATTTTTGGATCGGGCCGGGTTCGGTCCGATCTAACCTAACCCCAGGTCGGAAACGATCCGGGTCGCCAAACCCACAGCCAGACTAGTCCTGATATGTAGGCCCAATTCGGTCCCCTCCCAAACTGAAGCCCATAGGAGAAGGAATAAAAAAGACGGCCAGCCCAAAGCAAAGAAGACCCCTAAACTAGCCCAAATTTGTTCTCTTCTGAAGCCCGCTACGGCTGAGCTCTCTTTGAGCCTAAACGAAGCCAAGCTCTTCTCAGTCAAACCAAAACCCAGATCTTCTTGACCCCAACAGCTCTAGTCAATCCTGCATCTTCCCCCTCATGACTTCGCAGAAGCATTTCCCTGCCCGAACGCGCACCTTCTTTCCCAATGACCAAGAATAATGGTTGATGCAAATAGGAAGAAGTACCCAAGTTTTAATTAGAGTTGTTCGGGCACAATACAAACCACGCCTAGCCACCATGTGGCTGCCATTCGTGGCCACGAATACCACCACCCTTCAACTTCGATGGCTAAGAACCAGTCATGCAGAAGCACGGCGCGCACACAAAAACGTTGAAACAAGAACATACGAACCAAAAGGAGGCGGTAGGGATCTATGAAAACTCATCTGACAAACCACAAACCCGGAAACACATGGAGGACTAAGAACAAAAGCGTATATTTCACTCAGGCATTTCCCCAAACAGGGTGGAGGGCGTCGGCTAAAGGGGAGCTTCAAACTTATCCGAGACCCAAACTTAGATCAAAATTAGCAAATAATGAACGAGCTAGGTTCAGCCTTGGCACAGGGACAACTAGTCTATGCTCAGTACAAACAAAAGGGCAGCAAGCCTCAGGCATAGTAAAGACGACGAACGTGCGTTTAGCTTAGGCGTTTTATCGAACACTTAATAGACGCAAGAGAAACAGGGAGGACCAAGACCGAGCTCGAGTCGGGATTCAAAAACAATCAACACCAAAGACCTCTCAATCGCAGCATGCACATAGATAAGGCCAAAAGTCGCACAAACCGAACAACGGTGGCCCCGTCTGGCGAGCCCGAAACAAGGCACAGAGAAGACATAAAACGGGGTGGTCGGCCGGGGGTTCCTAGCCAGCTCGTGGCATCGAACGGGAGATGAGCTCGAACATTGGGCTACATTCAAACCCCAAAGAAAACTCACCTGGAATTCGGTCACCATGGAAGAGGAGGCCACGGGCTCGAGTGTGTCGGCTAGAGGTGGTCGACTTGCAACGGGATGGTCGGATAATGCTCAGTCGAGAACGAAGCTCGGCTCCGTGTCTCCCTTTCTCTCCATCCCTCCTGCTGCTCACTCTCTCAATTCCTCTCTCTCGCTCTCTCTATTCTCCCTCTCCTTCCTGCGTTCTCTGCCCTCTGCTCTTCCTTTCTCTTCCCCTTTTTCCCTCGGTCGCCCTCTCTCTTCCTTCCCTGCGGTGCCGTTTGCTTCTCCTCCTGCTCTGCTGTCTTTTCTCCTTCGTTGCAGGAATCGCGCGCGAAGACAGGCAGGAGGAGGAAGACTAGCTGTGGTGGGCCGGGCCAAGGGAGAAGAAAAAGAATGCTGGGCTGGGACTAGCGCAGGGGAAAAAGAAAAGGAGGCGGGCCGGGCAAAGGCCGGATCCGGCCCGACCCGACCCCTAAGTGTTTTTCTTTTCTTTTCTTTTTTGTTTTTTTCATTATTTAAAAATAGGTGTCAACAAGGGGCCACCTCAAAAATTAGCTAAGCCACTTGGACAATTACAAAGACAAATTTATATATTGCCGAGATAGCCCAAGCAAGAAGAGAGCTAGTCAAGGTTGAATCTTTGTTGGGTGTTACGATTCGAGCAACAAAAATAGGACAGCGGCTTCGTCAAGAACAGCGACAGGACGTGGCCCAAGTGCAGGCGATGGTGAGGCGACGATCAGCGAAGAAAAACGGCCGGATAGCCTCGTCGTCGGTAGGTAAAGTCCGCCAGAGCAGCAGCAGTAGATGGTCATCCTCACCAAAAGGAACGGCAACGTAGTTGCGGTCAGGACCAGAGAGTAGCGACGTCTTCGTGGGTGCAGAAAACTTCACGACCAGTGACGTAATGGGTTCGTCAATATGAGCTAGAAGTCAGAACAGCCGGACGTCACTGAAACAAGGAGAGTGGTAACAGCGACGTGGGTCTCGGGCAACGTGCGGTGCGCGATAAGGGATGGCAGCTCGGGCTATCGCAGCGAGATCAAAGCAGGCAGCGTCGTCAGGAGAATAATCCACGTCAAAGCTTGAGCGGCGTGCGGCGAGGTCTTGGCCAAGGTTATGCCGAGATCTCCTCTCTCTCTCCCTCTATTCTTGTATTTCTCAATTTTGTCTAAGAGCTCCCTTTTTCTGTCTGTCTTCTTGTGTTTTTATAGGTCTAATTTTTTTTCTTTCCTCCATATGCATTGCGGATCCACGTGTCCTCATTGAAGAATATATATATTAACATTCCTTCCTATCCATGAATAATGCTAATTCTTTCTCGTCCTTTTTTGATGTCTTTGTCCCCGCATTTATATTCACAGGATCAGCAAAAATTCTTTCTCCTATTGGGTCGTCCATTGATTTTATTTCTTTAACCCAAATACTGACACCACAAGTTGATCGAACATTGCCAAAAGTTAAAGATCGTAATAGAATTCTCCTTCGCATACTTGCCTTTACTGAGGATATATGAATATATATTTTCCTCCTTGCCCATTTATGGCCGCATTCATGGCCGCATTGCTCTCCAAGTTCTGAAAATTTTCAATTTTGATAACCCACGTGCGGCACATGCAATTTTCGGCCACGTGAGATATTCATTGGGCTTGAATTTCATGATTCCACGGGTTCAATCTAGATATTAAGCTCAGAACTTCAAACCACTCTCACTGGTCCAATGCAAATGCAATTAACGAAACTAAATAATAAATGCCCCTTAAACTATATGCTGCGCAAATTAATTCTAATATTTTGTTTAGGGGTAAATAATTAATCCCTAATTTTCTATGCAATAAATGAACGATCGGGTTATCAAAATTTAGGTGTTAACATCGAAGAATAGTAATCTAGCTCAATCTCAGTCTCATGATCAGTCGCTACCTGATCATACCTGAATGGTAATATATACACACCTTAAATCTGAATGTCTTTGAGATACTATAACAGGAGAGCTTAAAGTTGATGCACCATACAGCATCTGCAGCCTGCTACTGCAGATCACACGTAAATGCTCAACTGTCAATGTCGGCAAATATCAATTCTGTAGGAATTACTAGATTAAGATCCTTCAAGCCTACTCTGATTCAATCATTATAAATGCTTGAATAAAGAATGAGCAGCAAGAATTTGTACAGGCGTCTCTATATTGTAATCACAGTTTTCGTGGCTCCAGGATTCGGTTCCGTGATTGTAATCCTCACATTTGAAATCTGTAGAAGAATAGAGGAAGATGGTGTCAACTAGTGCCAGTAAGCCACCATGAACTTCAGAATTCCACTAATGATTTGGGTGTCTCTTAATTGTCCCAAATATTGCTTACCGTGAACTTGAAAAGTGTTTGAGATGTATGTCTAAGTTGTGTCATAAAAGTTCCACATTGGAGGATTGGAGTGATATTAGCAGTTAATACATTCTACTTAGCCCATAAATCATTGGCTTAAATTATGGAGTGAAGGTGGATCCAATTGAATATGCTGATGGGCTCGAACATGGGCTCTCTCTTGGTGGTCTCCCAGTAAAGGTATTCGATTTCAACAAGACTTACCTGGAGTGCAAAATGAGGATTGACGTCATGTGGATCCTCCAGAATGCTAAACCTTTTAGTTTCTGCAATACAATTAAAATACAACGTGATTATGATAAAGGAAACAAAAGATGAAAAGTGACAATCTATATAGTGGCCCTAAGGCCTATGAGAGCGGAGGATCAATTAGACTAACTCGTCACCCGAATTGCGCTCATCATGGTCAACTTCTTGATTCCCAGAAACTTCTCTATTTTCCGAGGACGTGGTCCGGCAAGCAATATAAAGGCTGATTTTATAGTGTAATCGTTCAAATGCCCAAGAAGCTACTTCAACAAGATGCTTCAGAATCATTGTTGCGATCTCCAGCACGTCAGGATTTGTTGCGGGAACACTGCAAGGGAAGGTCCAAATGACTAGCCACTTGATTTGAGACTCCACGTTTGAGTAAATTAGCATCGCGAAGATGATGGATGCCAATAAAACAATCATTCAGTTAGCTTTGAGATGCAGGGAGCTCCTGTCCACAGTCCTTTGGATAATCCAAAGGTGTGCCGCAAAGTATAAAACGGACATTTCTCCAATGGTAATCAGCATTGCCTCCTCAAATTTGATGACATTCTGCGATCCGAGGAGCGCAAGAAGCCACAGGAGCAAACTGGAGTAATGCTTACGAAAAGCTTTGGAGAATTCGAGTTGTTCATGATTGGCCCCATGAGTGTACAATATTTTTATCTGTTTCTGCAATATATCAGATATTAGATATGATTAGGGTTGTCATCTTCATTTTTTCAATTTTTACTTGTTCATCGAGTTTAAAAAAGCAATAGAGGTGTTCCCTTCAGTTGTAATAAAACTAACGAGTCAATAAATTTGAGAATTCAAGAAACAGAAACGAAGAAAAAAGAAGAAAAAAAATATGAATCAACAGAACTTCCGCGTCATATATAACCCTCATGGTGCAAAATAAAAAGGAAACGCCTCTTCATGTCATGGAGAAAAACCAATAATACTAAGCGTCATATATAACCCTCATGGTGCAAAATAAAAAGGAAACGCCTCTTCATGTCATGGAGAAAAACCAATAATACTAATAGGTGTTAAAATGTGATCCATTTTTGGAAAGTACTAGAACACACTAGACTAATCGTGGTTAATGGAGAAAGAACAAGTGGCGGCAACAACTTGTACAAAGCCAAAAGTGAAGACTCTCATATGTTGGAGAAGTTTCTAGTACGACGTGGGCAGCAGGACCACATGGGCAGCAAAAAGGCCAAAGAAAAGTAAAAGTCAACAAAAGTTGTGGAGCTGCAAAGAATAGAAAAATGCAGAATAATGGAGAAGCAACCAGAAGTACTCAAAGTCGGTTGTGTAAGGCGGTGACTCACACCTATAAATAGGAGTTGAGGATGTTTGTTCCTTTTAGCAGAAAAACCAGAAATACTCCTTCCTTTGTAATAGAAACTTTCATAATAAAAGTCCTTTTTTTTACCCATACTCCCTTGCCATTGTAGTCCACTTATATCCACCCATATTTCACACATACACACTTGCACACACACACGCTTCCGCAAAAATAGCAACAGTGGTATCAGAGCCACGTTTTTGGTTGGTATTGGGCATTTGTCCTACCTACCCTTTCCTAAAACTACCCTTTCCAAATACCCACTAACTAAACCATGGCCACCTCTACCTCATCCTCATTTCCAATCCCCATATTTTATGGGAACAACTATGACTTGTGGAGCATAAAAATGACTACATTCTTGATGGCCCAAGACTTATGGGACATCATGGAGAAATGTTGCGAGGCTCCGCAAGAAGGTGCAAGTATTTCGAAGGATCAACTACAAAAGGATGCAAGGGTACTATATTTTATCCAGCAAGCACCCTCAAAAACCGTATTTCCAAGAATAATTGGAGCAAGGGCTGCAAAGGGGGCTTGGGATATACTACGAGAATAATTTCAAGGATCGGAAAAGGTACACACTATTCACCTTCAAACTCTGAGAAGAGATTTTGAGAATTCTAAAATGAAAAATTATGAGACCGTATAAGAATATTGTGGAAAATTAAAGGAACTAGTTAATCAAATGAGAGCCTATGGAGATGGGATAACTGATCAAACGGTTGTTGAGAAAATATTGGTGTCACTTACCAAAAAATACAACTCCATAGTTACAACAATAGAATGAACTAAGGACTTGAAGACCCTATCAGTGAGTGAATTAATAGGCTCTCTAGAAGCACATGAGAAAAGACTAATGACACAAGATGAAGATTCAGTCGAAAATGCCTTTCAGTCTAAAGTAAATATACGGTCTCATCAATCTAAAATGGTGGAAGGAGCTTATGAAAAAATAAAAAAGGAGGAGAAATTATACATAAGGAAAATTATCCACCTCGTGGCATTTGCAAGAAAACAAATCATTTGGAGAAGGATTGTTGGTTTAAAAATAAAAAACAATGCCGCTTTTGTAAAAGATATGACCACGTAGAAAAAGATTGTCGCTCAAAAACAAATAATCGAGCAAATTATGTAGGAAAAAAAGAAAGTGAAGAGAATACATTCTATGCAGGCTGTCACACCCCAACCCTCCAAGCACGTGCCCATCTGTGCTTGGTCGATATAATAGTGACGTCCCAGGACGCATCGCCGACCCATTCCACTCTGATACGCATGCGAAAGCATATAAATAATCCCCAAACAATAAAACAATAGGATAGGAAAGTAGGGCCATAAATTTTTCAAACCAAAACCAAACTTTTATAAAAACACATGTTTATTTTACAGCATTAGGTCACTTACAAAAATATCGGCTTAATCAAAAAGGGGTTGTCCTATGACTAGCGAGTTAGACAGGTTTGCCGATTCCATTTCATTCACTTCCCCAAACTCCAGGACTTTTGGTCCTCCACCAACATCATCTAAGGACCTGAAAATGGTTATACAATAACCAGTGAAACAATGTCTCAACGAGTTCTACTCCCTAATACATAAGCACAATCACAAGTCAGAGGGTTTACATTGGCCTCAGTTTATTTCCTGCAAGTCAGTTCAAATAACAAATGCTGACAATCATATCATCTAATCATTCAGATCGAGTCATCGATCAATTGACTCAATCGATTACATGTCAACAAAACCACTCCCGGTCATTTCGATTATTCATTCTCGATTCTAAATCACAGCCCTACAGGCATAATTTTTAATTAGTGGAATCACGGCCCCACTCGGCAAGTTTAGACTTTAGTGATATCACAGCCCCACTTGGCAATTTTAGACTTAGTGGCATCATGGCCCCACCTGGCAAATTTCTTGACTCGGTGGCATGACGGCCCCACCTGGCAATTTTCTTGACTTGGTGGCATCATGGCCCCACCTAGCAGTTTTCTACACTTGGTGGCATCACGGCCCCACCCGGCAATTTTCTCGACTTGGTGGCATCATGGCCCCACCTGGCAGTTTTCTAGACTTGGTGGCATCACAACCCCATTCGGCAGTTTTCTAAACTTGGTGGCATCATGGCCCCACCTGGCAATTATCTATTCAACTCAAAACCTCACACAGTTATTTTACCTTCAAATAACGACATTTTCCAATTTTGGGATAAATCCCCATAACTACCAATAACACTCAATTTTCACAAACCGGCACTCAATTAAATAAACAGAGAGCACCACAATAATTAGCACAAAATTCCAGTCGTCGGCTATCTCAGCCTAATTTGCGGAAAATAAACAATTAAATAATTACGGAAAATAATAAATAAATGCAACTTAGGCCCGTTATAGCCTAATTGGAAGCTGAGACGAGCTTAGAAAATTACCAAGACTCATTCAATAAATAATAGAACATGTCTACTTGCTAACTACGCTAACCGTTTGCCTAACATGCATAGGTAAATCCCTAATTTAATTACTCTAATCTAATCTATCCACCTAATTGCACTTAATTAAATCTAATCAACCCCTAAGCATCATTAATAGACTATAAGGGATTAGTGAGCAAAACTCACTTGATTAAAAGTGGAGACCAGAACACCGCGACGACGGCCGAAATCCAAATTTTCGGTGGCGTCAACGAATTTGGACCAGGCCTGAAATTGGCCCTACAAATCTTAGCCCGATTTGAGATTTGTTTTTTGCGTTGGACTAGGCTCGCTGCAAACGCTGGGCTTGGGCCTCAAAATTGCAAGCTTGAATCGAAGAAAACACGCAAGCTTCAGTGGACTTGCTGGAATTGGGCCTCGGCTTGCGAAGTGGGCTGCTGGGCTCACTTGGGCTGAGATGGGCTAAAGACTTAGGCTGCTTCAAATCTTCTTGAGCTCATGGACTTCAATTGCAGCTGGGCTGCTCAAGAAAAAATCATGTGGGCTTGCTAGGCTTCAGCTTCATTGGCAGCTGGTCCACAAAGGTTGCTGGATGGACCTGCATGAAGATGCTGGCGTGCGGATGAGCTTCACTATCTTCAATCGGTAAATGGTGGGGAAGACTGTACATGAGTTGATCCACTGAGATGAAGCCACGCGGAATGGAGCTTGGCCACGAAGAAGCAGGTGGGCTGGCGAGCTACTTCAGTCATCTTCACGCGGCCAAATGGAGGTGAAGAGGGATCGGTGGGTTTGCGGGGTCAACGAGGAGCTACGCTTGTAGGTATGTTGGCCGAGGAAGACGAGTGGAGAGGAAGCGGACGAGAGTAGCTGCTTCAGTGACTTCACACTTTGCTGGCAGCTAGAGAAGAACGTGGACTGGGCTAGGGTGCTTTGTGGCTTGTTGGTGGAGGGAGATGGCAAACGGAGGTGAGGGCTACAGGTTTTGTCGAAGGAAATAGAGGAGTGGAGGAGTGCAGCAGCCGAGGAGAGACGATCGTGGTTGTAGGTGGTGAGGGCAGAAGAGACTGAAGAAGTCACATGTCTCTTCAAGGGATGAAAAAGAAACATGGAAGTAGCTTGCGTCGATCAACTAAGAAGATTGGAACAAAAAGAAAATGGGTAAAAGTCCACAACATTATCCTTTCCATTGATGGCATGTCCCCTCCTAATTCTTTCTTGAAAATCAATTCATAATTGAGCCAATTTAAATGTCCTAATTGTAGCCCCATGCCAAAATTCCGAATTTCACTCTTTAGGTTCAATTTCTTCACTCAATTTCCCAAATTGAGGTCCAGTTTCGCTGCAGTAAAATCCCATACAATTTTCTGCAAGTCATCAACACTTAAAGGTTCGGCTTGGAAGTCGAAATTCCATTCAATTTGGCCCATTCGAATTTCTATTAATTTTCTGAAACGTCCGAATGATTTTCCGTAAAAATCTCGAAATCTCCGAAAATTATTCAGAGGGTGAGTTGACGTTCTTAAAATAGATTGTAACATGCCAGAACTTTCAATTTCTGAAATCGGGTTTGAATTCGCGGTTAATTTCAATCCAGCGCGATTTTAGTGTGACTTAGTCTACCGGGTAACTTTTATGAATTTTTGGTGCAATTGACCCATGATCAATTTATCAGGAGTCACAAAGTACATCTTCGACACATTGGCAACTCTCAGTTGTCGTGAAAGTCTCAACGTTTCAAATACGGGCACGGAGTACCAAAACGATAGAAAAATCGGTCTAGTACCGATCGACGAGTATTCCACCAATTAGGTTGAATCACCCACACTCTGATCACATATCTTAGTCAAGTCAACCTATTTCCGGTCTCTGATCGATTTCCAACTGTGCCGTAATAACCCTTGCAAACTAATACGGTCGAGCAATCGATTCCTGGTCGAATTCTTAAGTTTATTGCATTTAAATTTCTTAATTGCTTCCCCCTAATAGTCTAGTTATCTCGTGAGTGATCAGCTCAGAGAATAGCACTATAGGCGCATCAATAAAAGAGTACCTGGATATTCACAAGTACTAACCTAAAGGATATTTGAGCCTTTGCAAGCATCAAAATGGATATTTTGGCTGACCATAGGCATTGAAGGGGTATTTGGATGATCACAAGTATGAATTCTTAGGGGATACTTGGACATTCACAAGTATCGAAGGGGTGCTTGATAATTGGAAATATTGAGAACATACCTTGGATATTTGTGAAGGTATCCCACCTTCTGGCAATTGGGAATATCAAGGGCGTACTTGAGATATTTGTGAAGGTCTCTCACCTCCTGGTAGTGGGAATATTGAGGATGGGTCTCGCATATTCGTGAAGGTCTCTCACCTCCTGGTAGTTGGAATATCGAGGACGTACCTAGGATATTTGTGAAGGTTTCTCACCTCCTGGTAATTGGGGATATCGAGGACGTGCCCCGAATATTCATGAAGGTCTCTCACTTCCTGGTAATTGGGAATATCGAGGATGTACTTGAGATATTCGTGAAGATCTCTCACCTCCTGGTAATTGGGAATATCAAGGACGTACCTGAGATATTTGTGAAGGTCTCTCACCTCCTGGTAATTGGGAATATCGATGGCGTACTTGAGATATTTGTGAAGGTCTCTTACCTCCTGGTAATGGGAATATCGAGGGCGTACCCCGCATATTTGCAAAGGTCTCTCACCTCCTAGTAATTGGGAATATCGAGGATGTACTTGAGATATTCATGAAGGTCTCTCACCTCCTGGCAATTGGGAATATCGAGGGCGTACCTGAGATATTCGTGAATGTCTCTTACCTCCTGGTAGTTGGGAATATCGAGGACGAACCTGAGATATTCGTGAAGGTCTCTCACCTCCTGGTAGTTGAGAATATCGAGGATGTGCCTCGCATATTCATGAAGGTCTCTCACCTCCTGGTAATGGGAATATCGAGGGCGTGCCCCGCATATTCGTGAAGGTCTCTCACCTCCTAGTAAATGGGAATATCGAGGACATACCTCCTGGTAAATGGGAATATCGAGGGTGTGCCTGAGATATTCGTGAAGGTCTCTCACCTCCTGGTAATTTGGAATATCGAGGATGTACCCTGCATATTCGTGAAGGTCTCTCACCTCCTGGTAAATGGGAATATCGAGGGCGTGCCCCACATATTCGTGAAGGTCTCTCACCTCCTGGTAATTGGGAGTATCGAGGACGTACCTCGCATATTCGTAAAGGTCTCTCACCTCCTAGTAATTGGGAATATCGAGGTCATACCCCGCATATTCGTGAAGGTCTCTCACCTCCTAGTAAATGGAAATATCGAGGACGTACCTGAGATATTCGTGAAGGTCTCTCACCTCCTGATAATTGGGAATATCGATGACGTACCTTGGATATTCGTGAAGGTCTCTCACCTCCTGGTAATGGGAATATCGAGGGCGTGCCCCGCATATTCATGAAGGTCTCTCACCTCCTGGTAAATGGGAATATCGAGGACGTACCTAAGATATTCGTGAAGGTCTCTCACCTCCTGGTAAATGGGAATATCGAGGGCGTGCCCCGCATATTCGTGAAGGTCTCTCACCTCCTGGTAATTGGGAATATCGAGGACGTACCTGGGATTCACAAAGGTCTCTCACCTCTTGGTAAAGGTAAATATCGAGGACGTACCTTGGATATTCATGAAGGTCTCCCACCTCCTAGTAACATAAACTTGAATGTAGCATGAGGCTTACCCGGATGGCCGCAGGCACTTAAAAGGGGTAGAGCACCTGGGTAGCCGCAGGTGTACAAAGTATTGGAATACTTGGATAAACACAAGTATTTAATGATATGATCTAGGACCACTCAGGCTTGTCCAAGTGCTAGAAAGCATGCCTAGGCGGCGATGCCAAACAAAGCAATGGAATGCTTGAACAGCTGCTATATTATTTGGGGACAACTCGGACGAGCTGAGTGTTATGAAAGGGAAGTACCCGGACAACGGTGAGTACTTGATGATATGGGGATACCTAGACAGCAGTAGGTATTCCAAGAGATACTTGGTCAGTCACGAGTATCAATACTCTAGGGACAACTCAAACAAGTCGAGTGTCAGGAAAAGGGAGTATCCGAATGGTGGCCGATACTCAAAGACAATAGGGATACCAAGACAGCAGTAGGTATTCAACGATAAAGGGATACTTGGTCAATCATAAGTACCAATACTCTGGGGGCAACTCGAATGGGGCGAGTGTCGATAAGAGGGAGCACTCGGCAAATGGTGGGTACTTAAAAACAAGGGGGTACTTAGACAATTGCAAGCACCCAAACTCAAGGGACGACTCGAATAGGTCAAGTGTCAAGAAGAGAGTACCTAGACAGTGGTAGGTACTTTAAGACAAATGGGGATTAGGATGTGTTTACTTGGCAATATCTCTGATCTTTGAGAGTATGTCTGCTATTTGCACAATATGCACACATGATTGTATATGCTGCAAATTCATGAATTTAAATGTGATTTATGCACGACAATTTTGTCAGTTTTGCATCATCTGATTTCCATTAGGGAAGATTTTGAAAGACAACCTTCATTTAGAATCTAGATGCTTTGAGCATGCCAGATGAGGGACTTTCAGTCTGAAAGGACTTTTCGCTCACTCTCATGGAAACGGCTATCCTGACCATTGATGCAAGATTTATAAGGACCACACTACCTTACTGTCATCATGTCAACAGGGGTCCGAGTATTCTCGTAAGTGGTATGACTTTACCAACGTGAGAGGTCTTTGTTGAAATTATGATGAAGATTTGGTCAACGGCTCATCAAATGGGACCGTCGAGGTTAAGGCTCCTGAACGAAGTGCCGCACGATCATCTCCGGGTTTGCAAGTCAAGAACCCTACGAAAAGAGATAGAGTAATCTTGCTCGTACTTCTTCGAGTGATGCTTATGCACATATGAAATCCAACATTAATTGAAGTGCCCTTAGTCTAAAGAGACTTTTACAATGGGAATGTAACATAGACTTTAGCTCACATGCAAGAGGGTGAGAGTTCGTGACTGTCTCAACATCTGTTGCTGGTCTTTCTTGTCAAATGGAGGTTTTATGGATCACAACAACAACTTTTTCTTGGTCGTATTTTTGACTGGGGGGCATTGGCCTTGCTTTTACCAGGCGCACTGCTTTTTTCATGCCCCTATTTTTATTCTAGTTCTTCATTCATGGGCATTGACCTTGCTTTTACCAGGTACACTGCTTTTTTATGCCCCTATTTTTATTCCTGTTGCTCGAGAGCTGATCTTGACGGGTTTAAGCAAACGCCTTTGTTAGACTATTGAGTCTTCATCTTTTGTCGGCGCTTCTGATTATACTGCCCAAATGGCAGTAGCTTCTGCTTTACCTCCATGTGAGGGTGAATTTATAGACCTAATTGAGTTGTACAATTGATACAAGTGTGTAAAGAAAGAATTGCTCTTCATGACTCTAGGGCACTTACATTAACGTGAGTGTTCATATGCGATAAAGACACTCGAAGATTGATGCAAGTGCACGCAAGAGAAATTCTATCCCTTTTCTCACCTCGTGATGTTGACTTGCCTTCACTTGCCCCAGTGTGGGGTGATTCTTTGACGGGGGTAAGATAGGAACTTCACTAGTGTAAGGAACTCAAAGGAGTGAGCAATGAAATGCTTCCCACTGTCTTGGTTATCGTACCATTCGTGAGAGAACTCTTTACCCTGTAGTCATGGAATTTTTTGCACTCATCTCACAAGTGTACAGATAAAGGACTGTGTGTAGGATATGGTTTGCCCGTCATCATTCTGAGGCGCCTCATCCAACATGCTCAATTAATCTTGTATTCTTCACTTAGCTGTCTATTCTAATAATCCTTAGCAGAATCAAAGATTTAGACGGACAAAGTCATCATGCAAAAATCACCTGGAAAAAGGCATGCAGCATATGATGCGAAAGAGTTTGTATTCTCAAAATAAATGAATGACTTTTTACTCAAGAAAAACTTATTAACAGATTTAGGGGTGTTTACTTGGTGGAACGGTATTCACAAATGTGTTGAAACTTGGACATTAAAAGAGTTATTTACAAAAGGGTGTCGATGGTTGTCCTTAATGATTAGGGATATGACACATGAATGATCAGTCAAGGATTAAGAATCTAATCATTGATATGATGGGCTTTTTTGTCCCTGCAGAAGAGAAGATGTATAAGTAGATCAATTAGTCTGGCCAAAATCAAATGTGAGTTGAAGCCTGAAGATTTTCTATCATTTGCTTTGGCGATACTTGAGACGCCATTTTGTTTGGGAGAGCTTGTCATGCCTCTCATTGATTTGTTATCCTTGTTTTTTACAGTCAAGTGACCCTGCAACAAGACATGCTTCTCATTGATTTGTTATCATTGCTTTTGACAAATGGTGATCCCGCAACAAACAAGAGGGAATGTGTTAGTCATGAACTCTTTCAAGAGTCGAATAACTGGAATCGATACAACTTTACCCTTCACTGGTTTGCAGATGATTGGGTGAACCTGAAGTGAGAGGGGGACACGAAGTCCTATGTCCCTTGCTTCATTAAGTCAATTATTCTTTGAATTGGCTTTTGGATGACATGTCTTTTTACACGAAGCCAGGTGAATTTGATGTGGGTCATTTTCATATACTAGCTTGGCCAATATTGATTTGCCAGACCTAACCATCAAGTTTGGCTCTTGAATCCTGATGCTTCCTGCCAATATGGGGAATATGTCAAAAGTGAATTCAAAGAGGGGGGAGTATTAGAAACGATACCAAATTACTCTTATCTAAAGTTTGTATTTGCTGATTCCTAGGGATATTTGAATATTGATGACAGCCTCTTTGTCTTTGACACAGTTTAATGTCTCTTTTGATTGGCCCTCCTCATTTGTGGCCATGTATGCATGATTGATGGTCGTTGATTCACCTTCAACGCTTTCCTTCTGTGGAATTCTGTCTTTGACCATATGACCACTAGCAGCATTGAGCAAAGTCATGTACTTCAAGTTTCCATGAAATCTGAGATGGACAATCAAAACCTCTAATTCTCTGATGGCAATCACTTCTTGGGAGAGCATGCATCTGGAGCAAGAAGTGAGGTTTCTGGGCCCTAATGTCATCATCTGAAATAGGAGGCTAGGGACTGCCTCAAATGTCTAGATTTTCTCCTTGTTGACAGTAGCCAATTAAGAGAAAAGATCCCTTCCTTGCGCTTCTGGGCTTGTCGAAGCTAGAAGTCCCGTTGATGAAACCGCAGTATCTAGTTGCTCAGGCATGTTGTGGGGAAAAGATGTTGCTACGACTTGAGAAGGAGTTGGGCAAGAGCAAGGTGGAGTATACAAAACTCTTGGGAACGGCTTAATTTCAACCGTATGCCTGTACCTATTACGTCCTATTTTCGTTCCATGTAAATAGAAGAGAGAGGACATCATTTCCAAATTATATTCAGAGAATAAGACTTACCCTCTTTTGGTGTAGGATGATTCTTTCTATTTGCCCCTGTTTTCTTGGCAGGGTGTCTTTGAATTTGGTGAGTTCACCTGATGTGCTTGCTTCAAATGCCCCCTGTCACACTAAGTCAAAGGGGACGGGAATGATCTTCTGAGACATGAAGTGAGTGAGTCAGAAAGACAAACGTGCTTAAATTTATCATCTTGTTTTGACAAAAGCTTTTGGGTGATGAAATATTCTTTATTTTCAAAATATGTCTTTGGGGGAGAAAAAGGCATGAGGAAGCTCAGCCCTTAGTATTCTCCTTGGATGATATTTTGTTTTCATGGTTGGATAACATCACTGGGCTGGTTTGGAGTACCGTCTCATGCTCTTAAAACAAACTATTAGAACTGTACAATAGAGTACTTGGAATGGAAAATACAACAGTAGCACACTAGACAAGATAAGAAATACAAAATTATAAAAACAAGTAAAACCCATGAAAACTCCTATGTAAAGGAGTGCTTTGATAGTGTTAGTTATGAAATTAAGCGCCTTTGAGTTCCTCGCCTCCAGTAGACTCGAAGTATTCGCATGCGATGACTATCTCGTTGAAGCTATGGAAGTGTAACCCATGCAGCCAACAGCGATGCTTGCAGGATAAAACTTCTATGAACTGCTTCATTAACTCCTCTTCAGCCAGTTGAGGGTGGGTTTGCATCATGAAAGCCCTCCACCTCCCCGCGTATGCTCGGAAATCCTCCATTGGTCTTCTTGTGAAGTGAGCCAAACTCTCACAAGGCAATTCAGTTCCGATCTGGTTTTGGTATTGATGCAAGAATGTGGAAGTCAGCTCATTCCAATCCTTTAGGAGATAAATATTTGCTGTGATGAATCATTGCAATGCAGACCCCGTAAGAGTTTCTTGGAATGCCTGAGTTGTGAACAACATCGGGCCATAGTACCGACTCATTTCCGCATGAAGGTACTGCAAGTGGGCCACGGGGCAAGTTATGCCATTATACTGACGGAGATTAGGTATCCACATCTCTCTAAGGGTCATGATCCTATGAGTGCAAGACGGGTTTGATGTATCCTAGTTAGGCCACTGGTTTTCCCACTGCATATTCGTTGTAGTGGTGAATTTTTCTGTTTCAGGAAAGTTGGATTCTACTGAGATTACTCCATTGCTTTCTTCTTGGTCAAAATTTCCAAATGAGGATGTAGTATTGAAGCTACCCTCATGGTCAGAGGACGAGCTTAGTACTTCGTTAGGATTGTAGCAGATAAAGACGGATGCTTCCTCTTCTGATGGGCCTTCATCCCCAGATGAGAGTAGGAAACAGTTATACAATGAATCATCAGTTTCATTGTCGAAATAACACTGGAAGTCCTTGGGGTTGTATTCTAGGGGATGGTAGCCTTCAAAGCTATATTCTTGGGAATGCTCGAAGCTTTGGTGCGGTGGCTCGTCGGCAGATGCTGCATTGATCTGCTTAGGCTTTCTTTTCTTGGCTTATGGTCCAAACCTTTTAAGTAAGGCCCTTCGTTTTGCCAACTTGATTCTGTCAAGAGAAGTGAGAGACATTAGAGTTTCATTGTTTGATTCACTTTCCAGGTTGATAGGGGTTGGTATTTTTTGGACCCTAGCTCTTGGAGTAAGCTTAGGGAGTTGTCCAGTCGTGCCCCGGTCTTGAACAGGCTTTGTGTCTTTGATCTCGTACAAAGGCTCCTTGCCTTTCCTAGTGGGAAACTTCTCAGTAACAAGATGTTGGTCAGTCGCCCATTTATTATGCAAGGCTTCATCAACATGCTCCTCTCCTACCTCAGCGACTAATGGCTCCCCGTGCTCCGCGATCATTGGCTCTTCGTAGGGCAGGGTGATGTCAGGGGTGATGTCAAGATTATACTCTTGGTGAAAAACATGAATTAGTTCCCTACAGGTTTTAAGGGGACTAATCTTCCTGATAATGTACCATCGTAAGGTAGGGCCAGTCAAGCTTGATTGGTATGATTGAATCATCCTTCGGACGAAGTAGGCTTGCAAGTAGGTCTCTGGGTGAGAGGTATCAGCATACCTTTCGCATTCAGGTGCTTTGAGTTTTTCAGGGATCTCAATGCCAGCGTCATTGGACAGGTCCATGGGATCCTGCTCCTGTAGCTGGTTTAACTTTTTCATGATCTTTTCAAACTGTCTATGGTACTTGCTATTTTCTGGCAAATTTGCAGGCGTAATGATGGTGTTTAAGGCAACTATAGAGTTGGGCTCAGCTTGAGTGGATTTCATTTGTCTCAAGAGTTGTTGAAGGACAATGGACATCTGTCTTACGCTATCTTCAATGTTAATGAGGCGATTTTGAACATCATTTTGATCAGGCCCTATATCATGAGGCCATTCACGGGCAATTGGTGGCCGGCGATTCATAATTACCTGTTCATTTGTGAAAACAATGAATGAGCACGAAAGTAAACAAAGATTGACCCATGGCAATGGTCTAACTACTTTTTATTTATCAAAAGAGGATTTTATAGACCGCAAACTTCTGACAACTAAAACTTGAAATTGAAATAACAGAATGAAATACTAGACATTAAACAAAAATCCCTAAACAATGGGACAAAACTTTCGCAAGATTAACACTAAGGGGCACATGATTCTCAATTTATATGCGACGGGGAGCCCTGCTCTTGTGAGGATGCCTGCTTCCTTGGGCTGGCTCTAAGGTGTGCATCCAGTCCATTCCCAAATCCCTCTCCATGAGCTCTGTTTGCTCGTGCGGGCTACTCTCTCTGATTGAGCGAGGGACTGATGGCTTCCACCTTGTCGGGATGTGATGATTGTGGATGTAGGTCGTAGAGGCGTGGTGGGCTTTTTCTTCTCCCTCAAGCCCTTCAGGTACCACGATCCTTTTGCGATGGCACTTGTCCCAAGCTTCTTCACCGATAGAAATTTCGACCGCATAGTCACGGCTTGTGCTGAAAAGAACTGGAGGAATTCTCCTCCTGGATGGCGGTGGAATCTCTTGAAGGGCTCCAAATTGTCGTGCCACCCGATATGGGTAATAGGGAACAGGGCCGATGCAGCCAAGCAACGGAATTGGGTGGGTGCGCTTGTAAGCAAAGCGGGCCCTCTTTTAATGGAACCAACCAGCACACCATTGGAATGCCTCAAGAGTTGGGTTTCTTAGGAAGTCAACCCAATTTAAACAGCTTTGATTGGGAATATATGGTCCTAAAACCATAAATTTTTGTAATGGATTTTCGAAAACATTTGTTTCGATTTATCACATGAAGCCTCGGAATTCACTTAGGTGAGAAAAGAACCAGACTTGTAAAATTTCAGGAGAGACCCGCATGATTTTCTCCGTGTTGTCTTTAAAACGATTAAAGGACAAGAATGTTTCAGTTAAAATCATGTTGACATAATTTCCCCCCTCAAGATCTGATCAACTATCCATGCCATCTTAGGACTTATGGCATTTCTTTGATGAGGGAAAATGATGAGCCCGAAAAAGGCCAGGAGGAAAATCTCACTTTTTTGGGTCATATGCTGATTTTGAAAACAAGCATTCATAAATTCAAACGGGCAGGTATTATGGTTGTTTTCAAGAATTTGTGTCATAATATGGACTTCAGTTCTTAAAAGTTGCTCCAACCCACGTAATGGGATGATGCCTGTTGATGGCCTGACAAGTTTTTTCTCAAGAGGCATTCCAATGATGATGTTGTATTCCTCCAGGGTTGGGGTTAGCTCAAACCTACCAAACATGAAAGTAAGTGTCCTCGAGCACCATAAATGTGCCATGGCTTGTATGACTTCAGGACGAACAGTGATTTGGATCAGCGATAGGAGATGACCGAGTTTGGCCTTCACACGCTCTTGGGCAAACTAATCCAATTGACCCCACCATCTAAAGAGCTCCGTCTTGGGAGCAGGAATGAACTGGATATCATCTTTCCCCATCGCATATAAACTGGGACTTGAAAAGCTTATTCTAAATTGCCATGGGCCAAATAAAAAGACTGAGTAAAAGTGAAGAAATCACTTTGCTTTTAAATAAAATGACAAGCACAAAGACATGCACATGAGATGTGTGGCTTGATTTCTAACTCAGAAGGTCTGATGAAATTAAAAAGGTATCTGCCCGTCGTAGTCTCGTGTTAGCAGCATACCCCCTTAACCTCGGCTAAGAAATTCGGGGAAAAGAAAGGTACCTCTACATCACAGTCTCGCGTTTGAGGTCGTATCTTTCTTAACACCATCCTAGAAATCCTATAGCAGCCCAGGTCCGGCGGTCGGGTTGTGTGTGCCATGTGTAGTGTTTAAAACAATAAAGCATGCACAACAGTTTATAATCACAAGATAATCTATTTTAAGCAAAAATTAAAATAAGTTTCTAAACTTTTGACCTGCATAAAGAAAAAAACCTAAGTCGGTAAAGAATTTAAACAAGACAAAAATGGCCTAAGTCTTCAAAGTCCCCAGCGTAGTCACCAAGCTGTCGCGACCTCTTTTTTTTTCAGCGACCGTGATCGGGTGCGAGCGCCTAAGGAAGCTAATGGCTCGGCTGAAATTGGTTAAGCCCGGACTCTCCCAAGTCCACCAATTCACGACTTAATGGTTCAAGTTTTTAACCTGTAAATCAATTTTTAAAATGGAGTCGCTACTAATCGATTTGGGGTGGGTTGATTAGAAACCCAAGTGAAGTATCGGGAGAAATACTCACTCCTGCGCAACCAGAGAATTTAGGATCGGGAACTTGATTACACTAGTTAATCACTAATGCCCTTTCGGTACCTAATCTTATTTAAAACTTGAGGTTTTTTGGATGTTCGGGGATTTTCCATGCATTTTGGGAGGAAAAACATTTTTTGAGTCATTTTCTAATTTTTGGACACAAAAGGGATTTTTTGGGATTTTTTGGTTTTTCTTTTGGAAAGATACAAGTCTTTTTGGCTTTTTCTGAATTTTTTGGCTTTTTCATGAATTTTTGTCCTTTTTGGATTTTTGACATTTTTTGGAAAATATGAAATATTTTTTATTTTTTTATTTTTGGAAAATAAAACATTTTTTGATTTTTTTGAAATAAAATATTTATTAATTATTTATTTATTTAAAATATTATTTTATATTAAAATAATATAAAATCGACCCAGTTGGATCCGCGGGTTGGGTCCAACCCAAGCTGGCAATCCGAACGAGGACGCAGCCCGACTCGGATTTTTAGTCTTTTTTTTTATCGAAACGGCGTCGTGGCCGGGCGTTTGGGGGCGCCCGCCCAACCCGACAACCCGACCCGACAGCCCTAATCGTGACCCGACTCCCGCCGCCCCGAAATCGTGGAACCCTACTCGGTTCGTGGCTCGGGTCCAATCCGATGACCCGAGGCCACGAACCGGAAATTCGGGAACCCTAGGGTTCCCGATTCGCGGCGCCGAGGGAGGGGGACGAGGTGTCCCGGGGGCAGCGGTAGTGACGGCAACGACGTAGAGGACGGCGACGGTTAGGTCTCGAGCGGGGAAGCAACAACGAGGATGGCGTGAGTAGGGCTCATCATCACCTGTCCTTGGCGTCGACACGGTGCGACGGCGCAGCTTGAAGCGACGGCGTCTGAGTTTCGTTAAGGCGACAGTGGTGGCACAGCTTGAGGCGCCGTCGTCTGGACTGGATTGAGGTGACGACGTCGAGGCTGTGATGGAGCTGGGGCAGACGGCGAGCGGCAGTGATCGAATGGCGATGGTGTGGCAGCAGACAACAACGACGACGGGAGCTGATCTCGCAGACGCTTCCCCCTTTCCAAATCTGGCGCCCAGACGATCCTTCCTCTTCTCCGACTTCCTCTTCTCCGGATCTGACCTCCTCCGCTTCACAGCCCGACCCTCTCCTCCGGATCTAACCTCGTTCAACCTCCTCACGCTCAGATCTGGGCTTGCGAGCGCTCAGGCCTCCCCTGAAGTCTCTCGGGGGAAGCTTGCGATGCTCGCTCGCTTCGATCGCTCTCTCCCTCTCCCTCGGGCTCGCCCTTCGAGCTCCCCGAAATCTCTCGGGGACCCCTCTGAGCTCACCCCACCTCAGCCGGCCTTGCACTCGAGCTCCCCAAAGTCTCTCAGGGGATCTCGAGCTCCGGTGGCCTCTCTCTCTCTCTCCGATCTCTCCGTTCTCCCCCTTCGTCGATGATGGCCCCCTCTATTTATAGGCGCGGGGGCGGCCGGTCGGCGAGGCTTTGACCTGCTGGTTGGACCGCCGTCCCATCCGCCATCATCTCCTCCTCCGATCACGTCCCATCGACGCCAACTGCTCGTCCGTCCACCCCCTTCCCCTCCGTCGCGCCCTCTGCGCGTGCGCTAAGAGGCATGAGGAAGAAGAAGACGCAGAGGGGCCGAGCTGGGCGGAAAATGGGCCGAGGGCCCATGGAGGGGCTGCTCCTCTTTCTTTTTGTTTTTCTTTTGCTTTGTTTTGCTATTTTTTTATTAATTAATTTATTTATTTATTTATTTCTATATTATTTACCGGAAAAGACAAAATAAAAAAACTTAATTAATTAATACAATAAACCTAAATAAAATTAAGGCGTCAACAAACACAAACAGTGCTGACGTTTAGATTGGTAAGTTCTTCATACATGGTAGCTTGTAATTTTTGTTTAGAAAAGTAATTTTCAATATCTTGTTAAATCTAGTAAATAAATAACATTACCGTTGGTAGCTTTTTCTTCGTTGGAAAAATAAGTAGGCATTTATTAGTAAGGTTAATACCATAAAAAATCTCAAACTGGTATACTAGTGGCAATTTTATTTCAAAGTAATTTTTTGACTGCCAAAAATCCTAAACTAGAACATCTATGACAAATTAGTTTCCGTTAAATTTTACAATTAATTGTTGAGTTCGATGAAATCTGGTAGTTGATGAGTATACAAGTTTGTGGTTTTTGGGGATATCAATCCAATTTAATGGAAACTAATAGAGAGTAAAAGATTGCGGGTCCATTGGCACTCCTTCGTGTGGGATAACGCTATAGTGCCTCGCTATCAGCTTAATCTTTGGCTTATTGCCAAGTGCAGATTTCCAACCCAGGCTCTCCTTTTGTCTTATGGTAGGATTGGAAGTGCTGCCTATGCGTTTTGCAATAGTATGCCCAACTCTGTTGATCACCTGTTTTTTTATTGTTGTGTCATGGCTGGCATTTTTTTCTTGTGGGCTTCCAGATGCAATTTGCCTTGGCGCAACAGAACTTGGAGGGAGAACCTCCGTTGGGCCGCTATGATGGGTAAAGATTTCTACAAGTGCATTGCCCATTTTTCCTTTGGCACGCTTTGTCATATCATTTGGAAAAACAAGAATAACATCATCTTTAGAGACCAGCCCCTAACGGTCCCGGCCATGAAGAACCACCTCTTCAAAGTGTTCCAAGACAAGGCTATCACCTTCAAGAATGTCAAAGATAATTTCAGAAACAGAAGGTTGCAGAGAAGTTGGGGCCTAAACTCGATTATTTTCATTGGAGACCCATAGGTCGTTCGTTCCAACGGTGACCTCTTCCTCACCTGTGGCGTCTTTTGTAGCCGGTTGACCATGCCGTGCTTCTTTTTGGTCTAGGTGTTGTAGCGTATGTGCCACGTTTTGTGGCTTTTTCATCTCGTCACCCTTCCACTCCTTTTGTTCCTGCATTTAGAGTGTAAGTTTCTGGTGACGAGATTTGTACATTTAGTCTTTCCTCAGTATATCTCTTACCTTTACCAAAAAAAAATAGAGAGTAAATTTGTCACAAATGTATTAATTTAAAATTTTTGGCTGTCAAAAAATCAGTTTGAGGTAAATTTGTTACAAGTATACTAGTTTGTGGTTTTTTATGGTCAAAAAATTAATTTGAAGCAAATTTGTCACAAATATACCAGTTTAAGATTTTTTGTGGTATTAGCCCTTATTAATAACTACAAATTTTTTTCATGTGTTTAGGTTGAATTTTCGTTAAGGAAAAGTAACTTTCAACCTATTAGAAATGAAAGATTCATCTTCCACGTGGCTTTGTCATAGAAGAAGTAGATAATTCTACTTGGCAATTTCTATATCTTTTAAATATTTAAGTACGAATCTCTATTTTATCAATGATATTGTAAGAGTAATCGCAAATTTCTGCGAAGAAGAGAGTTGAAAACTAAAATAGGAGGCTCGACTCCTTCTTTTGTCTAGAGAACATAATTTGCACATGGCCCATGGTACAGGCTTAGCGAAGATCTTGGGTAATTAGTCTTACAAATGTGTGCAGATTTGGTAAAAGAAACATTTGCAGGTTATCAAATCTATATTTGAATAATGAAATTCCATAAAAAAAAAAAAGGGAAAATTTCCACCAAAGGCGAGGGATGCCCTCACCCAGCAATGGCTAACACTCTTGCCTATTGACTAGTGAGGTCTGCCACACCTTGGCCTAGTTTAGGTGAGGGCAACAATGCCAGCATCGACCATAGGCGACAGGTGCTTGTATCTAGGCAAGGGCTTGACACCCCTGTCTAGATCTTAGCAAGGGCATGAAGGCCTTGGCCTATGGTTGGAGAGAGCCAATTGAGTCAGTCAGATTAATTTTTACCAATGAGTAATAAATCATTTTTACATTTTGTCAATAGAGTCCACCTGCCCAATTTTGGCCAAAAATCGCTAACGTAGATGTCGACCGTTCTACGTAACACAAACGATGCTGACGTTTAGATTGGTAAGTTCTTCATACATGGTAGCCTGTAAGTTTTGTTTAGAAAAGTAATTTTCAATATCTTGTTAAATCTAATGAATAAATAACAATATCGCCGGTAGCTTTTTCTTCGTTGGAAAAATAAGTAGGCATTTATTAGTAAGGTTAATACCATGAAAAATCTCAAACAAGTATACTAATGGCAATTTATTAAAATTAATTTTTTGACCTCCAAAAATCCTAAACTAGAACATCTATGACAAATTAGTTTCCGTTAAATTTTACAATTTTTATCGTTGAATTCGATGAAATATGGTAGTTGATGAGTATGCTAGTTTGTGGTTTTTGAGGATATTAATTCAATTTAATGGAAACTAATAGAGAGTAAATTTGTCACAAATGTATTGGTTTGGAATTTTTGGTGGTAAAAACATTAATTTGAGGTAAATTTGTTACAGGTATATCAATTTGTGATTTTTTATAGTCAAATAATTTGAAGCAAATTTGTCACAAATATACCAATTTAAGATTTTCCGTGGTATTAACCCTAATTAATTGTTTAGGTTGATACTTTCAACCTATTAGACATGAAAGATTAATCTTCCACGTGGCTTTGTCATAGAAGAAGTAGATAATTATACTTGGCAATTTCTATTCTTTTAAATATTTAAGTAAGAAACTCTATTTTATCAATGATATTGTAAGAGTAATCGCAAATTTTTGCGAAGAAGAGAGACGAAAACTAAAATAGGAGGTACGACTCTTTCTTTTGTCTAGAGAACATAATTTGCACATGGCCCACGGTACAGGCTTAGCGAAGATCTTGGGTAATTAGTCTTACAAATGTGTGCAGATTTGGTAAAAGATACATTTGCAGGTTATCGAATCTTTATTTGATTAATGAAACTCCATAAAATAAAAAAAAGGGAAAATTTCCACCAAAATATGTGAATAAATTAAGATAGAATGCCCGACTCCTTCAATTTGTCTTGAGAACATAATGTGCACATGGTCCGTTGTGCCGGCTGTTAGGGAAGACCTTTGGTTATTAAACTTAGGATTCCTGTGAAAGTAAACTTCAGCTAGGATTCTTGCGCTTTTCGTGGGAAATGAAAGGTTGAAACCCAAGAGTGAGAGATCGGATTCATTAATTTTGGGGTTTGGCTCTGTGGAAAATAATATTCGTGATGTGCACATGGCCCGCTGTACAGTCTACTAGGGAAGACCTTATGGGTAATTAATATAGGGATTCCCTCTGAAAAGTAAACTCCAGCTAATTCGCCGAAGATTCTTGCGCTCTTCGTGGAAAATGAAAAATTGAAACCCAAGAATGAGAGATCGGATTCATTAAATGTTGGTTTTGCTATGTTAGAAAATAATATTCACGATGTTCCAATTTCTCAAGTTGACTTTTGGCTTTTGGATCTGAATGTCGAAACCCGAGAATGACAGATTGGACTCATTAATTTGAGGGTAGGCAATACCTGGGGGTGAAAAAGGGGAAAACCATTGCCAATTTGACTTTGCATTCGAGCGTCATACTCGGGAGGAAGCATGACGTAGCTCAATGAAATGTTATTACTGAAAATAGCAAAAAAGTGAGATAAATCACTCTGTTAGGCAATAGAGACAACATTGTAGAGGATTGGTAATAGATTTAAACAAGCCTAAGAGCAAGTTCTCATAAAAAAAATTTAAAAAAAAACACCAAAGTAGATCTTTTCTTTAAGAAGAAAAAGAGCAAGGAAAGGCGGTTAGGGTAAATACCCTTGTGGGCATTACGTCTCACACTTGATACTAAGGATTCTATTTGACACTGATGTACAAGCTGGTGATCATAGCCCTACCAACGTGCCAAAAATCAAGAATCCTGTAGATAGCAAATGCATAAAGCGCAAGCACAGAGGTTCGCTTACTGCATAACTCAAACTTGTGATCTTGTGAAAAATAGCGTGATCCATGTGATACTACAATCAAGCGTATGGTAAAATTACTACGTAATACACAAAAATGTAAGTTAATCAGGACAACATTAATCGGTGATTTGTTTCTCAGGATTAAGGAATCAATACAAAGGAAACACACCTTTTATATGTACATGTATGCATAATAACAAGGTATATAAAACTGTCAAACAGATAAGAACCCTCTACAATCACATTGTTTTCTTTTTTACTATTCCGCCACGAAAGCGGGGTAGCTATTTATCGATTGCCAGAGAAAAAGGGGCGAACTTTGTGTCGAGAAAATAGGTAAATTGACATTTATTTTTTCCTGGTATCAATATTAGACTATGAATAAAACCCTAGACGAAGAACATTCTCCTCTTGCTTTACTCACACACTCTTCGATTACTTCTTGTTTCGAATCCACTCAAATTTGTCTCCGGTTGTGAATAGAAAATTGAAAACCGTAGGCAATGAGCTGAAAGACGCATTACGTACGTTCCTTGATCAATACTGGCGCATATTTCTGGAAACCCTAATTTCTATAAGTTTAAAAAGACTTCCTCTCAGAACGTAGAACGGGGATAGCTAGACGTTATTTAGTAGACTTACACATGGGTGTTCCAACCTATATATATGCCGGTATGCACCATGAAGGAATTACTGCAGACGCTCTTTACATTTTTTCCCTCTGTCGCTCGTTACTCCCAAGCCCTACACAAACGCCCATCAAGAGAGAATTCGAAATGTCGAACCTGGTGGCAGGCACCGCACAAGAATCCGATCAAGATGTCACCCGGAAACTTCTTAAAGAGGCTATTAGTAAGGTAGAAGAGCGTATTGCGAACCTCATCAGTAGCACTCTCCAGTTCACAAATTTCTACTTCCTCTTCTAGAGCGTGATTTTCACTTCTGTTATGTCGTCCTCGACGACGATCAAGTGTAAACTGAAATGGATTCCGTGGGTCCTCTCTTTACTGGTTTCCATATTCACGTTCGTTGCGATCTTTGAAAGCATAACGACGTTACTGACATACCACGAAGGGCTGGACCGCAACAGGGAGCAGCTGGACCTCACGAGGAGCTCTTCACATGAGAGTGGTGGTGGCAAGTCGCAGCGACGGTGCAGCCTAGCGAAAATAAAACGTCGCCACATTAAATATCATGGGGCACTGCTGCTGCTTTTCATGTTTACGGGTGTAATGTTGTACGGTTGCATCCAAATTGAGTGTCATCCCTAATGTCGTCGCAGAAGATTAAAGTGATTTTTAGTTAATGTAACACTAGATCGCTTGTCGATATGTTTGGGATGTAGACTAGTATGTCGATGATATCGAGGTTGGAGTGCAGAGATATAGCCCAGTTGGTTTCCCATTTGCAGGTGCTTCTTGTGTGAATTGAATGCATTTTATCTGGACCTCGAAACCGTGCTTCCATTGTGAAAGATGGAAGTTTGCATTGTGTTAGATATGAAATGCGTGGATTATATTTGGATTTTGCGTAAAATTTTAGGACTAAAATTAATAAAAATTGCAAAAATTAATACTGAATTTGCATCTTACAATAAGTCTATGACCGATCGATTAATTTTCTGCAGTCATTGTCAGGGGATGAGCAGTGTATACATTCGAAAGGTCTGCATTTAGCCAAAGAGTATCCAGGCACCTGTAGAGGCCATAGGTATCCAGGCAGTGTCCATTGCTAGTGGAGTGGAGCTATTTGTTGTGGTATCCAAGTGGGATCTATTATCAGTGGAGTTATCTTTGACAAGTTAGCTTGAGGTAAAAATGTTGAATGTTCTTGATGTAACGATAAGCTACTTAAATCCCACTATCTATGTACGTGTTGCTCTTGGTAACAACATGTATAGGCCAAAGTCTGAGGCTTGTGGAGTGTTCATGGCAAGCAGTTGAGCATCTGTGTTTGTGTTCCTAGGTGTTTAGAGAGCTTTTCTCAATACAACGCGACTATTTTTTTGTTTTCCTCCTTTTTCTACTCTTCTTGCCACATCCAACTCTCACTTCATTGTCTCGTCACCTTCTACCCTTAGCTAGACCAGTCAAAATGTTTTTTAACTCATATTTGATTGGCTAGGTTTTTATATAATTTAGTTGTATTCAGTAAATGGATTATAAATGGGTTTAGAATGGTAAAGTCTATAATAATATGGGTATTAAAACTTTCTTAAACCAAACTCACATTTATAACTCTCTCTTGCCCCCATTCAATTTCGTGCTCGCTCACTTTGTACTATAATCTTAGCTTAGGTATGGGTTTTCCTACATTTGGAAAAATATGAAAGTGCGTTAATAAAAAACGTTGGATCAAGTATGGCACTAGATTTGTATTGTACAGAAACAAATCAAATTAGTTAATTTGGATCGAACCTATTTCAACCTGACCCATGCATTTTAGAGATTTACCCTCAGCCCGCCACCACCCTCATCATGAGCTCATTGTTATTACCTCAAGAAATGCAGATCTACTTCTACTTATGTGGTGTCTGTGCTTGAGACCTCTAGATGATTCTTCTTTTGCCTATGGGGCTAAGATCACCTAGAACCATCGATCATATGGCTCTCATCGGGTGGCCAATACTTTCGATGGTCCAATGGACTTGGTCCATGTGGTGTAAAAGACCGATCAATATTTTTGGAATGCATATGCAATTAATTATTTTATTCTTACCTCCAAACTAGTAGCCGATTAGAAATATGCAACAAGCCAGCTAGACAGGGCGACATGTAAGATCGTCGTATTAGCTGACCGGAAAAGACAAGTCGTCGTCTTCTTCCCTTTCTATTTTGTTCAATCAACCATTCTCACTACATTTCATAGGTGAAGAGGGTGGCCGAAAAACGAACACTTCCTTAGTGATGTGTAATGCGTGCTCAGATCCAGCAACTCTGTTGGGATTGCAATATGTGTAGTATATAAGCACCAAGATAAGAGTTCGGATTGTTGCACTCCCTTTCATCATTCTTTCACTTGATATTTCCAGTATTCAGCACGTTTCTTTCCAACCCCTATATAATTCATAATTTTTTTAATTTTTTTTATTAATATTGTATATCAGCGCCGACTGTTTCACGTAAAACAACCGGTATTTACATCCTCAATTTGTGGTAGAAATTAGTCGAGATGACTATATTGACAAATCATTAAAATATTTATTACTTAATTAACATAGTTAAAAAGTTGAAGAAACTGATTTGGTACGAGTTTATATAGGTTTATAAACTTTTTCTAGTAGTTTTGCCGTTTCCTTCTCATGAGCCAAATCAAATCCTATATTTTGAATTTGAAATCTTTTTGGATCAAATTGAAATTACTTTTCGTATTTTTATATCTTGTCTAAAGATAAAGACAACCTCCCACCCCGCATTATATTCGCGTTGACTTTATTGTTGAATGGGTTTTGCAAGACCGCAGTGAATAAGGAAAGGAGTGTTCTCTGAAGGTTCGGATCTTCCTAACCCAACTTTGGAGGCCATCCTTGCATCTTGAAAAATTTTGGCAACAATATATATAAAAGGGTTTATATCATGAAAAATTTTTAGGCAAGCTACTTCAGTCCTCAACTCCGTGTTCACTTTTTTCTTTTTTGCTAGGTCTCATTGATAGATTAGATAACGAATTTATTTCAAATTAAGTTTTAAAACTCCAAATTAATACATTGTGATAAATTTACCATCCATTAGTTTCTATTTCAATCAAATTGTTGAGCTAGATAATATATGACAATTGACAAATGTACTAAGTTATGATTTTTTGTGGCATTAATTCAATATAATAGAAATTAATGGAAGGTAAATTTATTACAAATGTGCCGCGGGTTTGAGTTTTTTATTGTGAAAAATTAGTTTATTACAAACTTATCAAAATTATACTAATTTAAGGTTTTCTGATATTAACTCTAAATAAAAATCACTCGCCGCGGTGGCTCAGGCTGAGTAGGCGCTAGACTTCTATCGAGGAGATCTAGTGTTCGAAGCTCCTGCAACGCAAGTTGCAGGAAGGCTAGCTTGAGACTCTTAGCGACTTACCCGGTGGCACGTGTGTGGTGGCTAGCACGTGTCGCCCCCAGTGGTTTACCTCCGGCTACCGGCCATGTGGGGTTCCCGAGTCACAAAAAAAAAAAAAAAAAACTCTAAATAAAAAGGTTTGACAATTTTTATTTACATTAATACTAATAATTAAGACTAATTTACTAAATCTATATTCATAATAAAATTCATGAAAAAAATTAGGCCTTATGGTCTCACGTTTTTAATTCCAAAATAATGGACTCAAATTGATAGGTGAATGTCGCTAAAAGGCTCAAATTGTGGCATCCCAAAACTCAAGACATCCTCTAGAGAAATTAAAGCCTATAATTAGGTAATGAAATTACCTATGGTCTATGTGCTAGCCATTAGTTTTCTTAAGGCTAGGTGTTATTGTGCTTGTGTTTATAAATTTTGAATTTAGGACTATAGGATAAATTAATAATCTATGCTTGGCCATAAGATTTATAAATTAAATTTCAATGAACAAAAATGCCCAAAGACTTTGGCCAAGATGAAAATTGGAATTTAAAAATATTTATAGAAGGAATTCAAAAAAAAAAAAAGAGAAAAAGAGGGTTATTTTTGGAATGGGCCTTGGACCCATTGGCCTAGAGCTTGGTGGGCCAAGCTTGTCGGCCCATTAGGGCCCAAGAGGGAGCTCGACCAGCCCAAGGGGGAATGGCCGGATGGGCCTAAGCCCAAGCCCATTTAAATTCAAAAATAAAAATGCCAAGTGGCAAGGGACAAAAGCATGCATTGGCCTAGACTAGGATGCCATGCATTGGTTTATTTAGGAGGCAAGCAATGATGAGAAGATGGGGATATAAAAAGAGTTAGGAGAGAGAAATGGCCGGCTACTTGCTCCATTTCGTCCAAAGAGAGGGTGAGAAAGAGAGAGAGTTTGAGAGAAAGGGAGAGAAACCGAGAGGGAAGGAGGCGGAGCCGGAGGGGTGTGCCGTTCGTTCGCCGTCCGATCGTCGCCGTTCGTCGTCGTTTGTTCACCTTTAAGGCAAGTGGAGTCCGTAACTTCTCTTGCATGTTTGTTGTGGTGGTTGCATGTTAGATTTTAGGTGTGATTTGTGCGAAAAACCGAGGTAAGGGTTGGATGTGTTCAAGCTATGTGACTGTTTTCGTTCGGTTTGTGGTAGTCAGTATCTTAGTCGAGCTTGTATGTGTATTTGGAGTGCGATTTTGGCTTCGGTGTCTTCATGAAAGTTGAAGCTAACATCTTGTAGTATGACATAATCGAATTCCATGGAAAACGATGGTGATATGTGGGGTCAAAAGCTCTGTTATACGGAGACCTCAGATCTGCGAAATTTTCAATGACCTCTTGTCGATTTCTTGTTTGCATGTTGATTTCTGTTGGAGATCTCACTTTGTTGTCTTCTTGAAAGTTGTAGGAAACACCTTAAGCTACAACATAATAAAATTTGAAGCAAAAATAACAAGTATAACTTGGTGAATCGGTTAGATCTTGGAGATGGTTGATTCTGGTGAGGTGTACCGAGACACCCGAGACTTCATGGGTTAAAATGGTGACCATAATCTGGTTATTTGACCCAGATCCCTTCATGAAACTTGTAAATGACACATTGTTACATAACATACTTAAATTTCAGAAGGAACGAAAGAGATTTGATGGGTGAAATCTAAGAAATACGGAGAAGTGTGTTCTGGACGTCGCGGTAGTGATTCCAGAAGCTTCGTAGGGCTATATAAATTAATCTAAAAAGAATTTGGCTTAAAGTTATAATGAAAAAAGGTACGAAAATGTGTTGGCTATCACCCTGTAAAATTTCGTAATTTTTGAAGCCCATATGAGTATTTTAATTAAATTATTCGGAAACTGTGCAAGTCTGGCCATTATCCGAATAAAAGGTGCTATTATGTGAAAATTGTGAAATTATAAGAAATTCAATTTGGCCATGAATTTTATATGAAATTGTGATCCTATTAGTGATTTTTGAATATTATGATTTTGGGAAAATCATAGATATTAAATATTTATTTATGAAAATAAATAAATATAATAAAATAAAATAGATTTTTATTTGGCCATGGATTCAACTTCATTTGTGTGGCACTTGTGTGATGAGGTCTTTGTACATGCATTAAATTGAAATGCTTATGTGATTAAGCTACGACATGTGCATGACATGTGAATTGAAATGCTTATGTGATTAAGCTACGACATGTGCACGACATGTGAATTGAAATGCAAGTGTGATATGTTTGATGCCATGCCAAATTGCCATGTTAAATTGAGATAAAAGATAAATGTGGATGAGAATGAGGTTGTGGTGGAGGATGATGTCTGGTGGCCGAGTGGCATAATTCTAGAGATTCCCTGGGAGATTCAGGATGCCCGGAATGTGGGGGGCCGGAAGTCCGGTTATATCTTGGATACATGCCCGGAGATTCCTCGCAACACCAGGATTGGGATGCGGGATGCCTGGCTAGAAGGGTAAAGGCCGGAAGTCTGGTTGTATCGCGGATACATGCCCGGAGGTTCCTCGTGATGCTAGATGAGATGCGAGATGCCCGGAATGTGGGGGGATGCCCGGTTGTATCTTGGATACATGCCCGGAGGTTTTTCTCGCATGAGATGCGAGTGTAAAATATGAGATAAAATTGACGAATCGAGGAAGGGTGATGTGGTGATCAAATTTAAAGATAAAGATGAAAATTAACTCATGGCATGATATGGCATGATATGCATGATGATGGTGATGATATGTGATGTGATATGATGATCACCCATGGTATGATGTGCATGATGATGAAGATGATGATGTGATGTGATATGATGATCACCCATGGTATGATATGCATGATGATATGCATGATGATGATGATGATATGTGATGTGATATGATGATCACCCATGGTATGATATGCATGATGATATGCATGATGATGATGATGATGATATGTGATGTGATATGATGATCACCCATGGTATGATATGCATGATAATGATGATGACATGTGATATGATATGATGATCACCTATGATAATATATGCATGATGATGCACGATGACGATGTGTGATGTGACATGATGATCATCCATGGTATGATATGCATGATGATGACAATGATATATGATATGCCATGATGATGATGATATATGATGTGATGATGCATGATACGCATGATTACAAGGTAAGTGATGCTTGCAACGTGTGATGATATGCATGAATGCATTGGAATGTTATTGGATTTCCCTATCTCTTTGAGTGGTTGTACTCACCCCTTTGGGGACCAACATTTCAGATTAGTAGATGGTTTGAACGGTTGGATATAACCGTGAGGAGGAGGATAGCAAGGGAAGGAGCTTTTGGACGCCGACACTGATCGATGGACTTTAAGTGTATGACTGTTTGAGGAAACATCGGTCATCTTTTGGAGTGTAGCCGAATATAGAAGACTACGGCATTTTGATGTACCGATAAACAATGTCCATCTGATTTAAGTAAATAAAAGGTGTACGGCTTTTATCTATAAATGTTTAGTAAGTGTGCATCGTTTCTGTATATAGAGAAGGGAGTTAATGGATGTGCTTCTACTATATGAATTGCGCAAGGGACCGATAAAAAAAAAATTGTGTAAATCCCCAAGTTGTATGGACCCGCTGCAACTAAAAATGGTATCAGAGTGACTTGTTAATAAGGAAAATGAAAGGTAAGCGAACTGTGGTGACTCTAGCGGATCGGGGGCCGTCGAGGGGTGCCACACAAATAACTAATTACAGCATAAATATGTATTTTTATTTTTTTATTTTTTAACTCCTCATTTCCCCTTCATCACCGTGAAGCCCCTAACTTTCAACCTCTAGTTTTTTTCTTCCCAAGGAGGAGAGAATAGGGAACATTCCGGGGTCTTTCACCCTAAGGCGGATCTCTCATATGTTTCTTCCCTATAAGCTTTTAAGGACTTGCTTAGGTCTAATGGCAGAAATATGTATTTTTATTTTTAACTCCTCGTTTCCCCTCCACTCCATGCACCAACTTGGAAGCTTCCTCCACGTTGCCCTCTGTCGGTGCACCAACTGTAAATTTGTCCTCTATCTATATTTCTTTCCCTCTAAATATTGGCTGCTCTTCTGTCCCGCTGGCATCATGCCACTTACGTCATCACCATGTGATTCTTACTGTTCTAATCACATGGCAATTCACGTGATTTGGAAGTTGAATATGGCGAGATTCACTCTCCTCGTTGACTCATTTAAATTAAACAAACACATCGCCTGTTTTCTATGTCACTTGTTAGTGTTAAATAATATTTACATTATCAATTACAATTTACATCTAAAATATCTTTATGAATGGTGAGAGTATTTTTCATTTGTTCATATTTGTTAGCAATACAAACGATCATTTTTTGAGAAAATACTTTTAAACTTATTCATGTGTCATGAAATAAGCATACCTTTAGAGTCACTTGATGAACATGGTTTTAATTACTTCATATTCATATAAAGTTAAAAATAAAGTTAAGGGTATAAAAAATCCTTATAAAGGTGTTTATGGATCAAACAATCCTTATGTAAATTCATCTTTAGATTTACGTGCAGTGAAGACAGCCAGAAGGAAGAGAGGAATGTCAAAACTTTAAATCTACTTTTGTACGAAAATAGTAAAACCTATAAATTTCTTTGAATGTTTTCATACGGTGGAAGTGGAACGAGGCCCTTTAGGCGTACTTACACTTCCCTAATTATTCATGCAATCAACATTTCAAGAACTACATCTTGCATGTGTATTTAGTTTTAAAATCATTCGTCTATTTTCAAAATATAGCATGCGACATGTAAATCAAATTCAACGTCAAGCAAAAGTTATCACGTCAATTTGCCAAATTAGTTTGGTGAATTAGCCTCCGTGTCAGCATTGTTCTCGATTCAAGATTCATTACATCCACCCAATGTTACTACGTATATTTACTCCGAATCTGCCACGGTGTGACACGTGTGCTCCACTAGATAAGGGGCATAAAAAGTTAGAAATGCGGGGAAAAAAAAAGATGTTCCCACAAAACTATAGCAGTGTCCAAATTTTTCTCTCGTGTTTACGCTTCACCTCGTGAGCATATTATCTCCTCGAGAGAACTAAATCTTGACAAGCCAAGGCAAAGCCACGACGGTCGATAAGACTGATGACGACTTATGACCGTCGAACGAGATATACAGACCCTCGGCGAGAGAGTTCCGACGAGTTTGCAACCTTCGACGCGTCAGGACGGGCGCACGAGAGCGGCCGGTCATTGTGTTCGGTACTCAAGAACCGATGCAGATCTGTGTCAGATGGGGAAAACTAATGGGGTGGGGGATCGATGTCAGTATATCCGACAGCACACATGGTGTATTAGGTATTAGGTGGACGGACTACTGTCGTCTTGCCACTCGACACCACGTGCGGGCAGAGAAAGTGTCGTTTCCGGTTTTTAGCCCCTTTACTTTGCGAGCTGCAAGCGTTCGTTTGCGCAGTATATAACGAACGCTCCTGCTCAAGGGACGAAAGTCGTGCTCAGCAGGACAGCCGGAGCCACCACTCCTCTTCGCTTGCTGCTCCAGCCATGGATCTGTTGAAAGGTACAATTTCGCTTCTCGTTTGCAAGATCGCAACATTCGACTTCTCTCATCTTGTAATCACTAATTCCTTCTAGGTTCTACTCTTAATGGTGTTAGAATATCTAACTCAAAAGTTTAAGTTTATAAGAGGAGAGAGATTATACGTATATAAAGCATATAAACTCTTTAAACAAGTGATGGGGAAACTCCAACATATAGGATGGCTACATTCTATTCTTTGATCCTAGCAAGTAGGGGATTGTGATTTTAAGATAACGACTGAATATAAGGAAATTCCTGTCATTTTGACAACATCGTGAATTCACATTATCCACCATTTCCATGAAATCACTGTGGAGTTTTCATGACTCAATAAGCTCTAAGTAGACAAAATGTGCATGGACACCTTTCTGTCATAATGATTTCACATGTAGTTGTTAATTAGGCATTACAAAGAACTCGCATGAGATGAGATTCTAGTTTCTGCTGTCATATTAAGAACTCGTTGTGTCATCCACATTACCTTCTTTTGTTGGTCGACTCTGCTGGAAATTTGTTCACGAACGTGTTGCACCATCGGAGTATGTCTCGTGCATTTTATTGAAACGAGAGGAGATTGTGATAAATAATATTTCTTTGATGGATACCATCAATGAACTCCAAAAAGCAGGATTATTGACATACCATTTTTTCAATTGTGATACGAAACAGGGCTTGTGTCGCGAACTGATTGTCGAATCCACAATGAATCTGAATCAATCATAAGATTGATACCCAAGTCATATATCGATGGTGCTGCTGCGTCCAGCGCCATGGTCAGAGAGGACTGGTGCGAGAGATCCAGCCGAAAAAATTCATAGATGTGGACAGTCGTAAGTACGACCTCAACGGAAAGAATCACAACATCCAGATAAAGATCCATTTCGTTGCTGCTGACGTACCTTCGGAAGATGGCGAAGTTCATCCAAAACAGCACGACAATGCTGCATATCCCAAGGGCGTTGAAGTGGCAACAAAGGAATTGGTCTTTTTGCATTACGAGCTGAAGGACAAGCGGGAAATACGCCTTACTTGTGGGAAAGGAGGGAAGGTCGTAGAGGTCAATGACAAGTTCCTCACCCAAGAAAGCACAAAGCCTGTGCACCAGAATAAGAAATGAAACGGAGCATTCCCGGTTTCTTCAGGTAATTACTCAGAAAAAATCTGAAATGCGTTTTTGTCGTTTTCATTTCTGCTGTTGTGACTTGAAAGTGCGTCTTCTTTTTATTTTCTGTGATAAGAAACGCGGTACCTGTATTTCGATTATGAGGTTTTTGTGTGATGGCGTTTGAAGATTTTTCGATATTGCTGGCCTTCCCCCATGTCCTGTGTGTTTTCAAGCTCTGCAATTAATGATCCAATTATTAAATACTTATACAAAAATTAAAATATATAGATTTAATTACGAAAACATGAAACCCAAAAGCTTGAAAGATTTATCTATCGAAAGCATTAGGAATGGGATTTAGGTTAATATAAATTTGAGTATCTATTGATAGATTAATATCATTTCTAGATATCCTTATGAAATCACTTAAAACTTAAAATAGCAGGAATATCAACTCGATACAACTTTGAATTGGGTTCTACTTTTTTTTATTATCGAGATCATAAGTCAAAATAGACAAAAGCCAAGCTATTATAATACTTATAAAGACCAAAAATATAAAAAGGTAATAAAAAGTAGCCTTTTTTTTTTGTTAATAAAGGAAATGAATGAAATGATAAGATATTCTAAAATCTAGAGAGAAGTGTAGTTATGAAAACTTGTGATTAATATTGCAGGACTAACTTGACTTTGTTATGGAAAGTTGAAAGACTAGATAGCTGAAAGCTTATGGGCTAAATTGCACATTTTGCAATAATTTAAGGGCTAGAGCATCCATTTCACAACAATTTAGGGACTAAATTAAGTATTTGATAATATTTCAAGGAGCACATTGAATGATTAAAAGTTCAAACATGACATTGCATATAAGCCAAACTTTAGCAACTATTAATGTCATTTCCCTGCACCCAAGTATGTCCTAAAAATGCATCGTCTGGACTCTAGGATGTAAAACATCGAGGGTGTTCCCTCTTAGGTGGGGAGAAAAATTACTCTCGGTAATTAGGGAGCCTTCAGGTGGGAAGGGTAGACTCCACTGTATTGAGGAACTAGTAGGCCGATATAGTAGCCACCTGTACCGGTGAAGATGGAGAGGTGGGTTAAACACCCACAGCAAGGCTGGGCCGACCTATGCTTCACACAATGTCTTTCAACCAACTTGTCGGCCTTGTACCCCTTTCACATGTGTGTCAGGTCAAGTGCTTTCTTAGGCATGTTAGGCACATGTCCCTCGGCCTACTCTTGGTGTTTCTGCTTTCTTTTCCATGTTTTCTAGCTCTTACCTAGCAACAAAAATAATATTGTCAAGTATCCGATGAAAATTATGCTCTGTGTAAAAGTTTAGCTCTATGTTTATTGTTGCGCCTTCTTGCTGCAATAACTAAATATGGAAAGTGTAATTCCACCATTAGGTTTCTTTTGCTTCTTGTGATTTAACATGCTTGCGAGTTTGCATTATTACTTCGGTGTCCTGCAGTTAAGTCCAACTCAGGATGTCAAATTGCGTTTCTTTTCTTTTCCTACTCAGCGCTCAATGAATGAAAGAACATCAACCGCTGTGAGTTGTGCTAGTGCGTTCTTCATCATTTATCATCACAGAAAATTACATGCCTTTGGCTTTCATTTTTTTCCAGGTCAGGTGGACTTCTAGATGCTGCAGCTCATTTGCGATTTTTCACTTTTGCTTAGTTCCTGCATTGTAGCTTGGACTTCTTTCTGCTTAAGTTATGTATTCCTATTCTCCACAAGTGTGTCGAGGGATGATGGAACCTCGCATCTGCATCTTGTTTATTTTGTATCCCTATTCTTGATAAATGTGTTGAGGGATGATAGAACCTCGCACCTGCATCGTTTATTTTGTATGACCTTCTCTGCATTCTGAGAATGATTGGCTTTCTAATACATGCTTCTCTGTGGTGTTTTGGGAGAAATGGCAAAGTGATTAGCTTTATCAGGTAGTGAAAGTTCTTTGATCAAAAGAAAGTGTGTCATTTGGTTCATCTAGGGAACTGGATTTCTTGAGAAACGAGAATCGGATTACTAGAACTCCCAAAAGCCCCCCGAAATTTCATTGTCACACCCCCAATCCTACAAGGATGGGGATGACACGTCTGTCAAAATCGCTCACACTCTACCGACTACTAAGCAAGGAACATGAAAGGATTTGGAAATAGGGTAAGCTTAGTGAGTAGTACATATCTTCTAAGTAGATCAAGTGAAAAACAATACCAGAAACTCGTAATCTGAACTCAAAGTATATAATATGAATTAAATCACATATGAGTTGTTTCATTTTAACAAAACTTTGTACAATTTAGAAAATACTCATTTAAATCATCATAAACATCAATGATCAAGTACATTGATCAATCTCAACAACTTACATATCAATAATCTATTCCATTGATTAATCTTATCAAATCACACGTTAATGGTCCATTCTATCAAACAATCTTTTGCTCAATTTCTTACCATGATCATGGCACAACACCTAGTGACAAAGCAACCAAAATTCTCCCGTTGGCAAAGTCTCCACCTACAAAGTTGGTGGCTCATACTCCAAAAACCCTTCACCGAGTTCACAATCATATTGAATATAAACAACTATCCTCCAATACCAAAAATCCAATCCAGAGATCAATCTTATAAGCCAAGCAAATAACTTTTCACAACATGGCCCGTCCACCATTTCTCAACAATTTCTCAAATCATTTATAAATCCTTTCATAAATCAGTTGCAAAGCAGTCATATATGTATATTACTTCACAATACTTTGTATAACACACTTTCTAAACATCCAGAAAAAACCAAAGAGTAGTAAATACTCGATCCAACTTTTATGCAAAATGTCATTGCATAACGTCATTGCATAACTATATACATAATCCGTAGCATTTTTGGAACATGAGCTGTGACATCCCGATTTTTCAATTCTATTTTCAATAAATTGAGATGGGCATTTTTTTGGCACGCATATAATTCATTTCCTTGAGTTGGCCACTCATGTGAAAACTAGTCTATTGGGTGAAGCATTAAGAGTTTCTAATGCATCGGACTCGAGAATTTGACCAGGAAGCGATCTTTCGACCGAGCTAATCTGCAAGGGTCATTACGGCACAATTAAAAATCGATTAGAGATCGGAGATAGGTCGACTCGACGAGGTATGTGATCGGTGTGGGTGATTCCACCGATCGCACATTTCTTGTCGATCGACACCGGACCGACTTTTCTATCGATTGGGTACCCTGTGTTCGTATTTGAAACCTTGAGATTACCTCGACAACCAATAATCGCTAATGTTTCAAAGATATACATTGTGGCTTGAGATGATCAACCACAGTCAAATGCATGAAAATTTCTAAAGGCTATCCGGTAGGTTGGGCTGCGCTAGTATCATGCCAAAGTGAAATTAACCGTGGAATTGAGATCGAATTCAAAAATTGGAAGTGTGGGTGTGTCACAAATCATTTTAGGATCATTGACTTATCTTTAGAAGATTTCTCATGCAATCAAAGTCTTTCAGCAATTAAATCAGAAAATGGCTAATTTGGCTCGAGAAATTAGTAGGCTCGCTCTTGGTCGCACTTTTGGGACTTAAGTTGGTTCTACGGACAAGTGAAAATGTGAATTGAAGTGCGGTGACATTGGATTAAATTTATGGACTTCAATTGGACTCAATTGGAAGAGAATTGATGGGAATTGAAGAAATTGGAGGTACAAGAATTGGACCCCGACGGAAAATGGAATTGCAACCATTGAAATAAGGTTATGGGAGGTGGTGGAGTGTGATGTCATCTTAGGTCATGGTGGGCCATTTGTGCTGAATTAAAGAAAGAGAAAAAGAAAAAGAAATTGCCCCTCCTTCTCTCTCCTCCCTCTCTTCTTCCTCTCTCTTCCGTCAGCACCCCCTCTCCATCTTCTTCTCCTTCTTCGCACGCCCAACAGAGAGATCCGGTTGTAGCAGCTCCTCACGCTCGCTCGCCCGCCAGCTCGCTCGTCACCGGAGCCCGTCACCGCCGCGCACCTTTGCCGCTTCGCCTTGGCCGCACGCCCTCCATCATCCCCCTTCCTCTCCCGTCGCCTCTCTCCTCCATCTTCTTCTTCTTGCTGCTCGTGTTCCTACGGTAGGAAGAACCAGCAAACCGAAGACCGTTTGAAGCCAGCAGCTCCGCCCGTCCGCTCGTCACCGCCGCCTCGCGCTGCCCGCACGCCGCTTCGCCGGTCAACTCGCTTGCTCGTCGCCCTCGTTCGCACCAGGCTGCGTTCCAACAGCTCATCCAAGTAGTGCAAGCCTTCGCCGGAGCTCCCTCCGCCGCCGTCAACCTCCCCTTCAACCCGTCCAAGCCCTCGCAGGTCTCCTCCGCCGTTCCTTCGCCCGAATCAGCACCGGATCTACCCTTCCCCGGCCTCAAACCGCAATGGACAGCAGCTGGAAAAAAAATGGGTATGGCAGCCCATGTTTGGCCTGTTTTGGCCATCTTCCCGAGCCCGAACGCTTGGCCCGCCTTGAGGAAAGTTGATCCTCGCGTCGTCCTCGTCGTTTTGGTTCGCTCGGCTCGCTAATCCGGTGAGTTTAGCTCACTAAACCTTAATTAGAGGGTTAATGATACTTTAAGTGTGTTTAGTTTATGTTATATGTTATTAGGTGGTTAGTTTAATTTATTTAAGTGTAGATTATATTAGTGTGCTTGATTAACTTAAAGTGGGTTTAATTTAAGGCTAAATGAATACTTATATTAATATAAGCCTTGATGTGACATAATAGCTTTTATTTTTGATTTATTTAAATGTTTCGAAATTCTGGAATTTATAATATTATATTATATTCAAAACTATTAAAATATTATTATTTATAAAAAAACAGAAAATTTATTTTTTACCTCGGTTGCTCGAATTTCGTGCCGATCACTACTGTGCATTCAGATTTTGAAATTGATGATTGGATATTATAAATTAAGTGTGGATTGCGAAAAATATGGATATTATTATTTAATTAATTTTCGGAATAAATTTTATTATTTATTAAATTCCGAAAATTTCATCGGGACCTTATTCTCTCAGAATTTCATGCTGATCGCTACTGTGTATTTAGAATTTGAATTTGATGATTGATTGTGGCAAATGGAGTGTGATTGCAATAAATAGGGATTCTTTTATAAAGTCCCAAGTGTCGAAATTTATGGGAGATTGGTCATGATTAACCACCTATTAGGGTCGTGCCTAGTGGGGCTGTGAATTGTCACTGATAAAGGTCGCGCCCAACCGGGCCGAGAATTACCACATATTAGAGGTCGTGCCCATCGGGCCGGGATCTACCACCTTTTAAAGGTTGTGCCGAGTAGGGCCATGATGCCACTAATTCTAAAGTTGTGCCGAGTGGGGCCGTGATGCCACTAATTCTAAAGTTGGCCGAGTGGGGCCGTGATTTAGAGCAATGATTGATTTGCTAGAATGACATGTAATCGGCCAAGTCGATTGATCGCTGAGACGATCCAAGTGGTTGAATTGTTCTGATGATGTGATTGTGCCATGGTTGTTTGGTTATCATAATTGTACGTGGTTGAATTATTTAAATTGTGCTAACCTGCAGATGAAGGCTAATGCGAGGTAAGTCTTCTGTGTGATGTGGCTAGGCCACCCGGGGCGTATTTTCTTTCTAATAGGGGTTTAGGGGGTTGAACTTACTAAGACATTGTCTCATCCCGGTTTGGGGATTACAATTTCAGGTCCTTGGTGGACGGAGCGGCTAGATAGCTTTGGTTGGCCTTGAGGAGTTGCAAAGGCAAAGTCATAAGGATTGGAGAACGTGTCCTGCTAGTTGGTTTTAGGATAGTTCCCCTTTTGTCGACCTGGTCTATTTTGTAGACAGTCCAGTATTGTATTTAAACCCTTTGTGTTTGTAAATGAGTGTTCGGTATTGCGATTGATTGCCTGCTTTTCTATCCCAAGTTAAATGTAGTCGGGGATTTGTTTCGCTTCGCATGCGTAATAAAATGAATGGGTCGGCGACGTATCATGGGATGTTGTATATTTGATTGACCGCAGTGGGATGTGCGCGCACTCGGGGTTCGAGGCGTGACATCCCTGCTTAAGTGGTATCAGAGCATGGTCTGTGTATGGAGTGATAAGGTGCGATGAGTCATGGGATAGTTAGTAGGAAAGGCTTTTAATATGTTGATGCATGTGGTTGATAGCTGCTTGGTAGCTTGTTTGTGGGGCCACTCAAATTCTAACCTAATGTTAGAATCGAAAACAGGCATCGATAAGGAGCCTGTAGGATGAGTGACCAGGAGTGGGGAACTCCTTGGAGGAGGTTGATAGGACTTGTACCTCAGGGTAGGACGTCGACAAGAGTTGGTACCCGAGGTAAAGCACAAGCTTAGACCAAAGACGAGTGTGAGAGTACCGCCGCGGGTCGGTGCGAGAGTGTAGCAAAGACCGAATGATCCTAGGTTCGATGGGATTGTTCAGCGCTAGTGTTCCTTGGAAGCATTTTGGGTCATTAAGCTCAAGACCAAGCTACCGCTGTTGCCGTTGTTTCTACCGCTACCAGTGTTATGACTATTGTTGTTGCTGCACCTGTTGAGGCCCAAGCTAGAGTTGTGATCTGGGAGCAAGCCATTGCGTCCGAGTCGAGGTTCAGATTTAGTAGAGATGGAAATCAGTTGAGGAAGAAGTCTAATCGTAGAAAAGTATTCCATTCCGTCCATCTAGAAAAGTGGGATGGTTAGGTCAGCAAGGAATTAGAATGGAGTGTGTTATGCTGACAGAAGCCAACATGAATCAGCCCAGTGTCTTGGTAAGATGGGTGCTTGTTTTGTGAGTGACCATCAGAGTTACCTGGCCAGAAACGGTCTTAGAAAGCCGATGGGATAGAATGAAAGGAGTGCACCATAGCACACATCGTGAGGTTTTTAGAACAGGCCTTCAATACAAGAAAGAGCACATGCTGTTACCTGATAATAGGTAGGGGACTCGCTGATTATGTGCCGAGATTGTGGAAAGGAAGCTTGAGTCAGCCCAGTGTCAGAGTAAAAAGGAGAACATGCTTTGAATGTGGTCAACACGGCCGTCAGGTTAGGAACTGTCCGTGTAAGTTCAAGAAAGCGTAAGCACTATTATTGCAGAGAGGACACCACTAGGATGGCTAGAGGAGCATGAAGGGATCGACCATGCATCAATCGAAGAAGAATGTTTTTGAGATGTTTTTATCGAGTAATGCAGCAGAATTTTCAGTGAAGGTTGTAGGGTTTTCGTTGTGGTAATAAGGTAATAAAAATGTGAATCTCGACTATAGTTTTACTTGCGGGGTTTGCTTAAGTATGACTTGGAAGTCATTTATAAAAAGGTTTGTCTCAATGAGCTTTCTGCTATTTTGAATCGTGGCAGTGATATAATTCAGTTTGTTCAGTTAGCGTATGAAAGTTTTGAATTACCGAAAGTTGAAGATGAACTTCAATCCTTGTTATTCGTCACTGAAGATAACTTGATTCAGGTTGTTGGTTATCGAATCTACATGGCAACTGTAATGGATGCATTAGTTGATGAGCCGAATATAGAGAATATAATCGTGGTACATAAGTTTTCTAAGGTATTTTCTGAAGAATTGTCAAGTTTGCTGTCGAAAGAGAAATAGAGTTCGTGATTGAATTAGCACCCGAACAGAGCCAATCCCTAAAGCTCCTTACCGGATGGTGTTACTCGAGTTAAAAAAAAAAGTGAAGGTGCAGATATAGGAATTCTTGAAGAGGGGATTCATACATTCCAATAGTTATGAGTTCACTGTAATGCTGTGTGGTTTAATGGACACCCCAGCTGTTTGTTTGGGTCTGATGAGCAGAATGTTTAAGAACACTTGAATAAGGTGTGATTGTGTTCACTGAAGTTATCTTGGTATGTTCAAAGAGTGCCAAGGGGCACGAGAGTCGTTTGAGGATGGTACTTCAGACCTTGAGTACTCTTGGATTTTACAATAAGCTTAACTTATGCGAGTTTTGGATGACTCGTGTTGCCTTCCTAGGTCATGTGATTTCAGGAGAAGGAATCTCCGTAAATCCCGTCCAAGATTGAAGCAATGATTAGTTGGCCGAGATTGACTGCAGTGAGAGAGATTAGAAGTTTCTGAGGATTAACAGGATATTTCAGACAGTTCGTAGAAGGGTTTTCAGCGTTAGCGTTACCGTTGGCAAGACTATTGAGAAAGGAAGAGAAGTTCGTATGGACAAGTAAGTGCGAGTGTAGTTTACAAGAGCTTAAGGAAGAGCTAACTACCGCACCTGTGCGGACTATTCCATCTGGTCCTGGAAGTTATGAGATCTATAGTGATGCGTCGTTTAAAGGATTGGGTTATGTGTTGATACATATGCGCCCTGTCAGTCGAGGCCTCGGGAGTTGAATATGAGACAACGTCGCTGGATGGAACTCATTAAGGATTATGACTATGATATTTTGTATCACTCTGGAAAGGTAAGCAAAGTCGTAGATGCACTGAGTCGAAAGTCCTTAGTTGCACAGTTGGTACTCAAGGATTGGATCTTATTTGAGAAAGTTCGAAATTCAGTATTCAAATCTAAGATATGCCACATTTTTAATCTTATGACCACCCTCGAATTGAGCCGAAAGTTCATATCGAATCAAAACGCTTCAAAGGGACAGATTCAGAAATTCATAAGACTCTATAAGAGAATGCAGATGAGAGAGGTTGAGTTTCAGATTTCTGAAGACAAAACGCTAAGGTTCTGAGGACGATTGTGTATAATTGATGATGCAGAGACTAAAGAAGAGATCTTATGGGAAGCTCATCATAGCAACTTCAGTATTGTCCAGACAAGATTTAAGATGAGTCAAAATCTACATCATCGAGATTGGTAGATCAGTATGAAGATAGATATCGCCGAACAAGTTGTTAGTGTTGAATGTATCAGTAAGTGAGAATTTAGTAATATAAGCTAGAAAAGCTTTTTTAAGCACTTGAGAGAGTCTTGTGTGGGAATGGAAGTATAGCATGATGGAATGTTATGACAGGTTTATTAAGGAGTTGGGAAAGAGTATTGATTCCTTATGGGGTTGTGGTCATTAGATGAACAGAGTCAACTCACCTTAGTGCAGCATGAAAAGATCTCGATTAGAATAGGTATACCGAAGTGTGTGTATATCATATAAATCATCTGCATGGAGTGCCGGGGATGAATTGTATTTTAAATCTAGATAAGATGTTCCAAGTTGGCAGAGCTTTCAGATGGTTCTTTCTTAAGTAGTGCATAGCAGAGAGTGCGAAACTTCGATTGTTGAGATGAAGTTAGGGAAAGAAAGATCACAGGTCAGGGTCAGTATCGTAGTTAGTGATTGCAGTTGCCGAGATCAGTGTCAGAGTTATATCAGATCTTGACCAGAGGTTCCCGCTTTCAGCAAATCGCGATAGTTTCTTTTTAATCAGTGCAGAGTAGAGTGTACAGGATTTCAGTCGGTTGAGATGAGATCGGAAATCAGAAAATCGCAAGTCTAGAGTATGTTCAGAAATCAGTGATTCAGTTGCAATTATCGAGACAGCTTTAGAGACCGCCGTAATCGCCGCTTAGCTTAGCAGATTTTGTGTTGAAAACCTTTGGAATTTTAAGTGGGCAAGTGTTTAGTATTTTGAACCCAAAGCGGTTTAGGCAAGATAGCAAAGTGATCCGGCAAAGTGTTGGTACAGAAGGAGCAACTCGAGAAAGAAAAGATTATATGAGACGACTGTACTCCCACCTTTTTCTTTGAGAATTGGTAAAGGTTTAAATTTCGAGGACGAAATTTTTATAAGAGGGGAAAAGTTGTGACATCCCGATTTTCCAATTCTATTTTCAATAAATTGAGACGGGCATTTCATTGGCATGCATATTGTCACGCCCCGAACCCCGAGCGCGCGCACATCCCACTGCGGTCGAAAAAATATGCGACATCCCAGGATACGTTGCCGACCCATTCATTTTATTACGCATGTAGAAGCGAAACAAATCCCCCGACAACATTTAACTTGGGATAGAAAAGCAGGCAATCAATCACAACACCAAACACTCATTTACAACCACATAGGTTTAAATACAACTCTGGACTGTCTTTAAAATAGACTAGCTCAACAAAAGGGGAACTATCCTAAAACCAATTAGCAGGACGCGTTCACCGATACTTCAATCTCCTCCTTTCCAGACTTAGGGCTTTGGGCCCTCCACGACCGCCATCTTGGGACCTGAAATTTTAATCCCACAACCGGGATGAGACGATGTCTCAGCAAGTTCAACCCCCTAAACCCCTATTAGAAAGAAAATACGCCCCGGGTGGCCAAGCCACATCACACAGAAAACTTACCTCGCATTAGCCTTCATTTGCAGGTTAGCCCAATTTATATAATTCAACCACGTACAATTATGATAACCAAACAACCATGGCACAATCACATCATCAGAACAATTCAACCACTTGGATCGTCTCAGCGATCAATCGACTTGGCCGATTACATGTCAATTCAGCAAATCAATCATTACTCTTAATCACGGCCCCACTTGGCAGAATTAGAATCAGTGGCATCACGGCCCCACTCGGCACGACCTTTAAAAAGGTGGTAGATTACGGTCCGGTTGGGCGCGACCTTTATCAGGTGGCATATCACGGCCCCACTGGGCGCGACCTCTAATAGGTGGCAATTCACGGCCCCATTGGGCGTGACCTTTATCAGGTGGCAATTCATGGCCTCACTAGGCACGACCTCTAATAGGTGGTTAATCACGGCCAACTCATCCATAAATTCCGACACTTGTGACTTTAGAAAAAGAATCCCTATTTATCACAATCACACTCAATTTGCCACAATCAATCATCAAATTCAAATTCTAAATACAAAGCAGCGATTGGCACAAAATTCTGAGAGTTTAGGGTCTCGACGAAATTTTCGAATTTTAATAAATAAATAATTTTATTCCGAAAATTCATTAAATAATAATATCCATAATTTTTCGCAATCCACACTCAATTTATAATATCCAACCATCAATTTCAAAATCCGAATACACAGCAGCGATCGGCACAAAATTCTGAGCAACCGGGGTCAAAAATAATTTTTATGATTTTTTTATAAATAATAATATTTTAATAATTTCGGATTATAATATAATATTATATTTTCCAGAATTTCGAAGCATTTAAATAATTCAAAACTAAAATCATTTGATGTCACATCAAGGCTTAATTTTAAATAACTTCTTTTAACCTTTAATTTAAACACACTTTAACATAAACCAACCTCTTAATCCACTTTATAATTAAATATACTAATCCACCCACATAAACTTAATTTAAACTAAGCACGCTTAGGGCATCATTAACACTCTAATCAAGATTTAGTGAGTTAAACTCACCGGATTAGCGAGCCGAGCGGACCAAAACGACGAGGACGACGCGAGGATCGACTTTCCTCAAGGCGGGCCGAGCATCCGGGCTTGGGAAGGCGGCCAAAATGGCCCACGAAGGGGCTGCCATACCTATTTTCTTCTTCTCTGCTTGCTGCTGGTTGGGGGCAAAGGAGGGCAGATCCGGGGCTGGTTGGGGTCGGGAGTGGGCGGAGGAGCTACGGCGGTGGCTGGCGGCGACGAACGGCGGTGCACAGCGGCGACGAACGAGCTTCGGCAGCTCTTGCGCGAGCTGAACAATAGCTCAGGACGACGAGCTGGGCGAAGCGGGCAGAGCAGCGCGCGAGCAGAGCGGCGCGCGGGCGCGAGCTTCGCGCGAACGACAGTGGTAGCGGCGAGCTTCGGCGACGGCAACCGAGGGCGATTCGGCTGGGTTGCAGCCAGCTTCGACACCTCCTTAGATCTGCTGGGTTTTAAGCAGAAACCGGAGCCGAAGAAGAGAGGAAAGAGGGCGACGGTGGCGCAGCCGGTGGTGCGGGCGGACGGTGAGCAGCTTGGCGGTGCAAACGGCAGCGACGAGCGGCGGAGGGGGCGTGCGTGCGGGCTGGCGAGCTGCTGGTTCTCGGTCGGTTTTCCCCTCCCCACGTCCAAGAAGTTCCAAGGTTGAAGATGAAGATGGAGAGAGAGAGAGAGAGAGAGAGAGAGAGAGAGAGAGATGGGACCATTCCCTTTTCTTTTCCTTTTTCCTTTAATCCCACAAAAGTGGCCCATCATGACCTCATGGATGATGTCATACTCCACTCACTCAAAACTCCCACAACCTTATTCCAATGGGTTCACTTGCAATTTCCGCCAGGGTCCAATTATTTGTACAATAACTTCTTCAATTTCACTCGATTCTCTTCTAATTGAAGTAAATTAAAGCCCATAAAATTAATTCAATGTCACCACACTTCAATTCACATCTTCACTTGTCTATATAATCAACTTAAGTCCCAAAAGCGCAACCAAAAGCGGCCTACTAATTTCTCGGGTCAAATTAACCATTTTCTGATTTAATTGTTGAAAAACTCGGCTTTCATGAGAAATCTTCCGAAGATCAGTCAATATTCCTAAAATGATTTGTGACACACCCAGACTTCCAATTTCTGAATTCGATCTCAATTTCACGGTTAATTTCACTTTGACACGATACTAGCACGGCCCAACCTACCGGGTAGCCTTTAGAAATTTTCATGCATTTGACCTGTGGTTGATCATCTCAAGCTACAATGTACATCTTTGAAACATTGGCGACTTTCGGTTGTCGAGGTAATCTCAAGATTTCAAATATGAACACAGGGTACCCAATCGATAGAAAAGTCGGTCCAGTGTCGATCGACAAGGATTATGCGATTCGGTGGAATCACCCACACTCGATCACATGCCTCAGTCGAGTCGACCTATCTCCAGTCTCTAATTGATTTTTATTTGTGCCGTAATGACCCTTGCAGATTAGCTCGGTCGAAAGGTCGCTTCTGGCAAATTCTCGAGTCGATGCATTAGAATTTCTTAACGACTTCACCCGACAGACTAGTTTTCACATGAGTGGCCGACTCAAGGAAAAGAACTATATGCGTGCCAACGAAATGCCCGTCTCAAATTATTGAAAATAGAGAATTTGGCCACTCATGTGAAAAGTAGTCTATCGAGTGAAGCTGTTAAGAGTTTCTAATGCATTAGACTCGAGAATTTGACCAGGAAGCGATCTTTCGACCAAGCTAATCTGCAAGGGTCATTACGGCACAATTAAAAATCAATTAGAGATTGGAGATAGGTCGACTCGACAAAGGCATGTGATCAGGTGTGAGTGATTCCACCAGATCCCACAATTCTTGTTGATCGGCACTGGACCGACTTTCCTATCGATTGGGTACCCTGTGTTCGTATTTGAAACCTTGAGATTACCCCGACAACCGAAAGTCGCCAATGTTTCAAAGATACACATTGTGGCTTGAGATGATCAACCACAGGTCAAATGCATGAAAATTTCTAAAGGCTATCCGGTAGGTTGGGCCGCGCTAGTATCGTGCCAAAGTGAAATTAACCGTGGAATTGAGATCGAATTCAGAAATTGAAGTGTGGGTGTGTCACAAATCATTTTATGATCATTGACTTATCTTTGGAACATTTCTCATGCAATCGAGTCTTTCAGCAATTAAATCAGAAAATGGCTAATTTGGCTTGAGAAATTAGTAGGCTCGCTCTTGGTCACACTTTTGGGACTTAAGTTGGTTCTACGGACAAGTGAAGATGTGAATTTAGGTGCGGTGACATTGGATTAATTTTATGGACTTCAATTGGACTCAATTGGAAGAGAATTTATGGGAATTGAAGAAATTGGAGGTACAAGAATTGGACCCCGGCGGAAAATGGAATTGCAACCATTAGAATAAGGTTATGGGAGGTAGTTGAGTGTGATGTCATATTATGTCATGGTGGGCCATTTGTGCTGAATTAAGAAAGAGAAAAAGAAAAAGAAATGGCCCCTCCTTCTCTCTCCTCCCTCTTTTCTTCCTCTCTCTTCTGTCGGCACCCTCCCTCTCCATCTTCTTCTCTTTCTTCGCACGCCTAGTAGGAGAGATCTGGTTGCAGCAGCTCCTCACGCCGCTCAGCCGCCAACTCGCTCGTCACCGGAGCCCGTCACTGCCGCGCACCGTCGCCGCTTTGCCTTGGATGCACGCCCTCCGTCTTCCCCCTTCCTCTCCCGTCGCCTCTCTCCTCCATCTTCTTCTTCTTGTAGCTCGTGTTCCTACGGTAGGAAGAACCAGCAAGCCGAAGACCTTTTGAAGCTAGCAACTCCGCCCGTCCGCTCATCGCCACCGCCTCGCTTTGCCCGCACGCCGCTCTGCCGGTCAGCTCGCCTGCTCGTAGCCCTCGTCCGCGCCAGGCCGCGTTCCAACAGCTTGTTAGAGCAGCTCAGGCCTTCGCCGGAGCTCCCTCTGCCGCCGTCAACCTCCCCTTCAGCCCATCCAAGCCCTCGCCGGTCTCCTATGCCGTTCCTCCGCCCGAATCAGTGCCGGATCTACCCTTCCTCGGCCTCAAACCGCAATGGACAGCAACTGGAAAAAAAATGGGTATGGCAGCCCATGTTTGGCCTGTTTTGGCCATCTTCCCGAGCCCGGATGGTCGGCCCGCCTTGAGGAAAGTTGATCCTCGCGTCGTCCTCGTCGTTTTGGTTCGCTCGGCTTGCTAATCCGGTGAGTTTAGCTCACTAAACCTTGATTAGATGGTTAATGATGCTTTAAGTGTGTTTAGTTTATGTTAAATGTTATTAGGTAGTTAGTTTAATTTATTTAAGTGTAGATTATATTAATGTGCTTGATTAACTTAAAGTGGATTTAATTTAAGACTAAATGAATACTTATATTAATATAAGCCTTGATGTGACATAATAGGTTTTATTTTTGATTTATTTAATTGTTTCGAAATTCTGGAATTTATAATATTATATTATATTCCCAAACTATTAAAATATTATTATTATTTATGAAAAAAAGGAAAAATTTATTTTTTACCTCGGTTGCTGAGAACTTCGTGCTAATTGCTACTGTGCATTCAGATTTTGAAATTGATGATTGGATATTACAAATTAAGTGTGGATTGCGAAAAATATGGATATTATTATTTAATTAATTTTCGGAATAAATTTAATTATTTATTAAGTTCCGAAAATTTCGTCGGGACCTTATTCTCTCAGAATTTCGTGCTGATTGCTGCTGTGTATTTAGAATTTGAATTTGATGATTGATTGTGGCAAATGGAGTGTGATTGCAATAAATAGGGATTCTTTTTATAAAGTCCCAAGTGTCGAAATTTATGGGAGATTGGTCATGATTAACTACCTATTAGAGGTCGTGTCCGCGGCCGTGAATTGCCACCTGATAAAGGTCGCGCCCAGTGGGGCCGTGAATTGCCACCTGATAAAGGTCGCGCCCAACTAGGCCGTGAATTACCACCTATTAGAGGTCGTGCCCATCGGGCCGGGATCTACCACCTTTTAAAGGTTGTGCCGAGTGGGGCCATGATGCCACTAATTCTAAAGTTGTGCCGAGTGGGGTCGTGATGCAACTAATTCTAAAGTTGGCCGAGTGGGGCCGTGATTGAGAGTAATGATTGATTTGCTAGAATGACATGTAATCGGCCAAGTCGATTGATCGCAGAGATGATCCAAGTGGTCGAATTGTTCTGATGATGTGATTGTGCCATGGTTGTTTGGTTATCATAATTGTACGTGGTTATATAAATTGTGCTAACCTGCAGATGAAGGTTAATGCGAGGTAAGTCTTCTGTGTGATGTAGCTAGGCCACCCGGGGCGTATTTTCTTTCTAATAGGGGTTTAGGGGGTTGAACTTGCTGAGACATTGTCTCATACCGGTTTGGGGATTACAATTTCAGGTCCCTAGTGGACGGAGCAGCTAGATAGCTTTGGTTGGCCTTGAGGAGTTGTAGAGGCGAAGTCATAAGGATTGGAGAACGTGTCCTGCTAGTTGGTTTTAGGATAGTTCCCCTTTTGTCGACCTGGTCTATTTTGTAGACAGTCCAATATTGTATTTAAACCCTTTATGTTTGTAAATGAGTGCTCGGTATTGCGATTGATTACCTGCTTTTCTATCCCAAGTTAAATGTAGTCAGGGGATTTTTTTTCGCTTCTGCATGCATAATAAAATGAATGAGTCGGCGACGTATCCTAGGATGTCGCATATTTGATCGACCGCAGTGGGATGTGCGCGCACTCGGGGTTCGGGGCGTGACATGAGCTTTACAAATTCAAAGAAGATATAGTATTACTCACCTCATTGCCTACAACCAAATAATAAATGGTACCTGTACCGTCAAACTCGCGATCCTATCTAATAAGTGAAGAATAATGTTAAAATTAAGTAACACGAAACCTCAACTATGAAATAGTTATACCACGCTTAAACGCTAACAAAACAATTCCTATGCACTAACAAATCACCTTCCTAAAGTGATTAATCAAACTTAAACTCACTGTGAAACCTAACTTCGAAACCCTAAAATTTTACTTGAACCAAACTGTTACTTCAAATCAACCTCCATCAAACTCCATGGCTCTACAACAACATAATCCACCATATCCAAGGAATCTCGAAGCTTCACAATTCAAGCATCAGACTTCACAGCTCAATTTTCACTGAACTTCAAATTTAAGCCATAAACCTAAAAACTACTCTGATTGAAAGAATGAGGAGTGCAAGCATATTTATCAGGCACTGCGTTACATAATTGAGTTAGCTTGACTGGGTCGAAGAGTCCAAGCATTACACTCATTCTCACTCAATCAGTCCATAGTACTTTATACCGCACAAGTTGACTATCTGCTCATTATTGAGGCATTTTGGAGGTCCGATAAGGAAACATAATTCGTTTTATCTGTAAAGCTTTACCTGAGTGAATTTCCCGTGTTGATATGATTGGAATGAGTTAATTTTTTGAAGAAGGAGTGCAACAGAAGTCCTAGATTTAATGACTTAATTGACCAAAACAAAAATGTTATGATTTAATCACCCAACGGCAAAAGCATATGGAACTTTCATGGCACCTTATAAAATATCTATCATTAAAAAATGATATGGCCATCTAATCTAATACTTTACGAGTATAGAAAAGAACAATCGCTTCAATCTTGACTTGCTGCTTTTGATATCCAAATCTAAAGTCAGTCTTTTTGGGAAGAAAAGGGAAAAATTATGACGTCAGCCTGGTGTTAGGACTTAGTTTACAGGGCGGACGGAGAAGGTAGTTTTGCAAGAAGTGATGAATGGGAACTCTCTTTTGAGAAAAATATATGGACTCGACTTATGTTATGGTGTGCTTGTTTCAACAGAATAAAATGGAATAAAATGAAATGATAATTTCATTGTCTTTATTTGGTGGATTGTAAGAAAAAAAGTCGTGGGCACGGAGTTAGATGATTTTTTTTTAATTTATTTAATTTCCATTATAATTGCTGAATTTCCAGTTCAATCTCAATCAGTCTGCTGACTATTTTTAACTTTAGTCCCCATCAATTTAAGCTAAAGTCATTCCCTATAAAGCCACCACAACTATTGTCAAATAGGAGATTTCTTTTTCGGTCATTATGGACTGGTTTTAATAGAATTTACGTACTAAAATGCCAAGGAGATGATGCTGAGATACCATGCAAAAATGTGCTACCAAGCGCGTGCCCTTCCTTCCGTTGCCAGAACCGCCGCCGCTCCGCCACCCGTATTGTCGCACCGCCACGTCACACCCTCTCTCTCGCCTCGCCGAGAAAATACTTGTATGATTGTATCTACCGGAGCCGAAATCACTTGGGCACGATTCTGAAAGCAAGAGAGAAGAAGTTATTCAGAACACAACCATATACCATCGCTACTTTCATTGAAGATGAGCCAAGAACAGCCAAGGAGGCCACGAGAGGAGGAGGATAAGCGGCAACAGCTGCGGCAACCTGGGGTCGAGCCGATCAAGTATGGCGATGTCTTCTCCGTCTCCAGCGACCTTGCCTCGAAGCCCATTGTGCCGCAGGATGCGGCGACGATGCAGTCTGCCAAGGCCGCTGTGCTCGGGCAGCCACAGAGGGGTGGCCCCACGGAAGCCATGTGGGCCGCCGCAGCATGGAATGAGAGGGCTGGGCTTGTCTATAGCGCGGACCACACAGACGGTGCCGTAGAAGAAGGGGTCACGGTCGCGAGACCGGAGTCCCTGGCGGGCGTGTAATCACTGAAAGAGTGGCTGGGCAGGTTCATCTTTTCTTTCCTCTTAAGGAAGAACAAATAAATTCATGAAATTCCTGGTCATCATCTGTTTGATTTAATCGAAAATTTTTCCTTTTAAATTCATTAGGTTGTGTTGAAAGACGTTTTCTGTTTGTCAAGAGCATCACCAATCCGTGAAGATTGTAGTAAAGCTCTCTATTCGGTAGCGTCTTAGAGCAAGGGGTTTCATATTTGTGTTGAAAGACGTTTTCTGTTTGTCGTTGCTTGTGTAATGGACATGTACTTAGCGCAGCTTCTCTCTTCGGTCGATGAACTACTAATGGAGAGATCTTGAGTAAAGTATGCTGGAATTTTCCAAGTGAATTCTATTAAAACCAGTCAATAGATAGAAATGACAAATTAGAGCATCGTCAAATGAAGATTTCTTTTCGGACGTACCATACCATAGGATAGTTTCAGGAAGTTTGGGGGGACTAGGGCCCTTAAACCTCCCTTTGAATCGGTCCCCGAATTTAGCCTCCCTAACTCCTTAATCAAGCTAACTTCCATCATTTTACGAAGGTCCGCTGCTCCCTAGTCTAGTCCTTCCTGTTATCCAATGTACTGATGATGACATATGAACATACCATTTTGTAAACTTTCACATTTGGGTCTCTCTTCGAGAGAACCAGCACAATAACTAATATCAATTCATGATCAATTTTTCTCTTGAAATTAAACCAATCAAAATTGACTTAACCCTAGCAATAACCAGTCAATACATAATATTGAAAAATAAGGATTTAACTTGGAAATTCAATGAGGGAAAATCACGGATCTCCTAAAAACTTTCTTTAATCACTAAGAATAGTAAAATACACAATCTGTTCTTCTTAAGTCATACACTAGAGGCTCAACATCAATAATACAACTAATTTCCTCACCATTAAAATGAATTAATATAAACGGAGTAAGAAAACCCTAATTACGATTGGAGAATATGAAGGAGGTTCTCAACAAATGAAATTAATCAACTCATAGCCTCGATCTCACAAACAATAAATTCAAAATTTGAACCAATTCCGTGAATGTTTGACCTTCAAATTGAACCACGAAGTCTCAATTCTTTTCTTATTCTTGCTTCCCCATTCTCTTGGTGAGCTTCGGTGTCTCTCTCTTCTTTATTGGGAACACAAGCACGAAGCATAGCCCCACTTTCTTCCTTCCTTCTTGACTTTTCTTCCCATTTTTCTTTTTGCGTTTTATGCTAGCTGGGCCCCACAGAAGGTGGACCCGGCCAACACTCTCGCCCTCCCGAGCTTAGTGCTAGTGCCAAGTCCGTCGCATATGGCGTAGATCGACGCCACATTAAGCTATCTCATGGCCATCCCCGGATCTTTGGAGGAGACGCCTCTGAATCTTGGAGGCGGGCATCAAGACTTAACCGCGATGGAGGAGCCTCCGAGTCCACGTTTGGGAGGCTAATATTAGAGAGAGAGAGAGAGAGAGAGAGAGAGAGGAGTTCGCGATGGCACGGCCTGGAAAAATGGTGGTCGCCGACGGCTTTGCTAGTTGCGATTATGGAGGGTGGCGGACACAATCACTCCACGTGCCCAATTAAAATCGATTATGCTAAATACATTACGCAATTATTTTGCCTTATCATCGTTTAGATGAACATATCCAATTCCAAAGCATTCCATATTTCAAGTTGTTCTAATATGCCCATGAGATAATGCTGAATGCCGTATAAAAAGGGAAATTATTTGATTTGTAATCCCCTAAACTCCACTCCAACGTGACAGAATCGTGTCATGCTACTTGTTCTAACTAAAAAGCAAGTCGCACCCCCAAAGAGCTGCTGGCCGATTTTTTGGGGGTGACAGTGATCTTTGAAGTTAAAACAGATTGATGAATATGGAGATCTGGATAGGAAGAGGATACGGTTTTGGCGAAGGCGTGACAAACAACACGAGCCATTATTAGCCTTCTGCAATACATTCACGACACGGCATGATTATTGAACGAGGAAACAAAAGATGACATGGGAAAATCTCTTGAAGGGCCTTGAGAGTGGAGGATCAACTAGACGAACCCATCACCAAAGTTGTCCTCGCCATGGCTAGCTTCTCGATTCGCAGAAACTTCTCTCTCGCTCGACAGCATGGTCCAAAGGGCAATCCAGGATCGGCTGAGTTTACCATGCGATTGTTCAAATGCCCGACCGGATGCTCCAACAAGGTGCCTCCAAGTCTTGCTCGTCCTGTCCAAAACAAGTTGAAGCGAGTAGGGATTTGTTGCGGGGACAACCCAAGGGAAGGTCCAGATGACCAGCCACTTGATCTGAGACTCGAGATTCGAGTAAATTATCAGGCCGAAGACGACGGATGCCAATAGCACCACCATCCAGTTGGGTTGGAGATGAAGGGAGCTCCTGTTGATCGTCCTCTGGACGATCCAAAGGTGAGCGCCAAAGTATAAGATCGACAATTCTCCGATGGCAACCAACATTCTCTCTTCCACTTTGACGGAACACGGAGATCCAAAGAGAGCAATCAGCCACAGCAACAAGCTGGAGAAATGCTTGTGAAAGGCTTGGGGGAAGTCGAGCCGTTGCTCATATGATCTGTACAAAGTTCTGAGGAAGGAGGACATAACTAGGCCGGAGTATATTATAATTATAGTCTCTTTTTGTTGGCGAATGATATAAGCTTAAGTAAATTTAGAAATGGCAATTGCTGTCCAAGCAGACAAAAAGCAAGGGAAAGGTCAATAATTTTCTTCAATGCCAGTCGGAGGAAACCTTCCTCCAATCATATCTGATTGGAGGATTATAGATATGAACATCGCCTCTATTCAAACTTAATTTAAAATAAATACTATGATATCCATGTTTATGAATATAGTTAGTGAAACGAAGGATTTCATGAACAAAATCAAATTTGCACAAAAAAAGAAAGAACATTCAGTTGATTTAGTTGATTATTTATATTTATCATATATTAGATATTAGATAACATTAATATCATTAATATATTTATATTTATCTTTTAAGAATAAGTACACTAGAAATCTCAAAACTTGTGGCCAAAGTGTAATCAAGTCTTAAACTTTCAAAAACACAATTAAATCCTGAAACTTATCAAATTTGTGCAATCAAATCCCTCTGTTAATTCTATTTGATTTAACTAATGAAAATGCTGAGGTGGCTACTTTTTTTAAAATATGTGGCACTAATGTAGCGCCAACCAAGTGCCACATCAAAAAAAATTAAAAATTTAAAAAGGAGGAAGGATCAAAAAGACAGAAATTTAAAATATAAAAAATCTAAAAGTCTAAAACTACAACTAAAAGGCTCGGCCACCCGCCACTAGTGCTTTAGGCTCGAAGCAAAGGTTTCTCGAGCTTTGTCCAGCTTGGCCATGTCGCTGAAGCTCTTTTGAGCTCCCAACCATGGCTGCTCTAGCTTCCAGGCTTCTTTAAGCTCCAGGCATGGACAGGCAATGATGGGGTACAGTGGTTGGAGCAAATGGAGTCAAGCAACAACTATGGATTTAACTGAAAAATACTTGATTGTGCTTATTTAACAAGGTCTTAAGATATTCAGTGCACTCATCCCTAATTTTCGACGTGCAGACCCCTCAAGTGCCATAACTTTGCACAAAATGACACTTAAGTGCCATAACTTACGAAATGTACACTTAAGTGCCAAAATCAGAGTAAAATGGATCACTTAAGTGCCAATCCGGCTAAACTCTGGCTAAAATGCCGACGTGACATTTTTCCGATGAACCGAGCCCAAAACGACGCCGTTTTGCATGCTAACGTGGCCAAATAATCCAAAAATGGCGTCGTTTTGAACTGACGTAATAAAAATAATAATAACAAATTAATTAAATTTAATATAAAAATAAATTTAGTTAAAATATTAAAAATTAATAATTAAAAATTTTTAAAAAATTTTAAAAAGGAAAGGAGGGGAAGCGGCCGAGGGCTAACGCCCGCCGCCGCCGGGAAGGGCCGACGACAACGGGGGAGGGTCGATTGGGGTCACCGGGCCCCGGCCGGGGCCGGCGACCTCGGCCGACCAGCGGCGAGGGCGAGGGCGAGGGCCACAATCCCTTGCCACTGACCACAAATCTAGGGAGAGGGTCGCAACCCTCGCCTGAATCCGGCGAGGTCGGCGGCCCTCGCCCGACCAACCCTCCCCCTACCATCACCGGCCCTTCCCGGCGGCGGCAAGGCGGCGGCAAGGACGGTGGCGGCCGAGGGCTAATCCCTCGCCACCTCCCCCACTTTCCTTTTTTTTAATTTTTTTAATTTTTAAAATATTTTAATTTTAAAATTATTATTTTTTAATATTTTAACTAAATTTAATTTTAAAATATTAATTTTAATATTTTAACTAAATTTAATTTTAAAATATTAATTTTAAAATTTTTAACTAAATTTATTTTTAAATTTAATTTGATTAATTTTTTTATTATTTTTTTATCACATTAGCCCAAAACGACGCTGTTTTTGCATTATTTGGCCACGTCGGTGTGCAAAACGGCATCGTTTTGGGCGCGCTTCACGGAAAAATGCCACGTCGGCGTTTTGGCCGGACTTTGGCAGTGGCACTCAAGTGAGCCGTTTTTCTTTGAATGTAATACTTAAGTGTACTTTTCATAAGTTATGGCATTTAAGTATCCCTTTGTGCAAAGTTATGGCACTTGAAGCGTTCTTTTGCCCCTAATTTTCAATAGGATATCCTCGAGAGATAGGAATAGTCTAGTTTCCCTTTATCATTTTCACTTGGTCATCTAAGAAAGGGTTTCACAAGAAAATTCGCACATCTCTACCTCACGGTGAGGCACAAAGAGAACTAATGAGGAAGGCAAAAGAGAGAACACAAATATAAGCTATAGGTTACAAGGAACTGAAATTGCTTACACTGCTAAACGTTGATCTATAGCTCGAGGACGATGAAGGCTCGAATTGCTCTCACACATCCTTATCACATGCTCTAAATGTACCGATCCTGTGGGAAAGCCACATGTAGGGCTAGAACTGAACAGGCCTTCTTATATGGTTTTGGAAATGTCAGCCCCATGCAGTTGGTTTCATATGGAGGAATGCGTAGAACCGATGGAGTCCCCAGGAATCAGTCCTTGTGCTTTCAACTTTTCGCAAATACATAAAATTATGGTCAGAGAAAGCTTATGAAAAACACCACCCCATTTTGATCAAACTTAAAAATTTTCACTAATAATTGATTTCAAAGACAGCCTCGCTGAGCGCTAGCACGATATTGTTTGTTTTGATTATGGCCCACTCAGCTCTAATGGCTTTAATAAGCATCTTGTTGCTAAGTTAAGGTTATACAAGACTTTTTTGTTAGTGCAACAGCCCACACCTGTACAATGTGGAGTCAAAGACATATTCGAAATCCAAAAAAACAGCGTGTCAACATTAACAATAGAGCAGGAGATGAATTTGTTGAAAAACGATTGGATAGGGTGCTTTGTACTATGGAATGGAGATTGATATATCTAGATGCTGAAGCTTTTGCCTTACCTGCCTTGGGATCTAATCATAGTCCGGTTCTATTAATCGCTGAAGTTACTCCAGTCAGAAGAAAGAAGGCATTTACCTTTGAAGCCTTTTGGTTAGAGGACAAAGAATGTCGAACAGTCATTGAAGACTCTTGGGCATCCTTAGAGATGAAAGATACATCACTATCCAGCAAATTAAAGGCTGTCTCCTTGGCTCTTTCTCAATAGAGCAAATCGAAATTCTCCAAAGGGGCATCATCAAATTAATTTCTTGAAACAGCAAATGCAGGCCCATATACATCAACCTAGTGGACACTATGACAAGGAGATGGTTAGGCGATTGCAAGAGGACGTTGGAAAATTATGGCAAAAGGAGGAACTGTATTGGGGAATAAGGTGAAGGATTAACTGGCTTAGATAGGGGGACAAGAGTACAAAATTTTTCCATGCCACCACTATCCAGCAAAGACAAATGAATCGCATAAGTATGCTGCAAGATGAAGATCAAGGGTTGATTCGAAATCAAACCCGACTAAAGGAGATGACAATGGATTTCTTTGCAAATTTGTATAGATCAGTTGGGCACTGCAATTTTCAGACTATTCTGGCAAAATGTCCACAGGTTGTCTCGGAGGAAGTAAAGGCCACTTTAATGACTGTTGTCACTATGGAGGAAGTACATAAAGCAGTTTTCCAACTAGAGGCTACTAAAGCTCCTGGGCCGGACGGCTTGAATGGACTATTTTACCAGAACCACTGGGATATTTTAAAGGACGACATATTTACCTCAGTGAATGATTTCTTCATCTCAGGAATGATGAACCTAGCTTTTAACAAACATTCATTTCCCTGATTCCCAAGATACCACATCTAGAAAGGCTTGATCAATATCACCCAATTAGCCTATGCAACTTTGTTTGTAAAATTATCTCCAATGTGCTAGCTAACCGTCTGAAACCTTGGTTACCTAAGTTGATTTCTACGAAACAAAGTGCATTTGTGAGTGGCTAACAAATCCAAGATAACATATTAGTGGTTCAAGAGGTACTCAATCAACTCAAGATTAGAAAGCGAAAGAGAACATTTCAAGTAATACTGAAGCTGGATATGCAAAAGGCTTACGATCGAGTGGAATGGGACTTCTTGGAGGAATATCTACTTAAATTGGGATTTCATGTCAAATGGGTACAATGGGTTATGCAATCTATCACTACGGTTTCCTTCAAAGTGTTAAATTTAATGGCAAACCCTTAAGATACTTCCATCCATCAAGGGGGCTTAAACAAGGAGACCCTCTTTCCCTATATCCATTCATCCTAGTGGCTAATGTATTATCCACTCTTATCAATCAAGCCATCGACATGGGAAATATCAAGGGAATTAGACTCAACAGGTGGTGTCCTACCCTATCTCATCTCTTTTTTTTTGCGGATGATTCTATCTTTTTCTTGGATGGAAAACTCTATGAGTATCAAAATCTAGCAAATGTGCTGAATCAATACTATTTAGCTATGGGATAAGTGGTGAACCTGAACAAATCTGGGATCTTTTTCAGTAAAGATTGTCCTATTAGGATGCAGGAAAATATGGTGAGAGAATTAAGAGTACTTGTGCTTGTAAAGACTAGTAAATACCTAGGCATTTTGTCTGACTAGGGGGGGCTCTAAAAAGGAGATGTTTGCATGGATTCTTGGCAGAGTGAATGCTAAGTTGGAAGGGTGGAAGGAGAACTTAATTTCCAAAGGCAGAAAGGAAATCTTGATTAAGACAGTAGTATAGGCACTTTTTGTGACATCCTGATTTTCTCAATTTTATTTTCAGTCAATTGAGTCGGGCAATTCATCTATGCATGTAGTTCGCCTCTCAGAGTTGGCCACTCATGAGGGAACTAGTCTGTTGAGTGAAGTAATTAAGGAATTTTACCGCGTCGGACTTGGGGACCGATCACCCTCGGGTCGATGCAAGAAAATTTCCCCAAAAGCTACTCGGTGGATTAGGCGCATTGAAATCGCACCAGATTGAATTCAACCGTAAAAATTGGGATTGAATTTAGAAGTTGGAAGCCGGTCATGTTACATATCTTATTAGGAGCATGGGATAATTTTTATGGATTTTAATTGGATTCAATTAGAAGAGAATTGAAAGAAAATTTGAAGAAATTGGATGTACAAGGATTTGGACTCTGGCGGAAATGATATTGCACCCATTGAATGATGCTGTGGGAGAGAAGATAGTGGAAGATGACATCATGGGATGATGTCATGGTGGGTAGCCAAAATAAGGGAGATCTTGACAAGTGGAGGGTGGAGATTCAATCTCAAAAAGCCACCTATCACCATCATCTTCAACCTCTAGCTCCTTGGGACTTGGAATTCGAAATTGGGGGGGAGAGAGAGAGAAATCCGGCCGGTTGCAGCAAGTTTGTCCGCCTCCCTTCGCCCGCTCATCGCCGCCGCTTGCCATTCGTCGCTGGAGCTCGCCGTCGCCGCTCGCCCACGTGCGACCGCGCACCGTCCCGCATCGAGATGCTCCGTCTCCGCCCGTGAGCTCCAGCCGTCGTCCGCCATCCCACAGCCGCTGCTCGACGTCGCCGCACCTCGCCGAAGCCCCCATCGCCGCCGTTCCTCCACCCAAACCACCGCCGGTTGTTGCTCGAGCTATCGCCGGTCTTCCTCCGCCCGTTCAGCCGCCATTCCGTCACCTCCGAGCTCGATTAGTTGCTGGAAAACCCTGCAAGAACCAGCCCCTTCCAAGCTCGGTTTGGCCCCCTTTTGGTCCTCATTTGGTGTTGATCCGTGTAGGTTTGTCGTCGGCGTAGTTGTGCTCTTCGCCGGAAACTCGTCGGAAAGCAATTCCGGTGAGTTTACCTCACTAAACCGTGATTAGCGAGTTAATGATGCCTTAAGTATGCTTAGCTTAAGTTGATTGAAATTGGGTGATTGGATTAGTTTAATTAGTTGTGGATTAGATTAATGTGATTAATTAAAGTAAAGTGTGTTTAGTTTAAAGGTTAAGTATGTTTATTTTAAAATAAGCCTTGATGTGACTTAAAGGAATTTATTTATGATTTAAATAAATGCTTCAAAATTGTTGGATTATTTAATAATATATCATATTCCAAAATTTATTAAAATATTATTTTAAAAAAAACTCGAAAAATTATTTTTGATCCTAGTTGCTCAGAATTTCATGCCGATCATTGTTGTGCATGTAGAATTTGAAATTGATGATTAGTTGTGGCCAATTGAGTATGATTGCAATTTATGAGGATTCTTTATAAAATCCTAAGTGTGGAAATTGATGGGAGATTGGCCGTGATTAACCACCTATTAGAGGTCGTGCCCAGTGAGGCCGTGATGGACCACCTATTAGAGGTCGTGCCCAGTGAGGCCGTGATAAACCACCTATGAGAGGTCATGCCTAATAGGGCCGTGATAGACCACCTATGAGAGGTCATGCCTAATAGGGCCGCGATGGACCACCTATGAGAGGTCGTGCCTAATGAGGCCATGAATTACCACCTAATTTCAGATCGTGCAGAGTGGGGCCGTGATTGCCACTGGTTATTAAACCTTCCTATAGGGTCGAGATTGGAAGCAGTAATTGATTTACTAGAATGACATGTAATCGGCCGAGTCGATTGATCGTTGAGACGATCCCCGTGATTGAACTGTTCTGATGATGTGATTGTGCCTTCGTTGTTGAGTTATTAGAATTGCACGTGGTTGAATTATATAAACTGTGCTAACCTGCAGATGAAGGCTAAGGCGAGGTAAGTCTTCTTGATGTTGTGGCTAAGTTACTTTGGGGCGTATTTACTTTCTAATAGGGGTTTAGGAGGGGCGAACTTGCTGAGATAAAGTCTCATCCCGGTTTGGGGAAAATATTACAGGACCGTAGATGGCGGTACCCCCGGAGATGAGTGGCCTGTCGACGAAGATTGACCAAACGACAGAGAGTGCTCCTGACCCTGGGAGTCCTTGGGTCTATCAGTTGGTTAGGACCCTCATCTGGGTTCAGGTGAACATGCATGACAGAGTACCGTACATGTTTAGGGCTTGGTTTCGTTCCGAAGTCGATGGCATTAGGGTTGGCCCTCTGGATAGCATGGATATTCCGCTGGCTGTGATGAACGCCATTTTGGGTGAAGGCGTGGCGGATCTTCCTGGCGGTGGAGTGATCAACGCCTCGCCCCCGGCCTCTTGGGTGACAGATCCTGAGGATGTGGGATTGTCGAATGGGGCTGACCAATAGTCCTAGGACTATTGATTTTCTTTTTGGCGGACCGATCCATGTTATGTAGACTGACCCCTTTTTAATGCACATAAACTCTGACCCATTTTTGGTGCATATAGTCTCCGGATCTTGTTGGTGTATGTAAGCCCTAGTCAACTACTAACCAAATCATATGGACTGGAACAAAAATAGGCACATATTCAGTGAATAGCGGGTATAATTGCATCAAAACAACAACAATCAACAACAATCACAACCTCGCCTCCTCATCCTATCAAACCCTCGCAGGCTATGGAGACAGATCTGGACTATGAAGACAGCTCCTAAAATTCGCATTTTGATGTGGTCCTTATGCCACGATGCTTTTTCCACAAAGGAAAATCTATTTAATAGAAAAATTCTACCTGATCCTGTCTATAACTTGTGTAAAGATCAAGTTCCAGAAACAGCATAACACATCTTTATATTATACCCTTGAACGAAAGGTATTTAGTTGCACCCATAGATCAATATCAAGACACCACAATAGGGATTATCGATATTGATGCCTGGCTTGCAAGTTTGAGAGGGAACAGAGCCATCTTATTTGATTTGGAGATTCTCGCCTCCCTCCTTTAGCAGATCTGGAAGGCACACAATCACTTTGTCTTTCAAAATCAATGCCGAGATCCAGCAACTGTAGTGGAAATGGCATTAGTAATTGCAAGGATCGATTGCTTCTAGAATCGGCCCTCTTTGAAAACACGTCAGATCATTCCAAGGACGAATTTGGTTTGGCATCCAATGGAGCCTGGAATATTGAAATCAATGTCAATAGGACTTTTCCAATGGCACGAAATGAGGGTGCCATGGCTTGCGTGTGCCATGACCACTCGGGAAGACTCGTCGACGGCTTCTCCAACGGCGTTCAAGGTACTTCAGTGTTGCAAGCGGAGGTACAAGCATTAACCCTAACCCTAAAACATCTTCTGCAGAAAGGGAAAGAGAAAGCAAACTTACTACTTTAGTCGACTGCAGGGTATTAGTTGATGCAATGCACAACCCAAGTTTGACACCATGGGAGATTCGCGTCCTATTTGCTGAGTGTGTGGAGCTGATCCCACAATTCTCAAACCTTCGGATTCAACACTGTCGAAGAGAAGCAAATTGTATTGCTGACTGGGCCGCTAAAGCCCACGGTCACAACGCTCTTCCCCCAAACTAGCTTGTTTCTCCTCCCCGACCTATGTTAGATCTTTTATGTTATGAAGCCCTAAGTACGGAATGTTTAGCTTTTCCAATATAAATAAATTTCTCTGTTTTAGACCTAAGAAAAGAAACGTGTCAACATTTCCAAAAGAAGTGGATACATGTTTGTGCATTGAGTTTTTACACAGATCCATCAGTCAATTGCCTTCACGCAACAAGTTGTACGCATTACACATTTGGTTGTGTAGAGAAAAATCCATGTGATGATATACATGATGAACTATATTTTCCTCCAACTGTACTTCTCTTTGGTGGGTTATGAGCTATGGATATCACTCTCACACAAAATTCACTAAATATAAAGTTAGGTGATATCTCTATGGTTATAACCTACCAATCAAAGAGGGGATAGATGATGTTTGCACAACCAGGTTAGAAGAAAGCATGACCAATAGCAATAAACAATTTCTCACTCCGCTTAATAGTCAAAATTGTTTGTGTGATTTATGTGCTATAGCATACTTCACAGACAACATGTATATACTTTATGTATGGGGAAAATTGTCCAAAAGGTCCTAAACTTATTACACATTTGCCAATTCAGTTATAAACCTTTAAATTTTGCCAATTCAGTCCTAAACATTTTCACTTCTTGTCGATTCAATCCATCCAGCCAATTTTGGCCGGAAAATGCTGACGTAGACGCCAGCGATGCCATGTAGGACTCTTGAGCGACGTGAACAATTTTTAATAATATTTTAATATTTTTTGAATTTTTATTATTTTATTATTATTTTTTGTTCTTTTCTATTCTTTTCTTTCTTTTCTTTTTGGCTTTTTCTTTTGCCTTTTCCGGTGGCTAGACACCGACCACAGCCTGCCGGCTGGCCTCCCCGCCACAGGCGAG